>JALLLS010000017.1:0-490675 GCA_025094145.1 Spinellus fusiger | reverse complement strand
TGCAGCATGCTTTGGACTTCCTGGGGACTACCAATGATGGCTATGTCATCTGCAAAGAAGAGAGAGTTGATACTGTTGGTCTTGGTTCTGGTAGAGCATTGGATGCATCTAGTAAGTAGTTGTACTCTCTCAGTGAAGATGGTGAAGTAGATGAGACAACTGTTGGAGAACGTGCAAAAGGTATAGACCTGAAGGCAGCTGGAAGAGAGTTAATGTATATGGAATACAAGTGAGGACTTAGCACTGATCCCTGAAGCACTCCAGTCACAGGGACAAAAGAGGAGAGACATAGTTGCTCAGTAGAACACTGATGGAGACCTCATCAAACATGTTGACTAGAAGTGCCAGGAAAGCAGGTGGGGTGTTTCTCTTTTGAGAGCATTCCATATCACTCTATGGTCAACTGTGTCATAAGCTGCCTTGATGTCCAGATAGGCCACTACTGGGTACTTGTGATGCTGTTTGTAGTGCTGGCTGATGATACTGTGAAGGCACAGGGCCTGGTCAAGAGCACCTCTTCTTGGTCTAAAACTACCTTGGGCCACGTCCAGAGGCAGGGAGAACTTATGCAACATGGGTAAAGACACATTTCAAACAGCTTCCTCACTACTGAGGTAAAAGAAATAGGCCTATAGTTGGCAGGATTGTCTGGACTACCCTTCTTATAGATAGGAAAGACCTGTGCTTGGTGCCATGGTGAGGGGACATAGGCCCATTGCCAGCAAACTGTAAACAAGTTAGACAGAACAGGTGCAATCACAAACTTGATGGACTTGATCATCTCTGCTCTGATGTGGTCTGAACCTGGTGCTTTTTGAGATGGCAGAAAGGCAATCCAGTGTAATACATCTGCTGAAGTCAAAGGTGTATTGTTAGCAGAGAAAGGTAGCTGTGGTAATGGTGGTGCTGGTGCAGGTTGTCTTACTTCAGGCAGAATACCTCCACTGTAGACAGTCTCCAAGTGTCTTCCCATTGCTGTGGCAGCTGCTTCTGGTCCATCAGGGTGCTGGTATGTGGTCTGCTTCTGCCTACGTTGTCTCAGCTGCTTGATCTTTGAGGTTGTCTTTGCAAAGTCTCTCTCCATTGCCTGACAGAAGGCATGCCATGCTCTTCTTTTGGCAGCCTGCACTTCACTTCTAAATGATGCTACTGCTGCTTGGTGCTTCTCCCACCAGTAGACTTTGTCAAGGCCAACAGCACGTCTCCATCTTCTGTAGTGTCTATCTCTCAGGTCAGCTACCTCCTGTAGTGATGTAGACCAAAAGGCCTTCCAGTGTGTGGGTCTTGGACGTTTGCTACCTACAGAGAGATCAAGTGCCTTGTATACATTATTGTTAAAGTGCTCAGTCAACTGGTCAGTGGGAGGCTGTGATCTTGGTGGAGAGGCTACTAAGGCTGCTAGCTCTGTGCTAAGACTTTGTGACAATGTCTGAAATGGTGTGCATACAGCTTACCAACATCAGGCTCCTTCAATCTAGACAAGTTCCATAGTCTTCTGAGAGGTGGTGGTGAGAGGTGAAAGTCAGAGAGATCATAATCAAAAGACAAAGTGAGAAGTCTATGATCAGAGTTCAGTGAGTGCTTGGTATCAACCTCTATGCATGCATTGGTAAGTGGTGTGTTGGTGATGAAGAGGTCAATGATGCTACTAAGCTGTTGCTGTTGCCTGAATGAGATGTAGGTAGGCTGACCAAATGCAAGAGAAGAGTTCAGGACTGCCAGGCCTTGTTCTTCCATCCAAAAAAGCAAGGCATTTCCTCTGGAGTTGGATGCATGATCACCAACATGATCACCAGGGCATGCATTGAGGTCTCCACAGATCAGGGTGTCACTGTTCAAAGGAATGGTATTGATAACCTCTAGGGCTTCTTTTGTGGATAGGGAGGGGGGAAGGTAAAGGCATACAATTCTAATGGATCCAAATTGGACTCCAAGGGCATAGGGATATGGGTGACATAATAGGGGCATAGGGGAGAGATGAGAGCACAGATACCCATGGAACCATGGTAGTTGCCTACCACTGGCTTACCATAAGTGTGAAACTGTGTCCATGATGTGGTGAGGAGTGAGGGAGAAAGGAGCCATGTTTCTGTGATGAAGAGCATAGTAAATGAGTGTGTGTGTTGCATAATGTCATGTACCAAAGACTGTTGAAGTCCATTGGCATTCCAGAGTCCCAGAGAGACTCTATTCATAAGTTGTATTTTCTTCTGAGGCATCTAGCATTTCTTCATCTGTTTGTGGTGCCTTAAATGCTGTTGATGCCCTGTCTCTGTCCTGGTACTGCTTCCTCTTGTTGGGGTTCTCAGGGATCTGGGATTCTTCAATCCATCCTACCTCAGCAAATGCTGTGGCCACAGAGAAGGCTGTGTGGGGGGCGCATGTAGGCAATGGCCTGGAGGCATCTGCTCTCATGCAGGTGGATGGCTTCTGAGGCCAGGTCCTCTTTTGACAGTGTTGCATATTTGGGATCAGCAAGGTGCTCTGGTACTGTAGGATCAAAGCCCTTGTAGGTGGTGATGCCAGCCTTCTCCAAGAGAGACAGCACTTCTGGCTCATACTGAAGGTGCACCAACAGGCCAATGACAGATCTGGCAGGGAAACAGACATCCAGGATGCATCCAGTATCAAAGCCAAGGGTTCTGAGGAGCTTATGCACTTCTGGATGGTTCATGCATCTTCCATGGGGGATGTACACATAGTTGTACCCTTGTTCACCTACTGAGACAGTGAAGGCTCTTGTTGCAGCAGCAACACGTCTCTCTGAAGGCTGTGACCTCTTGACAGGAGTCTTGGCATGTTTCTTGGCCACTGTGGCCCAAGAAGAGTCCTTGACAGTAGGCAGACCTTGTAGTGGATCAGTTGCTCTACTCTTTGGTGTCTGTATTTTTTTTGGTGTCAGGACATTGGTGGGGGCTGGTACTGTTGGTGATGCTGATGCTGCTTTGAGGGCACTGATCTCTGCCTCCAGAGCCTTGACTGTCCCTTGCAGTCTTGAGTTTTCTTCCAGGAGTCTCTCAAAAGCATCAAGCTTTTGCTGCTGCTGGTGGTTCTGCTGTCTGACCTGAGTTATCTCAGCAGAGAGCAAAGTCAACACCAAAATAATGTCAGCCTGAGAGGGAGCAGCTGTGTTTTGCTGCAACTGCAGTAACTGTTGGTGGGTATTCCCAAAAGACATAGTGTATCTACTGCTATTCAAGTGGTGATGACCTGAAACTTGGACAGTAGGTGGGGAGGTGGGTGATGTTGATGGATGGATTGTGTTTTTTGATAGATGCAGCGTTTTGGTGATGGATGGATGATTTTCAAATTTGGATGGATTTACAATTTTGGTTTTAAAAAAAGTGTTTCTTATCAGAAAGAGAGATGGACTTATAGCTCAGGTTAAAGATTATTTTTATTAAAGGGTTATTTATTACATGCTTCAAAAAGTAAAGTGACCCCACAGAAAAGAAAAGAAAAGAAATAAAAAAACATCTAAGACTAAAAGATATAAAAAATGCTAAACTACTGGACAGAAAACTCTAAACTACTATCTAAACTACTGTTCTGGAGGTCTTCCACCCAACATGCACTAAATGGTTGTGGCAGTGGGGGAGAGCAACCAGGAGACAGACAGAAAAGGTTTCATTCTTGTAAGGACCTAATACTACCACCAGAGGCCAGCCACAGAGATCCAGGAGACAAGTCCTCAGGAAAGAAACAGTCTGGGCAACATAGTGTTTCTATGTGCCAGAGCAAGGCAAGCAAGGCAGGCCACCACACAGGACAGGGAGCACCACAACGTGTTGACATGCTGTTGAGGCAGGAGTCAATAGGGTGAACCCCAGCAGAACAAACAGGCAGCAAAGACCAAAGGGAGGCAGGCACAAGAGAACACTCCAGCAGGTGACGGCAAGGTATGGTCAGAACCACAAGGACACTCTCTAGGCTTTCCAGGGAGCCACCCAAGATGCCAACAGACCAAACGGCTTCTCTCTGCTCTAGAAGCGGCACCAACAGAACAGGATCAATTCCCAACAAGGGGTGGCAGTGTTTGATCAACACCATGGTGGTGGTGGCAAGGAACAGGTCAAACTTGTGCTGGCGGTACTCCTCAAAGAATAGCTTCAGCTGGCTATCTTTGGTAGGAACAGGGTCTGGCAGGGCAAGGTACAGTGGGTTCTTTACCAGATATGAGCTCCTTCTGGCCATGGGCAGAGAGGCAGAGAGCAGGACAAGAAGACAAGAGAAGGCAAGGACCAAAAACGCAAGGCAAAATGGGTCACCAGCACATTTACCCTATGCTTCATGGAGGGCATGTTGGTAATGTGCTTCAGCACTGTTGTGGATGAAGTTGGGTGGCCACCCACCAGGAGACAGAGACACCTGTCTTGGAGCCTTTCAAGGGCTTTGTACTCTGCTGCTTCAAGTAAGAGATGGCCAGGCCAAACTCAAACTTTGGCCTCACAAAAGTCTTGTAAATGTGGGAGCAGAGGTGGAGAGAGAAGCCAGCACAGTTCACACCAACCATGTTAGGATGCCATCACCTTGAGCACACCAGGGGACCAAGAAGACACCAAAGAGGAAGCAGACAGACCCTTCTTGCCAAAGGGCAGACCAAGATATGTCACCTCCTCTGCATGTGGAAGTGGCACACCATACAGAGAGAGGGAGAGGCCACGGATGTTGAGAAGTGAGGAGGGATGGTTCAACACCACACACTTGCTAGGGTTCCACCTGTACCCAAGAGAGAACGAATGCTGCTCTGCCAGAGCCAGCATATCTTGTACTGCATCTTTGTCTCCAAAGACAGCCACGTCATCTGCAAAAAGCAGAGAGTTCACAGGAACCAAGGCAGGACCAGAGCCAGAACCAGAACCAGAACCAGAACCAGAGGGAAAGGACACACAGTGGGTTGTTGGCTAGCAGCACAACGAAGCAAGGCAGGCAGAGAGTTGATATACAGTGAGTATAGACATGGGCTCAACACTGACCCTTGGAGCATCCCAGTCACTGGAGCAAATGGTAAAGAAGAGTGGTTAGACAAGAGCACAGAGATGGTTACCTCATCAAAAAGGTGAGAGACAAATGAGAGGAGTGCTGGAGGAGTGCCAAAGGAAGACAGGGCTTGCCAGACCACATGTCTGTCAACCTTGTCATATGCTGAAGATATATCCAGAAGTGCCACAACTGGATAATGGTGGTGTTGAAGGTAGTGAGCATGCATCAGGTCATGCAGACCAGGCCTGGTCCAGAGAACTTCTCTTTGGGCAAAATCCACCTTGTGCCAAGTCAGGAACTGGAGAATACCTGACAATGAGGGGGCAATGCAGAATTCCAGCAGCTTTCTGACCACTGAGGTAAGGGAAATTGGCCTATAATTGGCAGCATCAGATTTCTCACCCTTCTTGTAAATTGGGAAGACTGCAGCATGCTCCATAGCTGAGGAGTGTGGGACCACTGCCAGCAAACAGTGAACAGGTTAGCCAGTAGGGGGGCCAGGACCAACCAAGAGGCTTCAGCATTTCTGCCTTGAGGTGGTCTGTACCAGGGGCTTTCCTGTTGGGAGATGCTTGATACAGCCAGCAACAAGAGCAGAGTCAAACATTGGAATGCCCATATGCAGACCAAGAGACCAGAGACACCAGAACCAGACACCAGACAGAACCAGAGACACCAGACAGAACCAAAGGGACACCAGGAGAACCAGGAAACCAGGAGAACCAGGAGAACCAGACCAGGAAACCAGGAACACCAGACAGACAACAGGCACCAGAAGACAGAGCCACCAGAACACCAGACACACCAGGGGAAGGAAGGGGAGCATAGGAGGAGAAGGGAAGGAGGGAAGAAAGGGACCAGGAGGGGGAGGATGGGAGGAAGGAAGGATGTCACCACTATATACAGTTTCAAGATGGTCAGCCATCACCTTTACAGCAACAGCTGGACCATCAGGGTGGGTGAAGGAAGGAGTGGAAGTGTGGCGCCCCTTGAGATGCTTGACCTTGGCCAAAGCCTTGGAAAAGTTGGTCTCAAGTGACTTGCAGAAATTCTGCCATGACAGACGTTTTGCTGACAGGACAGCAGACACAAAGGAAGCATGGGCAGCCTTGTACTTTGACCACCAGTGGACCTTGTCAATGCCAGTGCAGTAGTGCCACTTTCTGTAGCACTTTTCCCTGTTGGCAGCAGCAGATTGTAGAGCAGGAGACCAGTACTTCTTCCAATGGGAAGGCCAAGGAGTCTTGGTACCCAGAGCTGCATCCATAGATAGGTAGATACACTTATTGAGTGAGTCATTGAGACTGTCAATGAGTGGGCAAGTAGGGGGAGGGGAAGAAACAAGGGATTGTAGTTGGGTGCATAGGGGTTGGGAGAGGGAGGTGAATGTGGAAATGTACAGGTTGCATGGATCTTCTTCTTGTAATTGTGACAGATTCCAGAGGCATTGGGGGTGAATGAATGATGAAGGGGAAGATGGGGGGAAGGGGAGGTAGAGGACATGTCATAGGTAAAGGAAAGGGTAAGCATATGGTAGTCAGAGCCAAGGGAGAGGTCAGAAAAGATATTCATAGAAGGGAGGGTCATAGGGAAATTGCATAGAAACAGGTCAATGATACTTGTGCATGTGCAATCACGCCGAAACCATGCCAGGTAGCAGTGCCATAAGAAAGAGAAGAGTTCAACACAGACAGGGACTGCTCCTCAAGCCATGGGGAGACATCACTGCATCACCAGTAATGTCACCCAGCCTTGCATTGAAGTCACCACACAAGATGGTGTTGGGAAAAATAGGAAGAGAAGAAAGGACAGACATAAAGTGAGAACATGGCATAGAAGGGGGGAGGTACAGGCATAGAAAACGAAGTGGTCCCACTTTCAAAGAAAGGGTATACTTGTTTGGAGAAGGAAGTTGGTAGACAGGAAAGGGAAAGGAAGGAGACACCAGAGCAGAGACACCCATAGAGCCACAATTGGCAGAAGGAACAGGAGAGCCATACAGATGGAATTGCTCCCAGTCTGTAGGTAGATGAGCAGGGGGAAGAAGCCAGGTTTCTGTGATAAAAAGAATGGAGGAGGGGGGACAGTGGGACAATACATCATGCACAATGGTTGTCCAAAGACCATTGGCATTCCATAAACTTACCTTTATGGACTCACTTATAAATTAAGATTGTCATCATGGGTCATAGGGGTAAAGGAGGGGGAGGAGGAGACTTCACTCATCTCATCATCACTGATGGAGAAGGCTTGGTCATGGTGGTGGACAGCACAGGCAGGGTTGGAGAGGATCTCCTTGAGGTCTTCCTCAGAGATCCAGCCAACAGAAAGGAAGGACTTGGCCACAGAGGGGATCAGGGGGGTGCAGAGATGGGTCAGGGCCAGGATGCACCTCTTATGGTGCACTTCATGGGCCTTGTCTTCCAATTCCTCAGAAGACAGGCTGGCAAAGGCAGGGTCAGCCAGGTGCTTAGGGTCCAGGGGCTCAAAGCCAGAGATGACCTTCACCTGAGCCTTCTCCAAAAGCTCAAGGACAGTGGGGGCATACCCATTGTGGACCAACAGGCCAAGGACAGAGCAAGCAGGGAAACAAATGTCCAGCAGATGGGAGGGCTCCAGACCAAAGACACAAAGGCAGTGACAGACCTCTTGTCTGGTCATCTTTCTTGACCAGGGGATGTATATGTACTGATGTCCTGTGACATCAGAAGCCTCAGAAAAGACTCAGACATTAGCCTCAAACTTCCTTTGGGAAATCTTAGGTCTGGGAGCAGGAGCAGGGCAGTTTTTCTTGGCCACAGTGGCCCAGGAGGAGTCCTTTGCTGTTTTGACAGCATTGGCAGAGGCAGACAGGGGGGAAAATCCTGAAGAAGAGACAGGAGAAACTAACATATTGTTAGCATTTTTTGCATTTTTTACCTCCGACGATGACGTCATGGGTGTGACTGGTGTTGTGACGGCTGCGCGACGTCGCAGGCTTTCGTTCTCCGCCTCAAGCTCTGAAATCCGACCTCTCAGAGCCAAGATATCAGCCTTGGAGCTCTCTAGCTCCTGGACCTTTTTTACCAGGCCTAAAACTAAGGCAGTCAGTGATTGGAAGTCCGACAGTGCCGGACTAGGTGGTGGTTCGGTGGTGGTCTCCATGGCACCAGAGACAAGGTGTAAAGGAGTCCCCAAAGGGAAAGGAGAGAAGCTCATTGGAAATTAGGCCTAGAGGAAAACAGACAACGGATTCGAAAAGGCAGCAAATGGATGCACCCAAAAATGTACTGGATGCAAATGGATGGGGTGGAAAAAAAGTTGGTTAAAATTTGAAAACTTATTAAAAGTGAGGAAAAAGTGAAAGAGAGTGGACTTATAGCTCAGCGGTAGAGCGTGGGATTGCAGATCCTAAGGTCCCGTGTTCAAATCACGGTGGGTCCTATTATTTGCAATAATATCTTTTTTCTTTATACAGCTACACACAATTGATTTTAATACTTACTTATATTCTAATATAAAAAACTTTTTTTTATAAATATTATTGAATCTGTCATGATATTACTCTTCTGTAAGGGACCACTGGGAATAGGTAGGAATAAGGTACTAAGTGTTGTGCCTAGAAGACAAGATATAGTATAGAGTATAAGCTGATAGCAGGTATCAGATATCAGAATACAAATTTTATTAAGACAATTGGATAAGTATATATCTGATTATTTCTATAGTACTACCCAATTGCTAAGTAGATTATTGTGATGACCTAATTTGAACACTTCTTATTTTACACCATTTTCCCTGCCATCAATATCACTCCTTTATTTTCCATATAGCATTTCATACTTGGCAATTAGATAGTAGCTTAGAGACATCAGTACAAATACTCATACAATTGTCATCAATAAATCCATATTTTGATATCTGCTATCAGCATATACTATCTACTATATCTCATCTTATATGCACAACACCTAGTACTCTTTTCCTACCTGTTCCCAGTGGTCCCTTACATTGGCAATTTATGAAAGTAATTTGGGCATCACCAATAGTCTTGTCCCAGACAAACTTATTATTCTACCATTAGTCTCAAACATTACAAGTCTCTCTTTTCCCACTCTTATCTTTGTCTTGGCTTTTGTTATAATCATTAGATTGTTTTATTTAATAATATAGAATTAGATTGCAGTATAGAACACTCTAGTATAAATACTCAACTCATTGTTAAAATAAAAACAATATCCTGATATCTGTTTCCTACCTCTACTCTGTCCTTGTCTTCTCTTGTCTCTTACCTTTGTTCTCCTACCTGTTCCTGACACACAACACCTAATACCTCTGCTTCTTTCTCCTGTCCAACCCTGATCCTTACAATGAATTACTGAAGCTAGGCATCATTTGACCAAGCACTTTACCTTGGGGAGCCCCAATCCTGTTTGTAAAGAAGAAGGATGGAACCATGCACATGTGTATAGATTGCAGAGTACTCAACAAAGTAACTATCCATAATAATCATCCATTACCACATATTGATGAATTACTGGAGTGCCTAAAAGGATCAAGACACTCTACCAGTTTGGACTTGAAGAGTGGCTACCATCAGGTACAAATCCAACCAAGAGATGTGCTCAAGACAGCTTTCAATACAAGATACAGACAATACAAGTTCTTGGTACTGCCTTTTGGTCTCACTAATGCACTGCCTACTTTTCAACACCTAATGAACAATGTTCTTGGTGATTGCCTAGACAATTTTGCATTAGTATATTTGTACATCATCCTAATCTTCAGTAAGACACAAGCAGAACACAAGATCCATGTATGCCATGTACTAGAATGCCTGAGAAAAGCCCAACTGATAGTCAACCTTAAGAAATGTGAGTTTAACAAGAAATAGCTCACATTTTTGGGATTCCAGATACTCCAAGAAGGCATACTCCTCTCACCAGACAAGATCAAAGTAATCAAGGAATGGAAACCTCCCACCAATGTGCAAGAGGTATGCCAATTTATTGGCCTTGCACAATACTATCAACACTTTATCCCAAAGTTTGCAAGTATTACAGCACCTATTACTGATCTTACACAAGGTGTAGGGCCAAAAAAGAGACCTGTGGTGTGGACCAAAGAATGTCAGAGTAGTTTCAAACTACTAAAAGAAAAGCTAAGCACTGCACCCATACTCCAAGCACCAGACATGAAAAAACCTTTCTGCATAGAAACAGATGCATCTGATTATGAAATGGAAGCAGTACTATTACAGGAAGATAAAGAAAAACAGTGGAAACCTCTTGCCTTTGAATCTAAGAAGCTCTCCAAGGCTGAACAATCCTACCCTGCTCAGGAAAGGGAACTGCTAGGAATTATGCATGCATTGAGAACCTGGTGCTATATGATCAAAGGGCAAGCATACAAGGTGTATACAGACCACTTACCTCTACAATATTTCCAGAGCCAAGTAAAACCTACACCTTGCCTTGTTTGATGGATAGCAGAGATGGAACCATTCAACCCCAAGATTGTCTATAAGCCTGGCAAGGAGAATAACATCCCTGACATTCTCTCTTGACTGGAACAAGGAGAATACAAAGAAAGTAAATCCATGGAACCCAAGTACCTCCACAGCCTTGCACTAACCAACCCATCTGACTAGCCACAATACTACCTCACACCCAAAGAAGAGTGATCCAAAGAATACAGGAAACAACTGAACAAAGAAAAACACTATTTCTCCATCACCAAGAACACTATCTATAGAAAGATAACCTCCAATGAAACTAAAACCAAAATCCAATACACACCTTATGTGTGGCAAGCAGACTTGGTGAACAACTTCCATAAAGCATTTGGACACACTGGAGAACTGACAATACACAGTTTACTCAGCAAACAATGGTGGTGGCCAGACATGCAAAACAGATACAAGAATGGATCAAACAGTGCCCACAATGCCAAATGGTGGCCAATTCAGAAAAGAACATCCACCATGCTCCTATGACTCAACTGGATATACCTTCCCTGTTCTCTAGATGGCACCTTGACTTCATAGGCAAACTGCCAACAACAGCAAATGGAAACCAATGGATCCTTGTCACAGTAGACCACACAAATAACTGGCCAATTGCAAGAGCTGTTCCCACAGCAATAGGAGAAGCCATAGCACTGTTCTTATACAAAGAGATTGTCATGCAATTCAGATGCCCTGTAGAGATCCTGACAGACAGAGGATCAAACTTCATATCACAAGTCCTAGTACACTACACCAAGAAGATCCAACTGAAGCACAAACTCACATCAGCCTTCCACCCATAGACCAATGAAAAATGTGAACGTCTAAATAGGATACTGAGACAGATGCTATGTAGGTACAGTGGCTCCTAACAAAACAATGGACTTTTTTCATGCCCCAGTATAATTCTGCAATAGGAAATACTTATTCTTTATCATAAAAACATACATTAAACACACAGTAGAGACTTGAAAATTGGATGAAATATAAAGAAAGTCAACAGGATATTATATACAAATTTATTGGGTGGAAACCCTTAATATTTGGTGCTTCCACCCTTGGCCTCAATGATGGCCCTACATCTCTGCCCCATGCTGGCAATGAGGGTGTCTGTGGTGTCCTTGGGAATTTTTCCCATTCTTCCAACAGAAGCACCTCCAAATCCTGAAGGGAGCTTGCTGGGGTCATCCTCTTTCTTATTGCTCTGTCAAGCACCTCCCAAAGATGCTCTATTGGGTTCAGGTTGGGGCTTTGTGAGGGCCACCCCTCCATAGTGGTAATGTTCTCTTGTGCCTTCCATAACCCAGACTCTCTACTCTTGTGGCAGCTAGTATTGTCTTCCTGAAGAACTTAATCCACCTCTAGATTCAGTGCCTTGAGTCAGGCTAGCTCAGGGCAGTATTCCTTCTTTAAGATCTCAATGTATCTTCTACTGTCTATACTGCCCTTCACAGGTGCCAATCTCCCAACACCATCACCAGAGAAAGATCCCCACACCATCATGCTACTGCCACCAAACTTCATGGTGGGCTTGATGTTCTTTTGGAGCAGCCCCTCCTTCTTCTTGCACACCACTCTGTTGTGGTTGTTGGTCCTCATGAGTTGGTACTTTGACTCATTGGACCAGATGACTGTCTTCCAGTCTTCCTCAGTCCAGTGGAGGTGGGCCTTGGCCCAAGCAAGTCTCAACTTCTTGTGCTTAGTAGTAAGAGAGAGTTTCTTAACTCCCCTGCAAGAAAACAGGCCAAGCTTCTTCATTATTTTTGAGAAGGCGCTCATGCACACTTTGGTGGTCATCTGCTTGCAAAGCTGATTCATTGTCTAAAATGAATCTCTTGCCACTTTGCAACTGACCTCTCTCTTGTCCCTCTCCTTCAGAATGGGCTTGCACCCAGTGCTCTTCTTGGCCTTGAAACAGCCAGTTTCCTTATATCTCTTTACAATAAGGGAAACAGACTGCCTACTAACTCCAAAAATAGCAGAAATGGCAGCCTGGCTGGTCCCATTTAAGGTGGCCTTGTGAGCAATAAGGCATCAAGTGAAGTCATCAATATTCTCCTTTCTGTTCCCAAGAGTTCTCATGGGTTGTTTGGTGGTGTTAGATGGGGTAGACATTATGATGGAAAATTGATGAATGAAGAATGATTAATAATTTTTTTTCAAGGGTAAAATTATGGTCTGAATTTGAAATGTCCATTGTTTTGTTAGGAGTCACTGTATATCAATAAAGGAGGTATGGCTTCTTCTGCTAAAGAATCACAACCTAAGGGCAATCCCCCTGCAACAAACACCAGTTGGGCTAGCATTGCTGCTAACAAAACAAACACTTCTCTGCCTCCAAGCAACACTCAAGGCATGAAAATGTACAAGACTCATGTTTGGCATAGTGCATACTACCCAGGCACAGTCATCTTCAATGTGAGCAAGATCTCACCTACCCACCTCCAGGTATATGAGGCATTGTGTGATTATTCAGACAAGTAGAAAATAATGAGACTGAACAAAGATAATTTTTATTAAGTAAAGAGTGGTTCATTATTTATACTTTTTGTGGGTGCTTATCCTTCAGTGGCATTCTACCTTTTGGTAGTTAATGATTAGTCCATAGCATAGCTTATTGATAGATGCAACCATATGGTTGGTGTAGATGATTTATCCTATGGTAGTTTACATAGGTGTAGCTTTATGGTTGGTGTAGCTGTTCTACCTAATGGTAGACTACATGTTGGAGCCTTATGGTTGGTTCATTGAATAAGCACACCATTATAGAGCCATCTATTATGTCTTTACTTTTAATTGCCTTTGATAGGTCTTATTTAATCCACTAAAGATTTATAGATGAAGGCAGCTCATTATGTGTCTGATAATAAATTGAGCTTAGAAGGTTGATTTGTAGTTACAACCAATCAGTGAGATTATACAGAGATGTACAGTTCAAAGTATTTTTTATTTATGGGTGTTGATTGCTATTTGCACATTGGGCATGTTAGCCACCCTATGAGAACTTTTGAAAAAATAGAATAAACATTAAAACACTTCAAATACAAAAGTGAAAAAAAGAATGCAAATGAATGGGAAACAGAAGGACAGAGAAATACAAAATCTCAAATGAGGGGAAAATAATGAGATAATGAGAATTATGAATAGACATCCAAAAGGCCATAAAGTCAACAAGGAAACCAGGACACCAAAAAGATAACTGTCATCCTGTAGCAATTCGAAATTCAATAAGAGATACTTAGAGCAACTCAGACAATCCTGAGAACACAACTACAGCAACTACACTAGCAGCTTCTGGCTTTGCTAAACAGGTTAAGAATGGGTGGTAGAGGAGAGATTGGAGAAGTGAGGATACAGTCTCTGTTGCTGAAGGAGTCTTTGCACTCTATGGCAGCATTGGCATTCCCACTCAACACACCCCATCAGCAGCCTCAATGAGCAAGCTACCAGCTGATGCCTCTATCTTAAAGTCTCAAGTAGACGTGGCTCAAACAATGGCTTGCAGAAGTTTTTTTTTTGTATAAGACACTTTTTATTGAGCATCTTTACACAGTCACACGTCGCACTGAGAGGTCTGACTGGGAAAGCATATTGGACCTAAGTCACTTGCAGAAAATTAAAATAACAGAAAAAGAAAGAAAAAAAAATTAGCTAAACAAAAGGAGTATATAGGAGAAAAGGGCATAAAGTTAAAATAAACACTAGACTATGACATGTCTTTGTTTTTGTGGGTAAGGGTGGTAAGAAGGGATTGGGCGCATTCAGAGACAGTGGAGGTGAGGAAAGGAGAGTTGTGGAAGTGGCTGGCCCAGTAGCCATGCCAAATTGCCTGTAGTACCACTTCATAGACTTGACTACTATTCAGAGGTCCATTGGGAGGAAGAGAAAAGGAATGTAAATGTCAGATAGTATCTGCTTGCAAAGGAGTGTATATGTTGAGCCAATATGGCAAAACAGACATCCAGACAGGCCAAACCCTTGGACAAGTCACTAAGAAATGTTTGGTACTGTGGCAAGGGTGAGAGCATAGGTGGCAAGAGGGAGACAGGACAATGGTGGGCATAATGTGGTGTAGGAGTGACGAGGAGGACAGTTTGCCATGCAACAGGCAAAACCAAACATTCCTTGCCACATATGACATAGGTGCCTTCCAAAAGGCTCTCCACTTTTTGGGTGGAAGCAAGGCAGCAGGATAAGAGTTTAGCATAGGTGTTGTATAGCATAGTGAGTGGAATACTTGTGATGAGAAGGAGTGCATAAGTGGTGAGTTGAAGAAAGATGTTGTGAGGGGAGAAGAAGGAATATCCACAGTATCAGAATATAATGACTGTGGGTTCATATGAGGAGTGCATGAGTGGATGAAGAATGGAGGGTGGATGATGTGATGGTTATCCACATCACGGAAGAAATGAGAGAGGAGGTAAGGGCGTATTGGCCAATCTGTCCAAGGACAACATTGTAAGGATTGTCTGGGGAGGTCATAATAATAAGTATTGGCAACTGTAAGGTTTTTGAGGCCTGGCCTAGCTGGAGTGGGGTTGGTGGTTGATGATATCCATATGGATGACAGGGAAAGGCAAAGACATGTAGCAGGAGACAAGTCACTGCACAATTGTGGGAGGGGAAGACAGTCAAAAGCTGAGAAAAGAAGATTAAATGAATGTGAATGGGGCAGATGTAAAGCAGAACAAAAAGCAGGAAAAAAGAAAAGAAAGACATAATTGGGGGTATAGAAAGAAGAAGAAAGAGACATATAATAAAAAAAATAGGCACAAAGCCAGAGGATTAGAAGGGGAGCATATTGGGTGACAGGACAAAGGAGAGGAAGGAGCCAACAAAACTGGAGGGAGGCCTGTTGAGTAGATGGATCCAGCACACCAAGACCACCACAGTGACAAGGGAGACATAGGTTGACATAGCTGATGGGAGGAAACATTCTTCTCATCAGGAACTTACTTACCATAGATTTTAGCTTGGCATAAAAGGAGACAGGAAACCAGACAAGATGGAGAACATGCCAGAGCTTGGAGAGAACCAAAGTGTTAACCACAGTGGCTCTACCTTGAACTGACAGGAATCGTTGTGAATGAATGTGGAGTGCTTGCTGGATGGTGGCAAGGAGTTGGGTGGCATAGGTGTTGCATTGTAAAGGAGTGTGGATGAGGGGATAACCAAGGTAAATAAGTGGAGAAGGAGAAGAGCAGTCTATCCAAGAGGGAATACCAGCTCTTGTAAGTGGCTCATGCCATTCAGGCAGAGGAGCACCGGAGAGGGAAAAGGCATGGGTTTTGTTGAGGTTAGTGTGGGCATTGGAGGCAAGGCTGTAGGTGTCAAGGTGGTGGCAAAGGCAAGTGAGGTTGGAGGGTGTGCTGGGGCGGGTAAGGATGTTGTTGGCATAAGCAAGTACTTTGAGGCATAAGGGAGGTGATGCATAGGGGATGGAATGACCTCTGAAGAGAGGATCATCTTGGATGGCAAGAAGGAGCAGTTCAAGGACAAAGTTAAAAAGGACTGGAGATAATGGGTCTCCCTGCCTGAGACCTCTTGCTTGGGTGACAGGATCAGAAAGGTGCCCATTAATGTTGATGTGGATTTTTGTGTTGAAAAAGAGGGAGGCAATGGAGGTGACAAGGGAAGGAGGGAAACAAAAATGGGTAAGGACAGACTGGAGGTAAGAAGGATGGACACAGTCATAAGCCTTCTCTTGGTCAAGAAGGATGCCAATGGTGGGGGAATGAGAGGAAGAGGCATCCTCCATTGCTAACTTGATCATTAGACCATTGTCAGCAATGAAGCAAGAAGGGAGAAAGCAAGTTTGGTAGGGATTAATGAGTGTCTTTGCTATCCAGACCATCCTAGAGTTCAGCATCCATGTAAACACTTTAGTGTCACAATTGATCAGAGAAAAGGGGTGCCAGTTGCAAAGGAGGGTAAGATCACCTTTCTTGGGTAGGAGGCACATAGTAGTGTCCATCCAAGAATAGGGAAATAGGGAGAGGGAAAGGGCATCGTTGTAAAGATGGGTAATGAGTGTGGCATAGAGAGGGTGGGCATAAACAAGGGAAAGGATTGGATAAGGAAGACCATCTGGACCAGGACTGCTAGCTTTGGGGCTGCGAGATACACTGTCACAGATGTCATGGATGGTAAAGGGAAGGAGAAGGAAGGATTGTTGATCTGCTGTGAGTTGGTGGTCAGGAGTGATGTGATCCAGCAATTGGGATGTGGCAGTGGGGTCAGTGGGTTCATGAGAAAAGAGGGTCATATAAAAGGAATGTGCTGCATCTGTCATAGTATAAGGAGTGGTGCATAGGTTGTTGGTGACTGGATGTTGGAGGGAGGTGCATTGGGAGATGGTATTCTTAAGGAAACCAGCAGATTTCTCACCTTCTTCTTGCCAACATTTGCCAGCTCAAAGAGATGAGATATCCACCAGTTCCTGTTGGAGGGTAGAAGAGAGCTGTTCTTTGAAGGAAGGATTGGAGACAAGGAGAGGATTAGCATGCCAGGTGCCTTTTCCACTGGGCAAAATACCCAAGCAGAAGGAGGCAGAAAGAAGAGAATGATCAGTCCAAGAAGATGAGACCAGCTCAACATTGGATGACTTAAGGGAAGAAGAAAGAGAGGAGGGGGCATAAATATAGTCAATGGTAGAGAGGATAGTGGCATTGTGCCTAAAGGTAGGTAATGGAGGAGAAGGAGGGGCATAGTGACAGTCCACAAAGTATGAAGAGAGATATTCACACCAGGGCATAAGAAGAGGATGAGTGGAGGGAGTGTGAAGAGACATGTTGAAGTCTCCCATAATAAAGAGGTGATCCCAAATGAGTGGGTTGTGTAAAATAGAAAAGAAACAAAGGTCATGAAAAAAGTCTCTTCGTTGAGGAAGAGAACCAGCAGGGGCATAAAGAACAAGGGCATAGAAAGGATCATAAAAGGAAGAAACATGACTTACTTTGACCAGCAGGGCACAATCATCCTCTGGTAAGGGTATGCAGTCAAAATGAAGATGAGGAGAGAGAGAAACAATACCACAATAGTATGTCCATAGGGAAGAGTGGGTGCAGAATTGTTGGTGAAGGAGGGTGGCAAGTTGAAGTGATGTGACATATGTTTCTTGAAGGGTGATGATGTTGAAAGAGGATTGGCAAAAAAAGGAAATGAAGTCTGAACAACAAGAAGAATTGGATATTTTAGTCAAGCTATTGCAGTTGATGCTGGCAATGCAGACAGAAAGAGAAAGGGCTGACATCCTAGGATGTTAGTGTAGTTGCTGGTGTTGTTCCAGCAGAAGGAATGGCAGGGGTTGAAGCAAGCTTGGCCTGTACTCCAGGGATGTGGGTGGTGGGCTTGGTGGTAGCAGAGGAAGCAGACCTAGTCACCCTAGGAAAGAGCTCCTTGTCTTCTGCCTTTTGGTGGCAGGGGTCTCCATCTGTGGCTGCTCCTTGACCTGTTTGACCTGCTCAGCCATGGTGTGATCATGGCCAGGAGAGGGCAACTCCTCCTCCTCCCCTTCCATGGCTAATACTGCTGTTACTACCTGGGGCTCTGGGGCTTCCTTGGGGCTTTCTGGGACCATTTGACCCTCCATTGGATCACCCTTCTCCTCCTCTGTGTTCACTACAGCAGTTGCTTGAACCTCCAGATTTACCTCCATAGAGGGCTGGTGCTTGCAGGTCTTGGTGCTGTGGGCATTTCTGCAAGGACAGTTGGCCTTAGAATCGCCAGTTTCTTGGCACAACCAGCAAGTGCAGTTGTTGGTGGGGCAAATAGGGCAAGTGTCCCTCTTGTGGCCATCTTTGTGGCAGTAATGGCACCACTTGGGGAGGGTGCTAGTGACAGCATGGATTACCATCTCTTCCTGCAGCCAAGAGATGTTGTGTTGGAGCTGCTCAAAGGTAATGAGGTCACCTGAATATGTGTATGGGGCCACATCCAGGACCACATAGCCAGCACCCATGTAAGTGCAATATGTTGTGTCATAAAGGACACCTGCATCCAGGACTCAACCATAGTGAGCCATTGTGTCCCTGATACCATCTATGATGATCTGTGGATCCCTCAAAGGGTGTCTTGAAAGGGATACCTTTCTGATATTGACCTTAGGCCCAAGAGCCAAGACACCAACTACAGTTGCATTGGCCTTTTTGAAGTACAGCCCCTTTTTGCAGGCCCTGCTGATGCTCTCATAGTCATCAGGTGCAAATCTAACCTTGAAGATGGTCTTCTTCTCTTCTTTCTGGGAAGCAGCACCAAGTCTCTTGGGGTATTGCTCAAACAATGTGTCATGTTCTGACTTCAATCCAAAGATTCTTCATGAATTGGTCAACATGAGTAGTATGCTATGACATTCAGAATACTCTATGAAAGCTTGAGTGTACACAAGTACCATAGTACATCTCTGTATAATCTCACTGATTGGTTGTAACTACAAATCAACCTTCTAAGCTCAATTTATTATCAGACACATAATGAGCTGCCTTCATCTATAAATCTTTAGTGGATTAAATAAGACCTATCAAAGGCAATTAAAAGTAAAGACATAATAGATGGCTCTATAATGGTGTGCTTATTCAATGAACCAACCATAAGGCTCCAACATGTAGTCTACCATTAGGTAGAACAGCTACACCAACCATAAAGCTACACCTATGTAAACTACCATAGGATAAATCATCTACACCAACCATATGGTTGCATCTATCAATAAGCTATGCTATGGACTAATCATTAACTACCAAAAGGTAGAATGCCACTGAAGGATAAGCACCCACAAAAAGTATAAATAATGAACCACTCTTCACTTAATAAAAATTATCTTTGTTCAGTCTCATTATTTTCTACTTGTCTGAATAATCACAATATAGCTCTTCTGGATGTATAAAAATGATACCAATAGATGAGAGTGCTGTACATTCCAGTTTCTCCTGAATCATAACAGCCATTTGAAAACTTATATAATTGAGAAGATTAACCTTCCAGTGGACCATTTCTATTATCAAGGTGTCCATTGGTGTTGAGTCTATGGGGCCTGTGAATAACTGAGCATGGTTCTTGAAGAAATCACCAAGGATTCCAGTATTGAAGAATCTTAGGGTTTATATAGGAGTAGTAAATGTTCGAATAATAGAGGTAAAAAGTGTGTTTTGTATAAATAAAAATATATTTCTCAACTTTTGAATGTCTTCCATGATTATTTATATACTTTTCTAATGGCTATTATGTAGGAGAATATGAAACCATTCTGTCTCTACTGTTTCTGATTTATATATGGTAATAATAAAGAAGTTCTATATATTATAGGGGAGCAGTACTACTTTATTTTCAACACTGAGAAAGATGTTTGAACCTTTTTTTTTGTTAAGCCTAGTCTATTTATTATTATTATTATTCATATTCTATAGTCCTATGTAATAAGTGACTAAACAAAAAATCAAAATTTTTTTTAATTTTTTTTTGAAAAATAAAAGCATATCTATCAGTCAAAGATGTTCATAATAAAAGGTTCAAGAAATAATACAAGATTTGGAAAATTTATTATTTAGATGATTTTCTACATTTCTATTATAAAGATAGTGTTCTGTACTTTGTAGCAAAGTCTTAATTCTTCATCACAGCGGAGCACCTCTTTGGCATGCTATCCACTAAATTTTCCAGAAATTCATTTGGGATCTCTCATTTACTATACAAGCATCGTTCAAGCTGTTTTGTATTGGTTATGCTTTTTCGACGCAGCTCGATCTTCTTTTCATGATAAGCCTAGACATGATCAATTGGGTTAAGATATGAACTTTGTACAAGCCAAAAATCAAAAACTTCAATCCTGCATCTCTTGTTTTTACCATATACTATAGGCTCATGTGTGGCAAGGAGCACCATCTTCTTGGAAGAGCATGGTCTCATTGAGGTTCTCTTGCAATTTGTGGAACCAGGGAAGAAATTATTTGGCAAGTACATTGACATACTTGTCTTAATTAACTAACACATCCAAGACTACAAGAGGTCCTAAACCTCCACGCCAAAAGCAACCCCACACCATAACTGAACCCTTGCCATACTTGTATGTTTATTGCATGCAATGCTCCTTATACCTTTCACCTTTCTTCTTGATCATTCTAGTCCCTTTATCATTGAATATAACTGTAAAATATGATTCATCAAACCAAACGACGTTATTTCACCTTCCCACTGGACAATTAACTTTATTTTTAAACTATTCTAATTGTCTTTACTTGTGCATAAGTGTCGTACCAAGTTTCCTTGATGGTGAGCATGAAAGAAACCCCGACTTTATTCATTTATTTTAAAAATGTGCTACGGCAAATATCTACGCCTGCATCATTCATATTTTTCAAATGATATGCAATTATTTGTATAGGGTTTCTGCGAATAGACAAAACAATATCCAGTTTTGAAGTAGATGAAACCTTTTTAGGTCTTCCTGTACGCAGTTTGGTTCGAGCTATGCCTTTGATTTTATATAATAGGACGATCCTGTTCACTGTGCTCTTTGGGATGTCAAGATCGTCAGAAATCTCTTGATAAGTAGCATATCTTTTCCATTGTCTTATCATTCGACATTCAATAAAGATATAATGCTTTCTTCTTTTGGTAGGACTATCTTCATGCTCTTGGCTAAGAGCTGGCTGATTTTCATTGCTTGAAGTCATTGTTTGAATAAGTTGTAAAATAAAAAAATAAAAAATTGATTTGCTGTCCACTCATTTATTGCATGGGACTGTATACCTCACCAGAATAAGAATGTTTTTTATTCTTTGGTCTTGTTACTATCTTGTTATTTCCCGCACTGCACATACAACTTAACACCCAAATACTCTTCAAGATGAGCATGACTGAGCAAGGTAATGTGCTATTATTAACAAAGAGAAACAATAGAAAGAAGTTTTAGATACCACCAAAGACTATTCTAGTGATAAAAAGGTAAGCAGTGTCTTCATCTGGGCTTGAGCTCATTGTATTCCACAAGACACTCATTGTATTATTATTAGGCAAGTAAAAACTCTTCTCAAGTCAGTCCCAGGTGGTCTTTTCTTTCTTCTATACTGTCAAAGGTGTCTAGAGTATACTTCTGAGCATATTTATCTATCTCCTAAGGATAAAGCATTAGGCTTTTAGGGTGTGGATTCTATTGCTAGAAGGAACACACCTAGAACAGTAGTAGCTATAGTAATAGTATATTATTGGCTACAGTATTATTAGTTATATTTTTATAATAAATAATTTTATCCATCAATAATTTTATTCATAAACAATATATTTTATTCATAAACAATATATTTTATTGATAATACAATTTGATATTGAGGTATCCACAAAAGGAAACAATTATTTGGATATCCTCAGACCTTTTGATTTTAATCATTTTTTCATAAAAGGCGAGGTTTTTCTTTTACGTAAAAAGAAGGAGACATCACCGCTTAAAGGCCAGAAAAATCTTTGTGTGTGTATGTAAACCTACTATTGCTACTTTTAAAACATAAATTGTAGTTTAGATATAATGATTGTTTTTATATGTTATGGGTTAATTTTAGAACTCCAAGTACAACAGTAAAGTTAGAACTATAATTTATATGCAATGTGACTTTATTCAGTCTATAAAGATGGTATAGTATATCTTAATTCACGTCCTTTCTTATACCTGGGAAGTGTGGTACTAGGTGGGGTAGAGAACATGGCAACTATTCTATCTTTTTCATTACTCCAATGTGCAGAGCATAAACGGTATTCAATAGGCAAATATGTGCTATCTGATCGATGAACAATACGATATCGAAAGACACATGCGTCGTAGTAAGGGCCTTCACAGTAAGAGCATGCTTTTGGATTACTCAAAAATCCTTTAATATTCGGAGGAATCAAAGAAAACTTATTCTCCAATGCTTTTTTACCAACTCTTTTTTTTTTCGATGAACTGTCGATAAGCAATGGTCGTATTAAAATACGTGCACATGTCTCCAATAGACTGGGTGGATTATATTGTAAAGAGGCTTTGAAAGACATATGCCTTTCAGCAATATTTGGACAATCGTCTACTTTTATAGAGAGTGGATTGACTCTAAGAATCTCATAAGGAACATTCCTGATATTTGTACTTGTAAGATCCAGCATTGTAAGATTGTTGAGTTGCGCAATATCGGCTGATAATTCTTCCAAAGGGTTATACGACATGTCTAAATGCATGAGTTTTGATAAGAAAGGAATGGCATTGGGTGTTTCTTTAAAGAGGTTATTGGATATGTTGAGATGACGAAGATGTTTGAGCTCGCAGGTTGAATTGGGAAGCTGACAAATTCTGTTGTTGGATAGGTCCAAGAACGTCAAACGAGTCAAGTGTCCAAGTTGACTAGGAACTACAGATAGTTCCACATCGTGTCTGGCCAAAGTTAATAGTGCAATACCAAACGCTGCTTTGTAAATACAACTTACAGGTTCAAATGTGAAATAGACTTAAACAGAGGAAAGGCATTGTTGAATACAAATGTGCTGATGATTGGGCCATAGTTTATCTCTGTCATTTTTGATAGATCCTGCATACTTTTTGATAAGCATTGCAGAAGAATAGTAGGAAAAGGAAAAGGAGAATACGAGGAATAGTAAGTTTTGTCAACATAGGTCAAATCAGGGACTAGTGAAGTAGGTGAAAAAAGATGATGTATTGGATAGTGTTCATTCTCAGTTGGTTCAGCACCAAGAGGAGCATCAGCATGGTTGAGAAGAGAGGTAAGTGACATTTAGTAGATGGGGGAAATGAAGACGTAAATATGTAAGCAATACAAGAAAGAAGGTAGAAAAAAATAATACAAATGAGAGGTTTAAATCCAAATAACAAGTGCACGACCAAATGAGACTGCCTATCTTGAGCACAAAAGAATCATAACAGACCGTTGGGCCATGCTGTATTTTTTCCACGCTGAGTGATCACTTTGATATCCTTCTTTCTTGCAAACTGTATCGCCTTTTGAACAAGTGCCAGCTCGACATGAGAGTCACCCGCTGTTAGACTCTGCAATTTTCCTTCCTCTTCTTCATACCGTAGTCCAACAACACCTAAGATCCTTCCTTCTTTCTCCATAACCCATGTACCACTCTTGGAGCATTTTATCGTCGTCAATTCTCGAAGTACACTTTGGCTGTATTTGTTATTTGCTCTCCAATAGTCCTTTCGAAAGTAGAAAAACCAGGCCAAGCCTATACTAGTACTGAGAAGAGCTGATTTCAAGCCAATGGTGATGAGCAAGTTTTTCAGGCTAGTCACTGCTGTTAATTCATAGCTGACCAAAGCGATGATGCTTATCGGAAAAGACCAACATGCCTTTGAGTTTTGCATCATCACTTTTAGTATGCAACTGATCTCGTCTTTTCTCGCTTTCTCTAAGTATATCTTTTGAATGTATTCATTATCACTCGCTTGATAAGGTCGTATGGTTTGGCTCATTGAAGTCAAGAAAGTGAACAGTTTGAAAGTGGCAATCTCCGACACTAGAGAAAAAAGTAAACGTTGTGACTAGTGAGGACCAAGACGCACCTCTTCCTCATGCAGTCTTACACTTGTCTCGGGGTTTATCGCTCTCATTTTCATAGATCGCTAGTGCAAGGATCTGCTAATCATAGATCGCTAGTACAGGGATCTGTCCGTCACAGATTACTTGCATCAAGTGCTTGCTATTCTACCGACAGTTCTATTCATGACTTTGATGTTATTGTCATTGGTGGAGGTCATGCTGGAACAGAAGCATGTACAGCTGCTGCTCGAGTAGGCGCAAAAACACTACTGATAACTCAGAATAAGGATACCATTGGTACATTTTCCCTCAGTTGCCATAAAAATAGTTTTCAAGTGAGCTAACACCATTTTTAACTTGCGAAAAGGTGAAATGTCCTGTAATCCTTCTTTTGGTGGGGTGGGAAAAGGAATTCTTGTGAGGGAAATCGATGCACTCGATGGTGTTTGTGGACGTATTGCTGGTATATACACCGCAAGAGGTGTGAGTGCGAACTGACATTGGAAATATAGACATGGCTGGTATCCAATTCAAAGTGTTAAATAAGTCCAAGGGTCCAGCAGTTTATGTAAGCCAGTCAATCCATACATATTTCAATGCTAATTTAGGAATGATATTAGGGACCAAGAGCACAGATTGATCGCAAACTATACAAGCAGTACTTGCAAGATTATCTGAAAGACTACCCCAACCTGACCATTCAAACAGGCAGTGTGGCAGATCTAATATTCAGTATGGATGCCAGTTCAGAATGTAACCAGAATATGGAAGGAAAGAACGCAATATCATCTTTAAAGGGTATACGTTTAGGTAAGTATTTCCTAAAAGAATTAGGAAAGAAAGAAAATATACACTATCCTCATTATAATGGTATATGATTTGCTTCTCAAGAGAGTGGACAGGAAATACGTGCACCCAATGTTATTCTTACCACAGGAACATTTTTGGGTGGCGAAATTCATTTGGGTAAGTGTAGTAAAGAGATGTAAAATTATTAAAATAGTCTTCTCATGTCGATACTTTTAAGGGCTCAAAACATGGCCAGCAGGTCGTATCAACGAAAACCCTTCGATTGGTCTATCCAACTCCTTACGTTCAGCGGGTTTTCGGTTAGCTAGATTAAAGACAGGTAAAACCATACGAAGAAGCATAAAGTGTCTAATGGCTACTGGGAGAAAGAATTGTAATTTATTCATATTATTATTATTGCTTCAAAGGTACTCCTGCGCGTTTGGACAAGAGAACAATAAACTATGAAGGCCTTGAGGTGCAGTATGGCGATAATCCTCCATCTCCTTTCTCTTATCTGCACACAACAGTACCTTATGCGGTAAGCATTCCTAATATTTCCCCTCCACTATGACGACTAGGTGACTGATATTAGGCTTAAAACAATGAAAGGAACAACAAGTTCTCTGTCATCAGACACGAACCAATCCACAGGTCCATAAGTATATTGCCAAACATTTTGATCAGAGTATTCATATTCGAGAAACTGTCAAAGGTCCAAGGTATGTACTCTGCACCAATTAAATAAGGAATTTTGTATTCATCACTTGTTATTTTAGATATTGTCCATCCTTAGAGAGTAAGATTAAGCGATTTGGGGATAAAGAGGGTCATTCTATATGGCTTGAACCTGAGGGTATGATGTGTAGTCATTCGTTTCCAGTCCACTTATTCATCTTATTACTACATTAGGCCTTGATTCGAATCTTGTTTATCCTAATGGCATATCGAATACTATGCCTGAAGATATCCAACTTAGTTTCTTACGTATGATTTGTGGTTTGGAAAATGTGGACATGGTGCGTCCAGGTAGATTTTTTACTATTTATACTTGATAGTAGCTTTTATTTACGAATTTTTTATAGCTTATGGTGTAGAATATGATCACATTGATCCACGAGAGTTACGATCTACACTAGAAACAAAGCGAGTTGGAGGTCTATTCATGGCTGGTCAAATCAATGGAACAACAGGATATGAAGAGGCTGCAGCACAAGGAGTCATGGCAGGCATTAATGCAGGTCTGCGTGCACTTAATCGAGCACCCTTTATTTTAGATCGTTCTGATGCCTATATTGGTGTTTTAATTGATGATTTGACAACCAAGGGCGTTGAAGAGCCCTACCGTGTATTTACATCTCGTTCAGAATATCGTTTGCTTTTGCGTGCAGACAATGCCGATACAAGATTAACAAGAAAAGGTAATATTTACATCACAGAATGATATTTAGATTCTAAATTCTTTATATATATAAAAGGTTATGAGGCCTCTGTTGTTGGAAAGGAGCGATGGGCAAGCTTTGTCTCCAGTTCAGAAAGGCTGTCATTTGCCATCCAGTCCCTTAGTGATATGCGTATGTCAGCATTAAAATGGAGACAACATGGTATACACTCTGATGGTGAAGGGGTAAAAGACAATGGTTCACTTCGAAGGTATACTATAAGTATAAAAACTAGATCTCTATACACTTACTCTATTTTTTATGTGCTAATATTATATTTTTATATCAGTGGAGTCGATATTCTAAGCTGGCCAAATGTTCAACTCAATCAATTCCATGAGCTCATCCCTGCACTGAAAGATCTAGACGAAACCCTGGCCAGCAGATTATTAATCGAGGGTCGTTACAAACCATTTTTAAAAAGACAGGGTCTAGAAATAGCTGCTTTAAAGCGTGATGAGAACCTCAAATTAGATGTAGAATTGGATTATCACAAGTAGGTGGTTTTTACACTTATGAATGTACAGTTATTCATATATTCAATAGGATGGACCAGCTATCAACTGAAGTACGTCAAAAACTTTCTTTTGTGAGGCCTGAAACTTTGGTGAGTATTATTATTATTATTTCAAAAAAAAAAGTATGGCACAAATGAAGCTTACAATAAGAGCTATTAGGGTGCTGCCAAGCGAGTAGAAGGCATGACTCCAGCAGCAATGGTTGTCTTAATGAAATATGTGCGCCGCTCAAATAATGATGCTGTCAAGATATAGATGTCCACCCATACTGTCATCACTTTGTTAGAATTCAAACATAAACTATAGAGTATTATTTTCGTTTATTAAATAGAACAGTATTATTTGGAACAGTGAAGTGTTTTATAGGGATTAAATGCAAAAGATATTATATTGTCTAATATAAAAAAGATTAGTGGTAGACTCATAGGATTTAGACATCTATCCAGTAGGACCACCACTCCATAAAATATAAGTAAACGAAGATCATTTTCTTAATATATATTGATAAGTATAACCAATATAATAGATAGCAGCTAAAATATGTGCTCTATAGAACTTTGCGAATAGCAGCCGGGATATTTTAGTGGATATGCAGTAGATCTATAGTATTTATGAAACTATATTAGATAAGCAACATATGTTAGAACTTATCATCCTTAGTCTTTTTATCGACCTAATCTGGTCAATTAATTGCATGAATAAAAGTATTTTACTATGCCTTTAATTGACCAGATTAGGTCGATAAAAAGACCAGGGATGGTGGACTATTGAAGATTTTTTTAGTCTATGTCCTTAAGCCGAGAAAAGTTATTTTAGCTGATCAAATCAGTATAAGTTAAAGAGATAATAATTATATCATATATACTAAAAACACCTTAGTGTGTAAATGACGTACTTCTTTCCTATGATTAACATCGTTGTATAATTTCCAGATAATGCATTGAAGTAAATGCGTCGAGGGTGCTATGCACCATTCTTCAGAGTCTGATGGAAGTTATCAATAATTGCTTCTCTGTATTGTACTAGAAAATAGTATCTTACAGCTACCAGTCACCTGATCAACTAAAGAATCCAGGATTTATCTCTCATTCCTCTATACTATAGCGTAACATCCTGGTTTCCATACCGGATTGTATCAAATCAGTATACAACCAGTATCTCTTTTGCCCCTTATCAATATGTGAAAAAATAACCACGTTAAATTGTTTGGCTATATCCAAGTTGTGGCATGTATAGAGGCTTGCATTTGTAAAGTACTTTGCCAGAATGTGTCAACCCAGCCAAATTCAGATATATATCTTTTTATTCCAGTTAATATGAGTATGATCCACTTAACACAATTCTTCAGTAAAAGAATTCTTGCTCAAAGCTTTCAATCTCTTTTAAAAATATGTTATATTTACATCACTCAAAATACTATCGCATTCCTTGATGTGGTACTGTTTTAATGCAAATCAAGGGCTTCAGTAGCACTTTTTTTTTCTAAGCATTAGATATGTATATCATACAATTTATGTTTCTTTCTTTCTTTGTGAGTGATCCTCTCCGCTGTATAATGTATATTGATATGTATCACTAATCGATGATTATTAAAAAGCTCTGTATATTAAATATTTTGGTTAACTTTTTATCATTTCTCACAACTAAAACAGCCCATACATCACATTCCTTTAAATACACCACTACAATCCACCAATCACGAGGCTCACTTAATGAATAATTTTTTAGTCATTCTATGTTCATTACAACTTATAATCCTGGAACAGTAGTATAGACATTGATTTATTAAATCATCCATCTTTGGGTCAGCTTTACTGGTTTATGGATTGCTATAACTCTCTACTTTGTTTTTCTTTATCCCAGTATTCTGCTCCACTAACTGTAATCTGGATTAATTTTTTAATACATTTCTTTTAGCACTACTACTGTTCTCACTAAAGCCAACTACCCCGTAAACATATTTTAAGGCGAGTTTGATTGGAAGACATGGGATATGATATCACATAGTATAGATATAGCTAATTTCCAACTAACTAACTAAATAAGTGTAAAATACATTGAGGATTGAATAACCCAAAACAAGTGTTGAAAGATCAGACTATCTTCAGAGAACTATTTTTATTAAATAATAAAAGTAGTAAAAAGAAATATTGATTATGGGTCCACATGTCTTATATATACCGTGTAAGGACTTGCTGTGCGTGTAGAATGGCTACTGACAGACAAACAAGTATAAGCTCAATCCAGATAGAGCTTTTTGCTGTAATCGTATGTATACCCCATGACTCTTGATTATCAGAAGCCATGTATCCTGGTACCATATTTCCACCCATAATGTCTACAGATATAATGTTTCTTTAGTTAGACTTAAGGTAGACAAGATTTCTGTCAATAGTTACCACGTATCATGCACGGAGACTTTGTATGCCTGCAAGCTGGTTGAGCTTTTGTTGATGAATTAAAGAAAAGGGTCATACTAGCCACCTCCAAAATAGCATTTTGTTTAGGTGGTCCAGCACTGAAGTTTGGGTTTCCATCTGTCCAGTGATTCAATATAGCACGACCAGGAGCATTAGGAACATGTGTTGTCATAGTGTAGACATGATCAGTATCAACGTAGAAATCAACTTTTTCTGGTGTCCAGTCGAATCTATACTCATGGAAATCCTAATAGATGGATGTTGTGTTAACATTACTTTATACCAACCATTAAGTTATACCTCTGTTGGGTTGAAACTTGGACGATATCTTTCACTTGTAAGGTTAGAAGCAGATCCATCCTCATTATAGATTTGTGGTTGAACAGCAAAGTTGGTTTGCCATGGGTTTTGGATATGACTCAGTGCTTCCACATCGATTTCACATGTATCGTTACGGTAAAAGAAGAAAGCTGAGACCGTACCAGGAACATCTGGAACTTTCAGCTTAGCGCGAAATGTACCGTACATTATGTCATCTCTATATTTTTCATTGTTAGCTTCAAAAGACAATTGTGTTATTTTATGCATAGAGATATTAACCTTTTTGTGCCAAAGGATGCTGATGTGGCATTTCCATTATTAACATCGACTGTCAACTGAGCAAATCCATCTTGGATTTTGACATTTCCAGGTTTAAACACGCGACTGAATGCATCATCGGATTTTGCATCTATTGTATAGTCCATTGCAATGTAGTTCTCATCATCTTGGATAGGCACTTTGTAGTATTCGAAATCTGCGTACCAAATATTGGACCATGTAAGAGCGTTTTCGTCTTGAAATCCACAATCACATATCATAGGCTCTCCCGAACTAGATACATAACCAAAAAGATAGGCGGTAAATATGTACAAAAGACACAATTTGGCTAGTATTGTTGATCCCATTTGTAATGCTGTGATGAATAGTATAAGTCTTTTAAGATACAAATGAAAAGAAAAGATGAGAGATGAAGATATACAAATTAAATATGTAGCAAGGTCATAATTTATACATCGATTATTAAAGAACAGCATTATCAAACTTTTCTTAACCATGTCATCCATTTAAACAGTCATTTGCTCATGAAATGTTTGCATGAAGACTTCATTTCAAGTATTTTTTCATATAATTATAAGACATGATCACACCAAGAGAACATTTTGTAAGGTGAGACATTATTCTATATTTCATAATCTCTTAAAACAATAGACATGGTGTGTATGTAATTGAAGACACTAATGAGCTGCTATGAGATATGGCTTCCAAATGCACATATTATTTTGCCAGGGGTCTCACTTCCAACCACCTATCAATAAGTTGACTTAAGTTTTGGAATAGATGATATTGTATCAATAATAGTTAATCTTTTATCTATAAATAGTCTAACCATATATTGATAACATGTGTACCAATATTATGATTAAGGAAACGTTGAATGGTAAGCCTTATGATCTTGAACACATTGCAATTGGCCTAAGGATAGGTGCTATAGGCAATTTGACGGCATATTCTATATATTTATTTTACTCTCAATAAGCTCATAAGTGACATGTTTTAGGCAATTGAGTCATCTATTTTTCTTTTAAAACACCTATCTCTCTAATGTAGATTATGTGGAATTCTGTATCTACAGAAAACTCTAAAATAATCTTTTGAGTATGCTCTATAATATACTATTTTCCACTAACAATCGATAGGTATATATTTTCTTAAAGTGCCTTACACTCCTATAGCTTTTGTTTTGTTTCTAATAGAAGCGAGGTATTATAGTTTCTTTTTCTTTTTCTGACTACCAACAATACTATATGATATTATTGAAGATTCAATTATAATCGGATTAAATAAATGTTCTAATACTCTATCAAAGATATTAGACACTAGACACTAGACACTAGACACTAGACACTAGACACTAGATATTAGACACTAGACACTAGATATTAGACACTAGACACTAGATATTAGACACTAGACACTAGACACTAGACACTAGACACTAGATATTAGACACTAGATATTAGACACTAGACACTAGACACTAGACACTAGACACTAGACACTAGACACTAGACACTAGACAAAAGACAAAAGACACTATGTGTTCTATGTATTAGGTGTGATAGCTAGTATGAGAAAAACTTGTTATAGAAAGGGAGTAAGATTTATACTCTGCTGTCTAGACTTATTCTATTCGTTTTATCACTTATAACACCTATTTCGTTCTATATTCCTCAACAGGAGAGAGCCATTATGGCCAAGGTTTTTATATAGCTATTATTTGGGTTAATGAATGTTAAAATTGAATAAAATAATGAAAAGAAGGATCTTTGGTCATTTAAGGTGGACTACAGAGCTGCCTAAAACTTTCAAGAATATTTCTTGTGTAAACATTTGACTTTTAAATTATTGTAGTGTCTTTTTTATAGTTTAATCAAGCCTCTTTCAACAGATACTTTTTTATTTCTCCATGATATTGAATTGCAGAAAAATAGGCAAATATTTTTGAAGGTTTTCTGGTGGTATCTTCACAAAAGTCAACCCTATTATAAAAATCAGGCAAGAATACAGCTAGGAATTCAATAAATCTCATTGGTGAGTTCAAATCACTACCAACTTGAGCAATTTTTAAATGTGATAGAGTTGATATTTCAACACCTAAGAATACTCAATCAATACTCAGTCATATAAGCAGAATCAAACACAGCCACTCTACAACTTTGACCCCCTTCAATCACAAAAGAAGTCTTTACCTGTTTACTGAAGTGACTCTTCACTACTATGTTATCACCTACATCACCTATATACAACTAATGATGCTAATGATAATTAATAAGTAAAATTATTATTCAAAACAAAATAATAGATATCAGTAAAGGCAGTTGATCTTTAAGACTAGAATACCTTAATGCTATCTCTGTAACTGTAGGGTGTAAAATGTCAGTCATAAAGTGGCTGTGTTTGATTTTGCTTATATGACTGAGTATTGATTGAGTATTCTTAGGTGTTGAAATATCAACTCCCTAATCCTCTACATATACTCTTTTTTTTTCTTTTATAAAAAAGAAAAAGTTGGCAAATACATTTAAACAATGCGACTATCTATAATAAACGATACAATGTCAGGAGAAATATATGAAAATTATCCTAAACTTATAAATTTCTTAGTACAATTTGTGTATTGTTTTTGTCATAGCTTCTCGTACTTCGTTAGAATCTTAGCATTTAGTACGTGAATAATAAAGTATGTAAAGTCATTTATGGTATTCTTTAATCCAACCTATCAATACTTAATGATTTAATTTTAGAGTGTCGATAAAATAGCATCCACGGCTTTTATACGGCAACGAAGTTAAAAGCAATACTATATGATAGCTCATTAGACCAAAGTAATAGCATTTTAAAATAAACGTTACTAGGAGATAAAATATACTGCTAACTAATTGTGTCTAAAGAAATTTTGTTGACTGTTAGTTATCTTTTCAGATTAGATAGCCTGCTGGTAAGGTATATAGTGTTGTCTACCTAATGACAGTAGATAGTACTAGTGCTTAGAAAACTAAATTAATGTTGATTAAGACTGTGACTCAGTTGTTGATAGTACATCAATTGAGATAACAACAATGTCATTATTATTATTATTAAAAAGCTATTATATTAGTAAGAACTATTAGAAAATTGGTTTAAATCCTGGTGTAAACTACATCAAGCAGATTGTTTAGTAAGTCATAGGTAAACATCTAAATAAAATAAAATAAAATAAAATAAAAAGGCTGATACCGGAGTTCTATCTGTTAGTTAGGGTAAAAAACAGAAGCAAAAAACAAGTGCAATATACAATAAGAGTTTTCAGAGACAATAGAAGCCATAATTCCAATATGTAGGGTGTATTACACATAAAGTTCTGGATGAGACATTAATATGGCAATTGTGATGCAGTACACAACACCCTGTTACACTATTTAGTATTTGCAGGATCTATCGAGGTAAAGTATAATAACCCATCTCTTTTATATATGATGATAAATTCAGAGATTATATTACAACCGATATCGTCCTTAGTCTTGATATCAAAGGAAACCCGGACAGCTAAGCATGTATTAGATCTCTTATGATTATTTATTTAATTTGCTAATCCTTTATACTATTCCCTAATTCTATAATTAAACATCACTATGAAATCACTATGGTCTCATCCTTCCACCGACAGGGTTTTCCAAAGAGATCTGGCTGCCGTGGAGATGATCTTCCTTTTTTATATTATTATTATAGGTATAGCCTAGGTCTAAACTGAGTTTTATATAGTCAAATCATAGTGTTGCTATTGATTGAATTTGACTTTATGACTGAGGTAAATAAGAAATATCAGCTTTCAAATTGTTTAGGGTAGTCCATCTACACACAGTATGATTTTTCTGGTCACTAACTATCAAAATTCATCGCCTTATCTGTGTTTATTATATAAACTTGAAGATTTTAGGTCTTTTAAGCGGTATTACTTCACTAAAGCTGGCTTGCCTTTTTTTATTTACCCCAGTCATAAAGTCAAATTCAATAAATAAGAATCAGAGATCTACTACATACTTAGCTGTCTGGATTTCCTTTGATATCAACTAAGGATGGCAATAGCCTTATAAGCAAATTTATAATTAATCTATATAGTCTATTAATAAGATTATGTATTATAAGAATATAGACAATAGTATTTATTACTATAGCTACTAATCTTCTAGGAGTATCCATTGATGGCATTATATTATACACCCTAGAGGCCCTACTATTTATCCCTGGAAGATAGGCATATATGGCTGAATTTACACCATGGATAGAACTAAAATTATAGATAGAAGAGAGTTACTTTGGGCTCACCGGAAAGGTGTTTTTACTTAAGTATTGGTATTACAGTGAGTTTATTGTGTATTGGTATGAACTCTGGATTTGACAATGATAATGATCACTTTATACATTGATATTCATTATAGAACTGTTTATAAGTTATTTTTATTTTTATTTATTGTGAAAAGCACAAAAATAGGTAGAATAATAAATATGGAAATTTTTTTTTAATCCTAATACTGAATCTTACCATAGCCTCTGTTCTGAAAGATAGTAATAGATAATACTTTATACACATGGAACACTTTGGAACTTTAGGTATTCCAAAGCAATACTTTTTTTTAAAAGTTTCTGAAATTTAATCACATTAATTCTTCCAAGTATAGAAATATTACCATAAAGTCACTTTCAAAAAAGGCAATTCAAATAGCTACTTATACAGACTCTATTTCCACCAAAATGGGATGTGGCGTTAGGGGATGGCTTGTCACGAGACCGATACACACAACTTAATGTATCTATAATGTTAATCAAAACAAACAGTAGAAAGCATATGATAGTTTTAAAATAATTTAATAAAGAAGAGGTTAACTGACTGTTATCTGATCAGATACATTTAGACTAAAGAGTTATTGACAACAAGATCTATAAATTATGTTATGATGTCTATGGGTTTGAGTCAAGAGTATTTGAAATATTAAAGCATTTTAAAGCTCTACTATTTACTATATTATTCTATACTAATATAAATAAATTATACAATACTATGGAATGTGATGATACAACTATGGTTGCTATATTGATGTCTTAATTTGGAGTTTACTACACACCCAAAGATTTTCTGGCCTTTAAGCGGGCATATATCCTTCCTTTTATGGAAATGTGATTAAAATCAAAAGGTCTGAGGATATCCAAATAATTGTTTCCTTTTGTGGATACCTCAATATCAAATTGTATTATCAATAAAATATATTGTTTATGAATAAAATTATTGATGGATAAAATTATTTATTATAAAAATATAACTAATAATACTGTAGCCAATAATATACTATTACTATAGCTACTACTGTTCTAGGTGTGTTCCTTCTAGCAATAGAATCCACACCCTAAAAGCCTAATGCTTTATCCTTAGGAGATAGATAAATATGCTCAGAAGTATACTCTAGACACCTTTGACAGTATAGAAGAAAGAAAAGACCACCTGGGACTGACTTGAGAAGAGTTTTTACTTGCCTAATAATAATACAATGAGTGTCTTGTGGAATACAATGAGCTCAAGCCCAGATGAAGACACTGCTTACCTTTTTATCACTAGAATAGTCTTTGGTGGTATCTAAAACTTCTTTCTATTGTTTCTCTTTGTTAATAATAGCACATTACCTTGCTCAGTCATGCTCATCTTGAAGAGTATTTGGGTGTTAAGTTGTATGTGCAGTGCGGGAAATAACAAGATAGTAACAAGACCAAAGAATAAAAAACATTCTTATTCTGGTGAGGTATACAGTCCCATGCAATAAATGAGTGGACAGCAAATCAATTTTTTATTTTTTTATTTTACAACTTATTCAAACAATGACTTCAAGCAATGAAAATCAGCCAGCTCTTAGCCAAGAGCATGAAGATAGTCCTACCAAAAGAAGAAAGCATTATATCTTTATTGAATGTCGAATGATAAGACAATGGAAAAGATATGCTACTTATCAAGAGATTTCTGACGATCTTGACATCCCAAAGAGCACAGTGAACAGGATCGTCCTATTATATAAAATCAAAGGCATAGCTCGAGCCAAACTGCGTACAGGAAGACCTAAAAAGGTTTCATCTACTTCAAAACTGGATATTGTTTTGTCTATTCGCAGAAACCCTATACAAATAATTGCATATCATTTGAAAAATATGAATGATGTAAAACAAGGTTGTTTGGTCTGACGAATCTTGCTTGAAAGTTATGGGCAATGATAAAGGGACTAGAATGATTAAAAATAAAGACTTTGTTACAAAGCACTGAGCAATATCTTTATAATAAAAATGTAGACAATCAGTTAAAGAACAACTATTCCAAATATTGTATTATTCCATGAACCTTTTATTATGAACATCTTTGACTGATAGATGTACCTTTATTTCTCAAAATGAAATAAAAAGAATTCTGTCAACTTCACTTATTGTATGGGACTGTATATGTGCATGGAAAACCCATGGGATTCACAGCTTCCATTGATAGATATACAAGCTTTATGCTTTAGCACAACTTATTTTTCAAATCACAGATTGAATGAATGGCATATGAAAAACTGTTATAAAACAGAAATAGTATAAAAAGAAAAGGTCAACTCGTCTTTATTTTCTTTTCTTCATGGAACCTGCTCTAAAGATTGTAGCAGTGAAGAACTCAATCACTAGTATTGGATGGAAACCGGGTTACCTCTGTCAGGACATACATCTTCAATAGTCAATTGTGAAAGATTTGCAAGATACCTCGAGGAGAGAGCCATAGTTACCCCAGTGTTGCATAACTAATTATTCATTTAAAGGTACTCCTGCTGTGAAAAAACTAGAATGTCAATAGCTTAATCTCATTTCGTAGAATGAAGCCTTTGATCTTTATTAATCAACAACAATTAGACAAACAGCTAACTAATAGTAGCCAACCCACCAAAACATAAAAAAAATCCGGTGTAGTTATCGATACACTAAACTAAGATACACGTAAGTCTTTTTTGAACCATACTACATTTCTATACTATTTTATTTCCCAAAGATGCACCAATACTTTATGAGGATAGTGTAGCTATTGCTAGGATAGGCAGACAGAGTTTGAAGTAGTTCATTTAGACAGCGAAAATACTCTTTTAAACACAACAGCCAAGTATAGTAATAGTGTTATTTTATTGTCCGTATATTTACTTTTATATCCAAAAAATCTTTAGGTGTATACATATCAGGATATTTTCTAGCTTTTGATATGTAACACTACCTTCCTGTTACGTCTTCCCAATAAATTCCCTTTTATGGAAAGATTATTAAAATCAAAGGTTTGCAAGTATCCAAACCTTTCTTTTCTTTTGTAGAATACCTCAATATCAAATTGTATTACCAATAAGAATATATATATTATTGTCGTCTATGGCTTCAAACAAAGTAAATCCAGAAAATTCAAAGGTTAAACAAAGTCTGTTCTTTATTGATAGGTCTTTTCAGTTGTTTTATACTTTTCTAATTGATGACATCTACTAATAGAAGCTATGGAAAGCCCCCTCTTGCTAAAGTATCATCCCTTAGATATGAGCCCTGTTAATAACCCTTCTTCTAAAGTCACACCCAATTGAATTCAGTATCTTTGAAAATAAGTATCAGGACGAAACATTTAGGACATATTCAACATCAAATGAAACACTTCATATTTGATCTAGAGGCTATAAACTTAAGCATACCAAAACTTGACATTTTATTTATCGAAAATAGAATAATAATAGAAATTGATACTTTGTATAGTCTTTTTTGGCACCTATTACATCCTGGCATCTGTCTCCTACTCTTCTGTAAGTAGAGCCTTTAAACTCTCTACATTGGTAATATACATCCTTCTTTCTTCAATTTGTCCTTCTATGGCTCACCAGATATGTTCAATTGGGCTCAGGTCAGGGCTTTGTGTGGGCCAATACTCAAAGTTCCTTATTTGATTTGTCTCTTTCCACCCTCTGGCATAGGCCCCAGTATGACAGCTAGCACCCTCTTCTTGTAACAGAAACTCAACACACTCTTTTTAATTCAATTCCATAGACCAAGGGTGGAACTCATCAGCCAAAATTTTGATCTATTCGTCTTGGTTTACAGTGTCATTAATAAAGACTAATGAGCCAATTCAACCCACCCAAAACATCTCCAGGGCATGACCCCACCGCCATTAGACTTCGTTGTTGTAATAATAGGATTAGGATCATAGCATTCTCTAAATTTTCTGATGACACAAGCACTTCTATCGTGCTCTTTCGTATTATATCTTGATTCATCAAACCAGATGATATGCTCCTTAGCCCAGCCAAATTATTCATCTTTTTATTCTTCAGTCAAGGTTGGCTTGTGAGCTGAATAAAAAGATCTAAACCCTGACTGCTTACATTAGCTTATAAGGTTGTCTCTACATACATCAATCTCAAACTTCAATATAGATAATTTCAGTTGATTATATGGGGACAAATGGACTCTTTTAAATGACTTTTTCCAGGTGTTTAAGGTCCCTCTCATTCACTTTTTTTTAAGGTTTTCCATGACTCTCTAAATGTAATAGTGACCTATTTTCTTTGATGTTCCTAATACTATTTTAAACTATAGGCTTTTTCTCATTTCAATTATACTCGTAATCACAGTTAACTCTACTCCAGCCGTCAATAGGTAATATACTTCTCATCATCTTCTACCTATTACCTTGTTCTATTATCCACAAATATGAGTTTCTGAATATATATCTGACATAGTGTGTTGGTTAAATAATATTAGAAAAGAACAGGGTTTTTTTACTAAATTCTCGGCAAGTATTAAATTCAATTGAGTGTAACTGTACTAATTAGGTTATTGCTTCAATTGTTGTACCAAGACATAAAGACAGACTGATATACCGAGATTTTGGAAACAGCAATGTTGTTCTAATTCACATTCTTTTGTTTTTATTATTAATAATTTCTATACTTTAATTTTCTATGAATATTGCTTTATGAATCTTTTACACAAAGAGTAAAATATTTCATAGAATAAACAAAATAGTTAAAAGTTGCCAACAACAACAAAAACTTGTTAGAAAATGCCAGTGATTGTTATGGTCATTTTTTAGCTTTCTGCTGATGGCATAAACAGTTTTAGCTATGTAAGTAGCCTTTGTTTAAGCATCTCTGAGCTTGATGAATTATATTCAAATGTTAGTTTTTTCTTCTTTATTAATTCATATTTCTGATACATTTCTCTAGTCGAATCATCCTTCTTAAATAGATGCAGAAGATTATTGTGTGTGTGCGTGTGTGTGCGTATGGTAATTCAGTCTAAGAATCAGGGAAGTAAAATGGTAAATCTTAAGGAAATAAGTCTCATTTGTAACACAGTCCTGACTTTGAACTATAGACAGCCTTGTCCTATGCATTGATGACCAATTCTTAGTACTGAGACAAGTCCATATCAGCCATTAGCACTGCCATTTTTATTTATTTTTTATTCATCATTGTTAGTTGCCCCAATAGAGGATCTGCATCAGATTCTATAACATAAACATAGTATCATTTAATATGTATGAGATCATATCTTGCCTCACCAAAGCACATGGAAGAATATCATAAGCACCTGTCCTGTCTCCATAACTCTTTTGATTAACAGTAATCTCTTAGGAATTACAAAGATGATAGTTTTATTTATAAAGTAAGTTAGTTAATGTTGATAAGGAAATAAATGCTAAGATAGTCTCAATAGAGACATACTTGAATATAAAGAGAAATAACAGTACTCTTTATTTTTTAATATCTTTCTGATACTTTGCTCTAGGTTGATTCTCTTTTACTATATATTGAAATAGTTATATTAGTTTGTTTACAGTGATTAATATGATTTCCATCATGTGTTGCTTGTCTGTGCTGGACCTGTTGTTTTCTATTGACTTATGGCATAGTCTATTATATTAGCCGAGATATTACCTTTATTCACAAGCACTTATCTGTGTTAATACAGGGAATGATGGTCGCCTTTATCTTACATTAAAGTATCAGTCTATTCAGAGAAAAAGGCATGTTTACTTGCTTCAGTGTTTACTGTTTTGTTTTAATTGGTGTTTGTTCCAGTGATTTGTGTTTACAAGACTAGATGCATTTCAATTCAAGAACAATAAAGGGTGCCACAAGCATGTGCAGTGATCATAAGAATACACTGTGGTTGTTTATATTCTTTGAATGGGTTTGCACAACTGAGAGATAATTATTACACAGGCTGATGAAAATAACTTTCAGTACAATATTGAGCTAATTAATAAACTGTAGATAGCCAGTCATCTCTTCAAAGGATTAACTATATAAGTTTATGAATTATAAATACTAATCATTTAGTTGTTTATTTTATTATTTTTATAGTAAAATAAAAACTCAGTTAAGGACATTCTCAGGATGGTGTTTCCTGTTCATAATTGATACAAGAATGTCTTTTGTATATTTATTATTTTATTTATGAGTAGTAGTAGTATGGCTTATAGAATGACACTCCAGAATCACTAGTTACTTTGTTAAAAACAAACAAACAAATATCTATGTATTGATATACAACTATAGATAAATAAATACTAAGAAATGAAGAAATGACAAGGGTTCCCTATCTTTACTGTAGCACGTATACGGACATATTTATTATCAGGAAAAATCAGATTGTGTAGTACATACTATTATCGGATACAAGAAAGATTCATCCACTAGCAATATTAAATATTAAGTTGCATTCAGGACACTTTTGTCTACTTTGTTAGGAAGAGAGAAAGAGAAAGAGAGAGAGAGACGGAGAAAGTAGGGTTACTGACAGTGGAATAGGAGAAAGAGATGTGCCTTTGCATACTATTTCAGTGGTTCTATAGACACCTGTTGAGGGTTTCCTCCTTTGGTTTTCCTAAGGAAAGATATCATTTCAAGACAAATACTTCCCAAGGACATTGAAATCAGTGAATAATAAAAGGACTAGTGCTGTTGAATCCATGGATGAAAGCTATTTACGGCGAAAAAAAAAAAAAAAAAACCAACCACCACCACCACCACTATCATCATTGTATTACATTGGACGAGATATTTTCAAGGTTAAAATTAAGCTTGTTACTGCTCTTTTTCTTCCTACTATTATCTCCTTCACTTATGACACCCAAAGACGACACTCTCTCACAAGAACAATTACAGCCAGCCGTACCCACTTCTCGCAAAGAACGCTTAATGAACTTTGCAGTGCGTTCTACTCATCTTTTGGCAAATGAGTTCAACAAGCTCTATTCTCCTCAGACAGAAACTTCACCCACACGCGCTCTGAAGAAAGAAGAGAGTTATACAGATTTAAAAAGAACAGACACCCATGAGATTGATGATATACTCCAGTCTGAGGCACCCGACGCTGTACTGCCTCACTGTATGCTCTACCCTACTTATGCCTGTCAAACAACAGTAGATGATAAGATAAAGTGGAAGGTGCAACTGGGTGGCTGGGTCTATGCTATCCCTGGCTCCGGTCGAATTGAGCGCTTGTTACTTGGTAAAGTGAAGTGCCAAGCATTTCATCCTTTTATGTCTATCTAATGTCTTTGTTTTATGCTGAGCTAATTCCAAATCTTGTTCAGCGGTTGGACGTACCTATGGTGGACTCATGGCAAACTCAGACGAAGATCACCACTTTGTTAACATGGTGAACCAATTCAGGTGCCAAACGATGCGGGATATTGAAGTGCATATTCGTCTTGGAAAGGCCATCCAATCTGCAGAGAAACTTATCCACGAGCACGAGATAAAGAAGCAGGAGGGTATCCTTAGCACAATGATAAACTCAGGTGCCAGTGGGCGCTTTCAAGACACTTGGCTCATTGAGTCCCCAGATATCGAGAAGACAATCAGCAGAGAAATCCTTGAATTGGAAGCACGGTTTGATGGCATAGGTCCGTTCTCATACTTTATTACTATTTCTAACAGCACTGTAGACACACCCAACACCGGGCTCGTAGATCTTATTGGGGATACAGGCATTTCTGTTATTTCTGTAAGAACAAATCCACCCCCTTTTTTTCTCAATGATACCTTCTAATCCATAGCAAAAAAAAGGACATTGATGATACCATCAAAATCACTGATGTCTTGGATGGACGAGATGCCATTCTTAGAAACACCTTTTTCAAAAAGGCAAGAGAAGTTCCAGGCATGTCAGAAGTCTACAGAGCCTGGGATAAGCAGGGTGTCCATTTCCACTATGTATCCAACTCTCCTTGGCAGATCTACCCTACTCTCAGGGACTTTTTCTACTCTGTCTGCTTTCCCCAAGGAAGCATGCACCTCCGATTTATCAACACACAGGATATTATCCATGGAAAGCCAATGCAGCATAAATTAGCTGTGATCCCTCCTATTATCAGGGTTTGTAATTCCTCCTACTGCTTGCTATGAAAAAAAAAGAGTATTCACACATGGGATACAGGACTTTCCTAACCGTAAATTCATTCTTGTGGGTGATTCTGGTGAATTCGACCCTGAGGTGTAAGTAAAGACAAGGCCCCCCTTCCCCTTCTTATGACTGACATCTCTCAAGTTACCAAGAAATCTACCGCCAATTCCCTGACCAGATCATCAAGATCTTCATTCACGATGTCTCGAGTGAGCGTGCTATGAATGCAGACAAAACCAGAGAGGCATCTGCATCTGAAAAGTACTATACGATTCTGCGTAAATTTGTTACACGCGAACATAGTCTATTGAAGCGCACCAACACTTCTCCACAGACTGCTATGGATGCCATTACAGATACAGAAGTACCTCAGGAACAGAAGATTGCCATGGATCCCAATGTCTCTGAGAATACAAAACTCGAGATATTTGAAGAGAGAATGAAACGTGTTTCTACTGGCATGCGTGAAGGTGTCTTTCATGTCTTTAAGTTTGCTTCTCAGCTGTTACTGGTAAGTAGACATTGGAGAGTAGGTTTGTATTTTATGCATTTCTGATCCATTTCCTTAGGATCCAGTGGTGACAGAAGAGCTTCTCATCCTCAAGTCTGGCGAGCATGGTGTTTGAACAAGCCCCATGGAATCCATTCTCCCATTCTTTTCTTTCTAGAGTAGGCCATGATCCCTCACGCTTATAAAAAATACAACTACTCATGTACATCTATTTCTACCACATTGGTTGTTGGGCTTCTCATTCTTAGTCTAGTTTTTCACCATTGTCTTACAAAATAACTTTAACCTAAAGGCATCTACACCATTGAGATAGTATCGATAGAGCCGCTTATCTCTAATAAACCCAAGTCTCTGATAAAGCCCCAATGCGCCTTGGTTGGTGTATTCTGTCTCAAGAACAATCTACAGAGGCATGAGATGTTACTTATTTATTTGTGCATGTACTTACTTCGTCAGCCTTTTGATCTTTCATGGCATGAATGCACATTTGCACCAGTGAAGAACCAATAGCCCTCTTGCGGTATTCTTTGGCCACTGCTAGCATGGCAATATAGCCTCTGATTCTATCCTTGTGCTGATCTAACTTGCATATCACCACTCCCACACACGTCTCTCCGTCCATGGCCTAATCATGAGCTGCTTGTCTTTTTCTCTGTTCAATGGCCTTACCATAAAACAAAGACTTGGCCAGTTGTAAATAAAGTAGCGGTAGGTGTAGATAGAATAGGGCTCTGAGAGGTCGTTTTCCACCAGGCGAACAATACACGGTAGCTGCAGCTCAGATGTGTACCCTACATAGTGAACAATGGGTGGTACTGCGGGTGTGCTCATGGTTGTGGAAAGAGAGACAAGTCACACGAAGAAAAAGAAGTTCTTTAACGGAGATTGAAATGAGGTCATTGTAAAGACAGATTCTACATACCCAAAGATTTTTCTGGCTTTTAGGCGGTGATATCTCCTTCCTTTTACGTCTAAAAATTTCTTGCTTTTTATGTAACTGTGTTTAAAATCAAAAGATTTGCAAGTATCTAAATAATTGTTTCCTTTTGTGGATACCTCAATATCAAATTGTATTATCAGTAAAATATATTGTTTATGAATAAAATTATTGATGGATAAAATTGTTTATTATAATATAGCTAATAATACTGTAGCCAATAATATACTATTACTATAGATACTACTGTTCTAGGTATGTTCCTTCATAGCAACAGAATATACACCCTAAAAGCCTTGTGCTTTATCCTTGGGAGATAGATAACTATGCTCAGGAGTATACCCTAGACAACCTAGACACCTTAGACAGTATAGAAGGAAGAAGACCACCTTGAACTGACTTGAGAAAGAGTCTTTACTTATCTAATAACAGAAGAGTGTATTAGTAATAATTCAATAAGAGAGATAGTATGCTTACCTTATACTTAATACTTGTCTTGGGAATAATAAGCTATGTTTTATCTATTGGAAGAAGAGTCAGTACTATGCCTTATGGATTACAATGAGCTCAAGCCCAGATGAAGACACTGCTTACCTTTTTGTCTCAAGAATAGTCCTTGGTGGTGTCTATCACCTCCTTCTATTGTTTTTCTTTGTTAATAATAGTACATTACTTTGCTTAGTTATGCTCATCTTGACGAGTACTTGTGTTAAGTTGTATGTGCAGTATAGGAAATAACAAAATAAGGGGATTATCAAAACAAATAATTTTTCTTTCTCTATTTTAGTGACATATACACTAGCCTCCACTCATAAAACCCACAAGTCAAAAATCACAAGTCAAACAATTAACACTATTTGCCTTGAGTAGTCAATAAAGAATACAAAAAAAAACTATTTGCCTTGAGCCCAAAGCCCAGTATTAGAAACAATACTTTGTTATCATTAAGCACCACTGTTAATACCAGTTACAATGAGACAGTTGAAGTGATTATGAATATTGAGTCAATGAACGATTATACAGTTCTCAATGTAAGTAAGTTTGGTTCTATTTTATGGACAATGACCACTAAAGTTAATTCCGTGTGAGTCCTATAATAAACATCTTTCTTAAGCAGTATTATACTGCAAATACTATGGGCTTAAGGATAACACATTATGTTAAACAATAAATGTAGTGACTGAGTTGTAATTTTGGGATGATTCTTGTTCTATTTCTTGTCTTTACAGCCAATTCTATACTTTTTAATTGCAAAGTCAATCGTCATTGCTAAAACAGGCAGGTAGAGTTTGAAATAGCTCATTTAGACAGCGAAAAGGCATTTTAAAACACATTGGCCAATCATAAGAATATTGCGATTTTATTCTCAGGATATTTTCTTATATATCCCAAAAATCTTTGGGTGTGTACTATAGCTGCACATCTCTCAGTCTACACACCAGGAGGTCTTTAGGATGTAAAAGGAAATAGTCAAACTACAATTGTTTAGAAATGACATGGATTTGAAAAGGAGCAAAAATAAAGTAAAATGTATTCATGTTAGTTCTTAAATAAAGATTATTATAATTTACCTGTAAATATCTGAATCCCGAAGGAAACCGCTTTCGATGTGGCGATATATGATATGAATGCATCAAAGAATATCTATTCTTATGTGACTGTATAGATACCCTTTGCATTCACATCTGTCGTGATGTCACTTTCCTTTTATAGATAATGACATCTTTAGTAAAGAAGCCAACTGGAAAAAGAAAGGTGAACAGTTGAAATTAGACTAAAGGATAGCTCGCCCTGAAAGATGTAATTATTATATCATAAGTTAGCAGAAGTAGTGCGTAGAAACAGTATAAAAGAAGTACGCAATTGAATGAATAAACAACAGAGTTTTACTACACGTTTAACTGTCTGGATTTCCTTTGATACCTAAGATCAAAGACGACACATCTCTGTTCTAAACAATTCCGCAACTTTGGCAAGCGCGGATATTGTTGAAATTCACTAATACCTCAGTGAGGATATTTGTGTTGCAAGTATGGCAGATCTTGAGAATAAAAAAAGAAAACAAAACAGAGTAACTGTTAAAAGAGCATTTTATATTGAGTTAGAGGTCAATCATGCTTACCCTCGATGTAAAGAACTCATCGACATCAACCAAAAGAAGATCACCATCTTTTTGTCTCTTTTTCAGTGATTGATATAATATTCTTGTCAAACCAACACGATGGCCTTTGAACTTGACAGCATCCTTTCCTTTCATTCCTGTGCCATAGGCAATGACTGGCAGCTTGGTAGGATCATGCTCCAATCCTTTTAGGTGCCAATACCCCTTTTCAATAATAGAATAGTAGTAAGAATAATTAGTTCGAGATGTATTAATGTACTCTCTATGTGTGTCGTATTACCCTTGCACTGGCACCTTCTTCTTGCCTTTGTCTTTGTAATGGAATCACTGGGTTTATTATAGTAAAAGAATATACAATAGAAGCTGACTAACATGTCAGACATAATAAACATATACAAACACTTACCAGATCACAACTGTTGGTTTATATGCCAGACAAAGGCAAACAAAATAAAGAGGGTAGAAGATATGGAGAAAAACAGACAGTGTGGTTGGCAGGTATTTATATCCGAACAAGAGGACAATACGAAACTTCACAAGTCATTTGCTTAATCAAAACTACCAAAGTAATGCAGACTACAACAACATTCTAGAAAGAAAAAGAATTGCTTAAAGAACAGTTGCTTAGTTACCTGTTATGATCAAATCGTGTTGTGTTCCTGTTCATCTATCCTCTTTGATTTCCCTAGACTATAATTTATTCCAATACTCTATTTCTTTGTCCCTTCTAGAGACCAAATATCTATACATTTATCTCTCTAGTGGTCTTGTTGATAACCTTAGTACTCTTTATTACAAATACTTACAAACCTTTGATTTTAAATACAGTTCCATAAAAGGCAAGAAATTTTGGACGTAAAGGGATGATTGTGTCACTGATTAAAGGCCAGAAAAATCTCCTGGTATGTAGTATGATTTCTGACTTGGAATATATATATTTGTTCTCCGTTAGATATTTAGATAATTGTTGGAAAATGTCAACGCCAAAATCATTCTCCACCTATCAGTATCAATAGTATCTCATGAAGGGAAAGAATTTCTTACCTGTTCCACCAATCATATGCGAGTATATTGAACAGGCTTACTCAGAATGGCAAAGAGTGGCTTACACAATGCCACTATAAACTTTTCTATCTTTCATTTTCTTTGCTCATCACTGTATCTTATGCAAAATACACAATGAACAACGGCCACACCAGCGACACACCAGAAAACTCCAAAAGAAAAAGGTCAAGAGCTACCCAAGCCTGCATTATCTGCAGAAAGAAAAAGGTAACTCATACTGCACCCTCTCATCTCACTGTGTGATTAGATCAAATGTGACGGTACCAAGCCTGTGTGTATTCATTGCCGAGATAGTGGCATAGAGTGTGAATATACTATCTGTAAAAAAAGAGGGCCCCGGAAAGGCTATGTACAGCTATTGGAAGAACGTCTTGTGCAGTTGGAGAACCGTCTTTCCAGCATGAATGAGTCTCAGATGGTATACAAACCACAGGGTGCCTTGTTTCCTTCACCTTCTGATCACACCATCTCTCCTACCAACTACAGAGGACTCACTACAGAAGTCTCGAGCCATAGTAAGATGGGTTACCTTCAAGTGGCGCCATTTGCTTATCTTGTTTGCATAGACACTTACAAAGATAACGAACTTCCTCCTATGAACATTGTTATCCATTTGGTGGATCTGTTCTTTAAAAACATTAATTCTGTATTTCCACTTATTCAGCGCAGCATTCTCAAAGAAAGTATTACTGATGGCACTGTATCCAAGCCGCTATTATGGAGTGTCATAGCAGTAGGGGCTAGATTCTCGGACCATCCCAGCATAAAGACAGATCCACCTTACTGGGCAGCAGAGAAGTTTGCTGCAAAAGCAACCTCAATGATTAATGCATCTCTGCTGGAACCTACATTGTCTAACCTACAGTACTGGGGTGTGATGGCATGTTTAGAGTATGGAAGTGCTTCAGGTGCAAAGTAAGTCTTCACAAGATAAAAACTGACTTAGTGTACTAGAGCATGGATTTATGGGTGTCTTTCTGCAAGGTAAAAAGGGTGTAGAAATGCTTGATAACTTAACATGTGTAGAATATGCCAGGAGCTTGGTCTTCATAAAGAAGAGACATTGCGTACACCTATTCTCAACAAGAGTGGATCTGTTGATGCTGTGGCAATGGCCTTGCGACGTCGTGTTTTCTGGAGTTGTTTGTGCATTGACAAGTAAGTAGGCACGGTGTTCATACAGTGAAACTTACGTCTATTTTTCTTTTTTATTGTTGTTGTTATTATTCAGATTTTCGAGTGCAGGAACCAACCGACCTCAATATTTCAATAAAGTAGACTATGACTCCAACCCACCTACTGTTGCAGAAAGCCTGTTATTGCGAGACCCCTTCCATTGCCTGACATTTGATAACATGGAGATTGTAGACGACCCACTCATCGACATACCACGCTATTACTTAAGACTCCTTGGTATTTTTGGTGAAGTCAACAAATTTATGGCAAGAGCAAAGAATGACTCTGCATCTGTGTCATGGCCACCTATCAATGAGTTTGCTCTGCTGGATAAGCAATTAGGCAATTGGAAGGAAGGAGTCCCAGATCGTCTTCAATTCACCGCTGCCAACGTAAGAAACTACAAGAAAACTGCTAGTTTGAACTACATTAGCTTGTGGCTATATTCCCATATTATGTGGTGTACTAGTGTTATGGTACTTCATCGTGGCTGTTTGGCTTATAGCGAACTGTGTGCTAGTGATGTACCCGAGAATGTGTACCATGAAATTCAGTCAAGTATCAACACATGTAAGCTGTGTGTTGACACAGCTATACCAGTCTTCCAATCGATGAGAGACATCTGTGGTTCTATTGTGTTACCTTATATGGGCTACACTACCTACATATTTGCCACTGCCTTAATGACTTCCACTTTCTCCAATGATCCAGAGTCTTATCGCAAAAGTAATCATGGACTGAACACCATGTTTAGCCTTATCAATGGACTAAAATCATATTGGCCTGTATGCGAACGTCTCTCTAGCACTGTGAAGGACTTATTAGTGACTCATAACCGTCTTTATGACATGCAGTTCAGGCATAATTACCAACAAGGAAACCATCAGCAAAACCAACAAATAATGCATTCCGAGAACTCATACTCTAAACCCTCCGAGACTCGACTCACACCTCAACGTACAATTACAACATCTCCTTCAGATCCTATACGTCCTTCACTGACATCTCTCCTTCACTCCAATGCTGGCTATCCATACTCTACATTCAATCAAAACATCATATCACAACCATCCCAGAACTATATGGCTACTACTGCCCAGCAGCAACCTTCCAACTTATCACCCGATACGCTACTGAATGAGGTCGGAGGAGAGATCAATTTCAACAGCTCTGACTTTTTATATGACAGTGCACTGTTTGGACAGATTATGTTGGATGCTTCAAAGAATGCAAGCGCACCACTTTCATCTCAAATAGGGTTTGAAGTACCTCCCATGTATGATTACAATTCTACCACCCCTAATCACAACAACATTAACCCTCCAACCACTGCTCCCACCCCTACCAACACTATCACTAATCGAATGCCCCTTTACGGTTAATTGGAGAAAGAGAGAAAAAAAAGAAACATCCTAAATCTTAAAAAGCTTATCACTTTTATACTTAACATCTACATTATCCGTGATATAAATCTTATGCATTCATTTATTGAAACCCTTCCACGCAAGGAGCTGCATAAGATTTACTTGTATCCATATATATTTTCTATTCTTTCTCTTTCTATCTATTGCTTTTATAATATATTACAGGCCTTTTTTCTTGTTTTCACCATTGACTGATAGTTGGAGATATTTCCTCTGTGCTTATATTTCAAATCCATTTTACTTTTCACTGCTATTTTATTTAAAACAAAAAAACAAAACAAAAAAACAGATAGGATAACAAGGATAAATATTATTTCATTTGATTCAAACGATATCTTTATAGTTTTAGTCTTGAGTTAAGAAGTGAAAAAAAAGAAAAAGAAAAAAAAAACACTGGCAAGTTGTTTTAGATTCTCTGACTCGATTTCTTATATGTAATTCTACTTGTTTGTTATAAAAAAAATAGATGAATCATACAGTGACCTCATTAATATAGAATATGGATGAGATCAACAGAATCATAAATTTAAGTTTATTAGACAAAGAATCCTAGTACTTAGCATTGCCCACCCTTTGCTTCAATGACAGCCTCGCATCTCCAAGCCATGTTCTCGATGAGACGATGAGTAAACTCTTTACTATCCTTTTTTTTGATAGGAAGAAGGGTTTTGTTATTTACCCATGTGTGTTGTACAGGTTTACAACTATAGGAAAATAATAAGAATATATTTATATTTACAAAGGATCTTGGAGCAATTTTTTTACTGTGAAAATAGGTCAGTAAACACTCTTTAATAATACAAAACAAAACAAAACTATACATTTGAATTTGTCTAGAGAGATATCATTATCTAGAAATTAATGGAGAATGACTTAGTTCAGAATCATCATACAAGCCATATTCATCTTCAGGTTCAGTCACTGGCATCGGATGCACTTTTACTTTGGAACCTGAGCAATACACTTTCAATCATTGAAGGACAATTCTGTAAGGGGGGACGGGATGTACCGTCTTTTTCGGCCTCTTTATCTTGTCTACTTTCGAAATCACGTCTGCCATAGAATGAGCCAGAAGTTGAACCGTAGTAGTTTGAATGATAAATAGAAGATTGACGTGTACTGGGAATCATAAACGAAGTATCATTCAAATAGGGATCGTCGATTGGAAGTAAAATACTGCTTTCTTCATCCGTAGTATGTACTGTATCTGATAGTACAAAGGGTAATGGAATTTCTTTGATGGCACGGAATTGTCCACAGTTATTGATATGCTATTTTTTTTAATTCAAACCATACTGTGTAAGTTTATCTTATAAACTATCTCTTCATCTACATATCTATAGCATCACTTGCCTCATTCTCAAGACGGAAAAGATTCCATTGAATACGACGGCAGGCCTCCAAAAGAGCAATGATAAATCCAATCAGCCGAGGATCTAAAGACAGACCCGAGATATTGATTATCCAAATTAAACGAAGAGCAATGTTAGTCACCATGGCGACAAAGTAGGTCTATGAAAAAAAAACATAAGTAATTCAATCTAAAGTATAGTATGATCTACCCAAGAATCAAATACAAGTTCGTCCCGTAATAAATAATTACGGCTATTGAGCTGTAACAATCCCCAATCCATTTTCAGATCCCAAGCGATTGTATAGCACGAGTTAATGACAGAAACAGTAATCCAAATAACATCCATAGTTGCTCCAGCTATTGTAACAAACAAATACATCCCATGAAATGAGTTAAAAGTAATCTATTTTGTTTTCTTAATGAATAGAAAGGCAGTCAAACTTACGGTACATGCGGCGGACACCTGTCATTATGGAGGCCACGATACTGCTAACATACTTGAGACCATTCACAAGATGAACCCTTTCATTGGAGTCCTGATACCGGCGAATGCACTGCAAAAGACGCCACCAAGGAGGTATTGAGGCCAACAAGGGAGCAGTCCAAGTGACCGACATATCACACTGGGTATCTGTGGTATCAACATGAGTACAGCTCTAGATGCAATTTTTTTTTAAAAAAAAAAAAAGATACTGACTATTAATAGATGGATCCCATACATAAGCACATGTAAAATAGGAAAACGTCCAGATTGAATAAGCAAGACTGTTGAGTTCATCAGCAATAAAGAAATCACGGAATTCAACACGGTAAAAGTAACTGAAGAAGATACGATAAAGGGTCATTCCTAGCCATTTGCGTGAGCGGCGGTAGAAATAGTCAAAGGGACATAGCATAATGCCAGCGAGAATAACAAACAGAAGAAGAGGAGATAGTTCAGAGGGAATGACATTAGCAAATGTCTGCTGCATATCAATGTCCATAATGTAAGCAGCTATTAGCAGCATAAAGGCTGGGAGCTATAGCCAGGTAGAGGGCAGATTGAGAAAAGAATGAAAAGACAATTCACATAGCTACCAGAGTAGACTCAATAGGGTTACCTCTGCAAATTCATGATAATTAAGGTTATGACGAGGATCTAACTCAAATATAAACTTATAATTGATACGGGAGCGATGCCATACAAGAAGATTGACAGAGAATCCAAGACAAAAAAGAATAGGTATTATAAAACAGGCGTAGATTTGAAGATTGACGCTTATACTAGGAAATGTCTGAGTTGTATAAGACCCAAATGCTATGAGAAATGGTGAGTTATTAATTCATCTTTAGAGAGACTTTTACCAGTAGCACAGGCACTGTACAAAAGTGGAATAGCAAGTCCAAGATACAGTCCAATTCTTAGGGTTGTGCTGTTATAAGTCTATTGTTTGATTCGTGGAGTGAGTGTATTGTCTTCTTGTTTTGTTTTGCAAGTTGTACTATAATTATTACCTCATGTCTTTCAGGCACTCTAAGTTTCCTCATACCACGTCCTCGATCACCATCAGCAAATTCATTGATATAGAGTGCCTATAAAAACAAAAACAAAAACAAAAACAGGCAGAGTTGTTCAGAGGGAAATGTCTTGTTTGTAGCGAGGGTTTCTCTTTTCTCTCTATAGACATCTCTTTCCTTCTTTTACCTCTGCTTCTTTGATAAGACCATCGACCTCTTTTGATTTGATCCAATGATATCCTTGGATACGCTTAGTGTACAATTCACTTGCTTTCCATCCTGCGGTCTTTATGCAGTGTTAATGACACATTGACTGTGTTCCTTTTTATTACCTTATCAAACTTCTTCAATATTTTCCGAACCCCTGTTTCATTCAACGTCTTTGTTTTTCCACAAATGTTAGACAGCTTCGAGGCACATGTGAAGTCTTATCTACCTTGTAAGACTTCAAGAACTCTAAACTACGATGAAACTCAATCAAGGCCATTTTTAGCCTACTTCGTGCCATCTATCAAAATAAAACGGTAAGTGCAAATGACAGACAATGTGATACCATGTACATTATAACTGATATCTTGGGAAACGTTATATCCTAATGAGGCAGGCATAAAGATATGACTTTTTGGAGAAGAGTGACTTTTTATCCAAGCCATGAAGCCAGAGCTCTGGTATGTTTGTTTTCCACTTGATGGCTGATACAAATCAATACGTAGGATGAGTCAACCCATACCAATGCATTCTCTTTTCTAGTTCAAGTGATGTTGGTGTGCGGCCTTTTACCTCTTGCTCTGATACATGGCTCATGTATTCCTTGATAAGTTGTATTTGGGTGGTAAGGGCCTCAAGTTTTGCTTTTGTTTCTTGTTCCTTTTCTAGTCAATAGATTAACTAAAATGGAAATAACGATCAAAGGTACCATTATAAAAGTCAGATATTTTCTCGATTTCGTCGTCAAGTAACAAGAAGAAGGTTCGCTCAGGACCATTGGCATGAAGAAGTGCTTGGTCAAACGGGGTGTATACACCATTGCTCCGAATTGACACTTATGAGTGAATAATAACATTAGGCAATATAGATAGCAAGTCAATAAAACAAACAAGAATACTAGTGTGGCTTTATATCCTTCATGTCTGTCCATCTACCTGCTTTTGAGTGAAGTGGAGTCTCATTATCATCTTGACTAAATTTCGCTGTGAGTGCCTGGAGGATGGTACGATGAAATGTATCTCGAGGAGGAGGAGGAGTATCATTGGTAGCAAGAGCAGAATTCTTCCAATGATGAGCTGCATTTGGTGGCACATAGTTGGGTCGATTCTTTTTTGGTGGAGACTCCTGGTCGCTATCACTCTCATACTCATGAAAGACAAGATCGAGATCAATTGTAGTTCTTTGTTCACTCGCTTGTTTAAACTAAAATAATAAATGAAACCTTAATACATCCAAACAAGGACAAGAACAGTAACAAGAACAGTAACAAGAACAAGGACAATAGTATTAACAAGGACAATAACAACAACAACAATAGTAACAGAGAAGACAGATTGATAGGGAGGTCTTGGTCTAGTAATGTCAGTGTACCTTGTAGACTGGCTTCAACTTTTTTTTTAGCCCTTTGTAATTAAGATATGCTTTTCGCCATTCAGGAATACTCTCATTCTCAAGATATTTTGCAAATTTCATCGCTGTGTTCCTTGTTTCTAAAGGCGATAGAAATAGTAAAAGATATACAATGAGAAAGAAAGACAATTTGATGAAGTCTAGGATTGCTATTTTATAATCTTAAAAAAAAAAAAAGAGACCACCACAAGAGATAGGCTCTCCTCCCAGTCTATACTATTTTTATGACTTGTCAATCTACTCTCTTCCTCTTTCTTATCTTTTTGCCATACCCTACGTCTTCTCTTTCTATCTCCACACGTGTTTTTCTTTTTGTAGATTTACTACCTTAACAACAAATACACAAATGCAGTTGTCATGGAGACATGTTTTGAACATGTTACCATCTTTAATGAAACAAGTCCATCCTAATCGAGTCTTTTACTTTCAGCTAAAATAAGATAAAATAGGGTAAAAAGGAAATAAAAGTTAAAAATGAGAAACAAGTAAATGCCGGGATTTGAATATTATTTTGCTTGAATTCACGTGACTGTCATTGATACCAAGAAGAGCTCCATGAGTTCAGGCAAAGGGTGTTTCACGCCATGGCCACCAAAACAGAACGATCGTTTTTCAGAAAGACACGCAGTAACACCATTGTCAAATTTGTTGCAGAACGTAGGTTTAATACTACCTATGAGAGAAAATAAAGACAAAAACAACCTTCTCTGTGGACAGAGTATTTACGCCATGACATTCCTTGCTTGGCTGAATGTTGTCCCCTTTGTTCGCACAATAAGCAGCCTCATCAGGGTCTTCTTGATTCAGTTTCTGACCACTACATAATTCCTGATATTTCTGTAAGTCCCTTTAATGGATGAATAGCAGAGGCGGTGGAGGGCCATCTCAGAAGGGAAAAGAAGAAGAAATCTGATCCACAGTGTTAGGTGGTGATACGCTATCTTGAAATTCTTGAGCAGGAGGAAATGACGGGCATTATTCTAAGTCAGACAGTCGTAGCTTCGGTAGGAGATAATGTCTTGCAGTGATATTCGTGGTGTAATTACCTTGCATCTCACAAAATAACTCGTGGCTAGCTCCAACAAAGAGAAAAAACTAGAACTTATCGTAAACTGCGTCATATCATCAATGACTCTCGACGCAAGAACGTCATCTTCTACAATGAAGTATTTCACGATACACAAACCCCGCGCCTTCCAGCTGAGTCTGCTAGTCAGCGTGATTGGAGAGCATTGAGTCGACTTGCCAACTGGTATTATCATCATCTTGGAGAGCAGAAACAGATTGTTATTCTATCTGAACAGCACAAACAGAATGAAGTAGAAATACCCGGTGTCTGTGTTTATACAATGAAAGAATATCTTGATGTCTATTGGTCTGAATCTCCATTACTTCAGAATCTAGCGAGTGTTCTGGCAGATGTTGTATTGGAGGATGATATGGAGCGTATCAAGATATCCCCCAACAGAAAGAAAGGAAAGGGTTCTTCTGTAACAGGATTCACAGAGGTATTTATTTTATCTTTTTATATCTATCTTTCTGTTTTGTTTTCTAGTGTAGTGTGGTGTAGTGTAGCGTAGTATGTTCATTCACTATTTAGTACAAATCAACAGAGGAGCTTGAGGTGGGCATCAAGTCATTACGCTACTTTTCTGGCACCCTCCACTGTAGATCCGATAATACGGCCCAAGCCTATGTTAAAACTACCGGAAGAGAAATTCTTATTGTTGGCAATGAGAACAGAAATCGGACAGGTAAAATGAATCATAATAAAGATAAAGATAGGTCTGACACTAGTATAAACAGTGCATGGAGACACGGTAGTGGTTGAATTGCTGTTGGAAAATAATTGGGTAGCACTTTCTAATGAGATTGGCTACAATGGTACTAGTAGCAGCAGTATGGAAGAAGGTACTTGATGCGTTTCTTGTCTCTTGCACATGCACTGATCGGCTGTCTTTGCATAGGTCAAGGGGAATCGCAGTGGGCAGCACAGCAGACCGAGACAACAAGACCCACAGGCCGGGTTGTGGGTGTATTGAATAGAAACTGGCGTTCTTATGTAGCTACTTTGCAAGAAGACAGTGGAGAAGGATTCTATCATGTCTCTGTTCCTCTTGATTTTACCATTCCAAAAATTGTTATTCGACACCAAGAGCCCAAGTTTATTCAAAATCAACGTATTGTAGTTCGTATTGATCACTGGTAAGAATAAGAAAAAGGAACATTTTTCTACACACATTTACTCTTTCTATTGTTTTGTTTTGTTTTCAGGCCCATCTCTTCTCAATATCCTCATGGTCATTACGTTCGTTCATTGGGTAAATAGAGGGCATTAGATTTTCATCTCTCTTTATAAAATCAAGGTCATACTACATTAACACTGATGCCTTGTAATAGGACCTATTCACCAGCTGGATACAGAAATATCTGCCATTCTTGTTGAGCATGGTATCTCTGTCTCTCAAGCAAGTCAGGGATTTAGTGAGGCGTCTCTGAAAGAAATGCCTACGGATACTCCTACCACGCCATGGAGACCAGATCAAGTAAAGATAGACATTCAGTCCAAGGAAAAAAAATAGGACTGACAGTACATTTTATAGGAAGAAATTAAACGACGAAGAGATCTAAGATCCAATACTGTCTTCAGGTAAAATACACACACACCCATCCACACACCCATCCACATACATACAACAAAAGAGAATCAATCTCTTATCATTCATTTTTAGCATTGACCCTCCCAATTGTCAAGATATTGATGGTAGTGTAGCATGATGAATATATTCTAACAGCTGCAGATGCACTCTCTATCAATGAATTGCAAAATGGAAACATTGAATTGGGAGTTCATATTGCTGATGTGACCTATTTCGTAAAAGAAAATTCACCCACAGACCTTGAAGCAAGAGCAAGGTAGTTTTGTTTCCGTGTCAAATATTCTAATGAAACTCTTACTTGTTTATATTTAATACTCATAGAGGAACAACTGTTTACTTGGCAGATCGACGCTTTGATATGCTTCCGTCTGTACTGAGTGAACGTGTATGCTCATTAAGGGAAAATGTGGACCGTTATACTGGTATATCTCAAGCATTGCCACAATGACTAAGCTTTATTTACTCTAGTCTCTGTGCTTTGGACACTCGATAGTTCTTATAATGTGGTGTCTATATGGTTTGGAAGAACCATCATCCGATCAGCTTGTGAAATGGAATACGAACAAGCACAAGAGTTACTGGATGGTAAATCCGTAGCTACAGGTCTAGGTAAGTTTATATCTGTAAAGATAAGAAAGAAAGGGTTTTTATTTATTAATTAATTATTATCTATAGCACCTGCCCTTTGCAAAAAGCTCAAGCCATCTATTGAGAAATTAGCAAAATTATTACGTGTGATGCGGGTAAATATCTGACTCTTCTTGTCCCTTGTCTATTTACTTCTCTCTCTCTATAGAATAGGCGCTTAGCTGCTGGTGCATTGGAACTTGAAAGTTCGGAGATCAAGTTTAAAATTACAAAGGACCATAAGATTACTGATATCAATATCCTTTTTTATACTATGGAGTGGATCCAAAACTGCTTCCATTTGGTTTTAAACGTGTTCTTAACTCAATGAATTACTTCCCAAGGACAGCATGGAGATCCATGGACTAGTAGCCGAAGCTATGATTATGGCTAATTCTTCTGTTGGAAAGAGAGTTTACCAAGGCTTTAGAGATGCAGCTTTATTGCGTCGCCATCCTGCACCTACAGCAAGTCAATTTGATAGGCTTCTCAAGGCGGCCAAGAGTAGAGTAAGTCTTTTTATTGAATCTATTCACCTTTTACTCACCTCTATATTCTATAGGGGTTCTCTGTTGATTTCTCCACCAACAAGACATTGGCAAGATCATTAGAAATCATTGCTCGTGAATGCAATGATCCTGAGCTAGGGCTTATACTCAAAAGCATGACGGTGATGGCTATGAATGAGGCTGGGTAAAGAAAATACCAACAAGATTGAAAAACAGTCCATTGACATTGTCATTTAAATAGGTATATTTCATCCGGCCTACACGATGTAGCCAGCTATTATCACTATGGACTTGCTATTGATTATTATACACATTTCACCGTAAGAAAGCAAATTGGAAAGGATAAATAAGTGTTTCTTTATTCTCACCCCTGTGCATCTGTCTAGTCTCCCATTCGAAGATATGCTGATGTGGTAGCACATCGACAATTGTTAATGTGTGTTCAAGATGCAGTTACTATTGCAGATAGTCAACGTGGAACAGTTATGGTTAACAGCAGCAAGATAGCCAATATTTGCAGCAATCTCAACCTGAAGTCGAGAGAATCCAAACTAGCACAAAGGGTAAGTCATTACAGTTATGTCTACCTCTCCAGCGATGGTATTTTATACATTCTGTTAGGATTCTACAGAACTCTTCCAAAGCCTTTATATTCTACAGCATGTAAGTCGATTGATACAAGTGAAAAGAGTTTGACTGATGCCTTGTAATTAGACTTCAGATGAGCCTTTGATTGAGAATGGCGTGATTTCTGAAATACGCTCCAATGGATTTTATGTCTTTATCCCAAAGTAAAGTGGTTTTGTCAGTCATGATGTGTGGATGCATTCTCACTTTTTTTTCCCATAGACTTGGTCTCAAGGGTCCTGTTTATTTACTTGATAAGAATGGATCCACTATTATTCCTCTATCTCTTATTTCCAACACTGCATCAGGTAATATTTAGTGTTGGCTATTTTCTTTATTTATTCAACTGTCTATTCAACTATCTATTCAACTGTCTATTCAACTGTCTATTCAACTGTCTATTCAACTGTCTATTCAACTATCTACTCAACTGTCTACTCATTCATTCATGATTGTCTGTAATAGATGATAATATACCCAATTGCAGCATCGAGTCAAAAATGCCAACGCATGTTTCCATCACCTCAGCCGACCTTCCCCATGCTATTGTTTTTCACTTGTTTGACCATGTGCGTGTGTCGTTGAAGTTGCGTAAATCACATGCTCACAGACACATGGCTTATATGACACTTGTTGGACTCAAGCCTACTAAAAAGTCAAGCCATCCTAGTGTCTTTACACAAACACAAATGTCAAGAGATGCTATCATGCACTCCATATCAGAACAAGAACAAGCCACGGCACAAAGAAATACCTACAAGGATATGTCCAAGGAAGAAAGACAGATGAGAAAGGAGATACGGAAAGTATCAAAGAATACAAATTCTATTTATGAGGTGCTGGTGCCATTCAAAAAGATGTCTTTAATAGAGAGCACAACACAATAAGAGGGTGGAAGAATACACATGTACTTTTCCATTGCTACTATTAATAAAAGCTATCTGTTTTCTCATAATAATGGACAAGATCAGGATCTAATCGTAAGGCAGAGATAAGCTGACCTAGGCTTTTGATGCTGTCTTCTACACCTCTTGCTTCATAAAAGGATTCTTGGTTTTCAGCTTTATTGTAGAGGGCTTGAATCACTTCCTATTATTTTATATATATTATTCAGGAGGAAAATGGAAAGACAGGCGTACCTGGGCTACTGTACGCCATTCTTCTATTAACACTTGTAGTTCATACGTCTTGTTCTATTGTTCAGCCATCTGAGTGAGTAAAACACAGCCAGCATCATCATAAAAAAGGTGTTTACTTCATCTTGATCCTTCTTGGCTTGCTTGATCACTTCCATCTTGCAGTCTAGCTCTCTTATCTGTTTTGCTATGCTACATGCACTGGGTGACATCTTTTCAATACCACTAGGCAACTGAGAACTCAGAGCGTGTCTTCCTGACTGTATTTATTATAAGTGATCAATACACATCATCAGCATAGAATGAAGGCTAAATGTAGTCATCTCCTACTTTGCCCATTTAGAAGGAATGCTTTTCCAAGAAAGAGAGTATAAGTGTGTCTATTTTTACTTTTGTTTTCCCATCCATAGGTTGGTAAATTGATGGACTGTGACCTCAGTGCCTTTATTTCAACCATGCCATCCTGTGATCTAGTTTACAGTGAGGTTAAAAGCAATCTATTTTATCTTTTTTTACCAGTAAAACATTTCTTCCTAATGTATAAGGCATTCACCATTTTGCTAATCAAATTGTGCTTTATTGTGCTTTATTGTGCTTTATTGTGCTTTATTGTGCTTTATTGGTTATAAATTCAACATTTAATAAACAAACTCCAAGCTATTCTACATAGCAAACAGGAGATTCTTTATTCTTTACATGTCGGAAACAGGTCTTTTCTGTCTATTTCTTCATGGTAGATACTGATTTCTTTTCTCATGATTTCATTCGATAGTATCAATAAAATACTATCACAGTTCAAGTATAAAATAATAAAATTCACTCGATCCGTATTGGTCTATTTCTCCTTGTCCCTTCCATGGTTTTTTATTCTTATTCTTATTCTTATTCTTATTTGGGCCAGTAGACCTGATGGCAGGCAGACACTACACCGTGACTCCTTTTCTATTTCATTATCCATCTACACCACAAAATAGAAAGTCACACATTAAAAATTTTCAGTGGTGGTATAAATAATAACAACGGTGTTCCCAATGCCTCACTTTACTTTCTTCCCACTTTGGATTGTTTGGTAAGCCATTTTTTAACTATTATTATTATTATTCTCTCTTTCTCTCTATTTTTGGAATGGGAATGATGAAAACCCATTTGTCTTCATTTATCTTATCGACCATGGGGAAATAAACCGCTGTGCTTCGCTGAGTGCAGTTGATACTTGCCAGTATATATTCCTGACTCATCCCAAATAATACCCTTTTACCTACTCTATCACCCTCATTGATAAAGCATACCAAGCTAACTGTAATCCACTCTAGAATATTCAAAGATCAGAGTTTTAAAAAGAGTATGTCTCTTCTAAACTGTTCAATGAAGAATGTTCAGCCATCCACAGTTCATTGTGAATAAAGTTGCATATGATGATGTAATCCCGTGTTCGCAGTTTCCTCTGGAAGAGACTTCGTTGTGGGCGAACCACTGTGACGGCGTAAGCTTAAACTTTGTAGTAGCTCCTCTCATTGTCAGCAATAACACTTCCTTGGATGTCTGATGCTTCTGCTATTCCAATGCTATTCGATTCTTTTGCTGTCTCTTCTACATCAGGTAGGTTTTGCTTTTCTCTTATAAATAAAAAGAAAAAGAAGGTTGTAAAAGGATGAAAAAAACAGACACATCAAAAAATAGGAAGAGCCGTCTAAGTTTCACAATGTGAAATGTGCTGATTGATGTTGTTCTCTGAAGACTCCCTTCTTTTTACCTCATTGTAATGAATAATTGTACTTACTGTTTCTTATAGGTAGGCTGTTCCATTGAATAGAAAGTATTGATCAACATACTATTTGAAGCTAAAGAATAAAATATTCCTATTGTTGAATTGTATGTGATTTGGAGTGGGTTTGCTATTGACTCTAAAGCAAATCAAGCAGTGTGTGTGTGGTGTGGTGTATGTCAAATGGGCAGTTGTCTTCTAAAGGACAGATTTGTAGAGTCTTCTCTCCATGATCAACATAGCATTTATATAGTATTTGACCTCATTGCCCTATTGGCAGCTAACATTTCATATTCTAAACTGAATCCAACCTATACAGCTTGACCCTACAGTTCTTGTATGTTCTATGATTTCAAGAGATGGAAGGAGAGGACATGTGGGCTTATTCTGTAGTGCTGTTTGTTTGTTACCTGTTACCAATACTGTTCATGACGTTATAACATGGTGGATTTTCTTGTCAAGAGGATGTATGGATAGGTATCTTCTTGATGTAGTGGACAGTCTACTTTTGGTAGTTAAGATGGCACAACACCATGGACACTGTAAAATGTAATCTAAGCTGCAGAAACATGTATGTATTATTTCTGTAACAAGGAAAGAAGGATGCGATTTAGAATCTACTCTACAGCTGAACCCTCTCTTTATTGTTGTTGTTGTTGGTGGTGGTGGTGTTATAACTGTTATTGTTATTGTTGTTATTGTTATTATTGTTATTATTGTTATTATTGTTATTATTGTTATTATTGTTATTAATATTATAACTGTTATTATTGTTATTTTTATTTTCTTATTTTTATTTTTATTTTTATTTTTATATTTGTATTTGTAATCCATGCGATTCTGATTGGGATAAATAACCAACAGTAAGGATAGGAGATATATTTATAAATACATGCACTTTGTGTATTTGAACCACAGTGAGACATCTGCCCTGATTCACCTATAAGATGAAATACCTTGTCTCTTGTTTTAGGCCTTTCTATGTGAAGAGAACAAGAGGAAAAGGAAAAAGGGGGGGGAGGGATGAAAGAAGTATCAATGACAGATGAGGCTATCCTCCTCCTCTTCTTACTCAGCACTAGTGTTGACTCATCAAAATCTTATTTCTCCTTTTAGTGTTAGTATGACTGACTCTATGTAATACACTTTTTATATTTATTATATAGAGAATGTATGGGCAAAAAAACGTGTTCTCATGCAAGTCAGATAAGTCGTTTAACATTTAGTAACGGTTTCAAATTACTTTGTAAGCAAACCCTATGATCACCATGGATTGGAATAGTAGTAGAGTTTTAAAGAGGAAGAAGAGTAAGAATGATAACACTACAGCTTACATTGGAGTGTCTGCTTGTCCATCTGTAGTTACCATTGAATGGACACATGCTAGAGAGGGGTCATGGTAGAAAGAGTAGTGCCAAGAAGATATCCATATTTGTGTGTGTGTGTATGTGTATGTGTGTGTGTGTGTTATATATCTCATAGTGTCATGGCATAATAAATAATGGGCGTTTCTCGTGGCAGCTCATGCGTATGTTCATTCTTAAACATAGAAATTATCTGGGTAAAAGTTGGATGTATCCTACCAAAAAAAAATAGTGTTGGCACGAGGAATAAGACTAAACTAGGTCTAAAAGAGAGATATCAGTATTTTTGAAGCCGAGAAAACATAATACAAATGTTTTGTTTTTGTTTTAAATCTAATCTGATCTGATCTATATGTAATAAAAGAGAAAAAGAATAGGAGACTGTAGTAAGGACACTAAGAAATGAAACAAAACACGAATAAGAATAGTAATAAGAATAGTAATAAGAATAGTAATAAGAATAGTAATAAGAATAGTAATAAGAATAGTAATAACAACAAGAATAACAACAAGAATAACAGCAAGAATAACAACAGCAGTAATAAAGAGAAAATGCACCATAAATCAGAGTTCAAACGAATAATCTCCCTCACAAATTTCAAGACACATCGGCAACGGCATGTACGGAGGAATTCATGACAAAAGGGGTGGGTGGAAAAGGGCGGAAAATAGATAGCCCTCCAGCCATCTGTGACAAAAGGGACACACAAAAGCACAGACACTAGCCCTCCAGCCATGGACAAGTGCAGAATCCAAGACAAGTACAGATGGAAAGATTCGTGTGATTCGTGTGATTAGTGTTCTTGTAGAGTATAAGTGGCTGATAGTTGGGATGGTTTGCCATGAATGTATCTTTTTACTATGGCTTGAAATTCGGTAGAAATAAACATACCTGCCGATCATTCATGAGGTGTTGGCGTCTCAGACCCATGGGATTGGCCAATGGCGGTTACTATTCGTAAGGTTTTATCATCATCTACAATGAGATGATTTTGCAGACCTATAGATAGATATTCATTTGGATTCAATTATTATGAAATTCACGCCATTTTAATCTCTTGATTTCTTTGTTTCTGATAAGACTCAACAAAAGACAGCAGCCATGTCTTTGTTTTGCTTCTTCATTCTTCCCATCTCATAAAAGTCCTCCAATGGATGAATGGCCTATTGTTTCTCATGGCACCTATGGCTCTCCTACCAATGCTCCCTCCAATTCAATGCTCTGTTGTTGATGTCCATAGTATAAACAAGAAGCCAACAGAACAGGGGCCATTCATGACAAATAGAATAGAACCACATGATAGATGGACCGTAATCTCAGTTCCAAAAAAAAAATAGATTATTCAGCCATCAATAAGAGGATTAGCCTGGATAAAAGAGTCTTTTTCTACCATGCGGTGTTGGAAATACACAGAATAAGGAATTGAGTACTATCCATACTATGAAATTATACTCTTGAACGTTAAATAATGTCATTTACTAATCACCCAAAGATTATTCTAGCCTTTAATAGGCAATACAATCATCCGTTTAAAGAATGTGGATTATTCTCTTCTATGGAATTGTGTTTAAAATCAAAAGGTTTGAGGATATCCAAATAATTGTTTCCTTTTATGGATATCACACTATCAAATTGTATTATCAATAAAATAGATTGTTGGTGGATAAAATTGTTTATTGTAATAGTATATTATGACTATAGCTACTGCCTAAATGTGTTCTCTCATAGCAATAGAATTTATACCCTAAAAGGCCTTGTTCTTTATCCTTGGGAGATAGATCACTATGCTTGGAAGTATACCTTAGACACCCTAGACACCATAGACAGTTATGGGCAATGATAAAGGGACTAGAGTGATTAAAAATAAAGACTCTGTTACAAAGCACTGAGCAGTCTCTTTATAATGAGAATGTAGAAAATCAGTTAAAGAACATCTACTCTAAATCTTGTGTTATTCCATGAACCTTTTATTATGAACATCTTGTACTGATAGATATATCTCTATTTCTCAAAATAATAATAATAATAATAATAATAATAATTCTGTCCACTCACTTATTGTATGGGACTGTATATGTGCATAGAAAGCCCATAATATTCACAATTTCCATTGATAGATATACAGGCTTTATGCTTTAGCACAACTTAGTTTTTATATCACGGATTGAATCAATGCTATGTGAAAACCAGCCATAAAACAGAAATAGTATAAAAAGAAAAAAGGTCAACTCGTCTTTTATCTTTTCTTCATGGAGCCTGCTCTAAAGATTGTAACAGTAAAAAGGCTCAATCACTGATATTGAATAGAAGCCGGGTTATTCCTGTCAGGACATATATCTCCAACAATCAGACAAACAGCTAGCTAATAGTAGCCAACCCACCAAAACATAAAAAAGAAAAAAAGAAAAAAAAGAATCCGGTGTAGTTATCGCTACACTACATCAAGATACAGCCAAGTCTTTTCTGAACCATACTACATTTCTATACTCTTTTATTCCTCAAAAATGTACCACTATTCTCAGAAAATAGTGTAGTTATTGCTAGAATAGGCAGACAGAGTTTGAAATAGTTCATTTAGACAGCGAAAATACCTTTTTTAAACATATCAGCCAATCATAAAAGTAGTGATATTTTATTGTCCCTATATTTACTTTTATATCCCAAAAATCTTTAGGTGTGTAATCATGACAATAGCAATAGTCTCCTATAAGCATCCCTCCACCTATCCACACCTCTTTTGTCACCAGCCCACTCAAAGCTCCTACGTTTATTACCTCCTCCAATAGAATGAAGTCTACTAATTTCATAGGAGGGGGGTGCCTCCAGATTCAAATGGAGCCATGGGTCCAACACCCACACATATACTCTTTTTTTTTTCTTCTGTCTCGGCCATTCAACTTTATTGTTGGTCCATCGATCTGTGATGTAGGTTCTTCTCCAAGAATAAAACCAAGGAGAACTGCCACTGTATTTTGTATGTGAGAGATAAAAAAGAAAAGAAGAGAGAGAGAGAGAAAAGACACAGAAAAAGACACAGAAAAAGACACAGAAAAGACACAGAAAATGATAGATGTTTCCATGACAAAGATAGTCGATAGTAGGACACACACATGGAAGTAGCGTCACTGAATACATCTTGTGTTTTGTATGCAAGATAATTTACTGTGCTTGTTCATTATCGGATGTTCTTTCCTTCTCGTACAAAACAGCTATCTGCGGCTATTCCATCACCTATAAGTGTCAAATAGAGTAGTATTATCTCACTACTCATTTACAAATGACCCCACATAGCTAGAGTGTTTAACAAGAGGAGTAGAGATTATGCACAATAAGGTGGACTCCATTCAAATGTGCATCTTTGGCTTTCCTCTTGTTACAGAGCAGGTGCACTGAATAATAATAAGAGTAATAATAATAAGAGTAATACTAATACTAATAATACTACTACTAATAATACTAATAATACTACTACTAATAATAATACTAATAATAATACTACTAATAATAATACTAATACTACTACTAATAATAATACTAATACTACTACTAATACTACTACTCATAAAACATAAAACAATCCTGCCTATAGACTGCCGCTCTTGTTCTCTGTCTTGAATACTATACCCGCTCTATGGATGCATGGGAGATCAGAAAAGAGAGAGGAGTTGTTTGTCTGGCAAGAAGAATAGTCTCTCTGCAACACAGACGGTCTGTGAGATTGAGTCTCCGTTGTATTGATGAGGTACAATAGTAGCTGTATGTGTCCTTTGTCCTGTCCTACTATTAGCCAATCATATTTCATCTACCTGTCCAATCTTACTGATGTTCTCTGCAAATCATGGTGAGTTGGTAGAATAATTCAAAGCCAGATAGCACAACTGTCCACCTAATACACGGGAACTGATAGACCAATATTTCAAAAGAAGAAAAGTCAGATCCCAAGGATTCAACGTGTCTTTTCTTTGCCTTTTTCAGTTACTAAGCCTATAAAGAAAGAAAGAAAAGAGACAAAAAAGAGAGACAAAAAAAGGCCCTTTTTATACTACAACTAACAGCAGCACTAGCAATACCAACAACACTGGCAGCACTGACAGCAGTAGGAACAATAACAGACCACTGATAACAATGACTGGCGGGTATTTCATTGGACTGGATGTGTGCTGATGAGACAACCGTAGGCAATTTATAGACATTTTATTGGATCCTACACTGTGAAACTCATGCGTAATGCTCATAGTTTACCCACAGTTCTCCCTGTTTAGACACTGATTTTCAAACACAGCCCAAGAATACAACAGAGGACTCTATTTCAATTCCGCCATTCAGGAACAACTGTATCCACCCATCCCATTGGATAACTACCACTGCCCCTTTTCCTCTCTCTTTCTTCACAGTCCTGTCACACATAAGCAGTCACTCTTATCGTTGACTGAGGTGTGTGTCTGCGTCTGTCTATTGAGCTGTCATGACAAAGTCATTCACCATTTCTCCTCATATGGTATGCCTCTTCTAAGCACCTTCTAAGCACTCTTAGATGACCTCATATGTGTGTGTGTCTATTCTGTGTGTCTATTCTGTGTGTGTGTGTATGGGTCCTACTAACCCCCTTTCCTCCTCTTCCTTCCTCATGCATGCAACAGGACCAGGCCATGGCTGGGTTCAGTGCAGGCATGGTGTCTACATTGATACTTCATCCATTGGACCTGATCAAAATACGCTTCCAAGGTAAATAGACTTGTGCGTGTTTCCTGTACTGATAGAGTACAAGTGAACACAACCCAGAAGCCCGGTATTCCCTTGCTAGGAGGCACCTTCAAGACCTTCCGCAGTATCTTGGTGCACGAAGGCCTGGTCCATGGCCTGTACCGAGGCGTCACTCCCAACATGGCAGGAGCTACTGCTAGTTGGGGTCTGTACTTTTGGTGGTAAGCCCTCTCCTGTCAACCCACACCCACACCCATACCCACCCCTCTTTCCCTCTCTTCCCTTTCTATAGGTACAGTCAGATCAAGCAGGCACTCCGCACAGAAGAGAGAGACACACTGGCAGCCTGGCAACATCTGTGTGCCTCTGCAGCAGCAGGTGCAGTTACTGCAGTCATGACAAATCCACTCTGGGTGGTCAAAACACGAATGTGCACTACCACTCATACGTCTCCCGAGGCCTACCGAGGCCTATGGGACGGGCTGCAGCGACTGGCACGCGAAGAAGGATGGCGTGGGCTGTACCGTGGCCTTGTCCCTGGTCTGTTGGGCGTGTCTCATGGTGCACTGCAGTTCATGGCTTATGAGGAGATGAAGAAGTGCAAGGGAAAAGAGACCAAGCTCAGCAACACAGAGTACCTCCTGATGGCAGGGTCTTCCAAGGTGGTGGCCACTGTCGCCACCTACCCATACCAAGTCCTGAGAAGCCGTCTTCAGGTAAGATCGATGGGTGGGAAGAAAGGTGTTTATTCATTCCTCCTGTTCCCCAATAACAATCATAATAACAATCATAATAACAATCATCATCATAATAATAAAAATATACACTACACTACAATAGAACCGAGAGACAAGAGATGCCTACAAGAGTGTGGTGGACTGTGTAAAGAAGATCCATGCTTTGGAAGGCTACAATGGATTCTACAAGGGCCTGGCACCGAATGTTCTTCGGGTGCTTCCTGGCACTTGCATTACCTTTCTTGTGTATGAGAACATGTCGCAGTGGTTCAAGGACCACGCAACCTAGAGTATTCTGTAGAGTATTCTGTAGAGTATTCTGTAGAGTATTCTGTAAAGTATTCTGTATTTGTAGTGAAGGAGGAGGATGGGCCCAATAAATGAATTACATTGTCCATGCCCATACAGCAGGATCGTAGTCTTCTATTAAACCGTCCTGATGGTGTTTGGATAGCCAACCCTCGAATCCATATCTTAGTACTTTGACTTGCTGGGAAGAGTTGGGTCGAAGGTGTTGTTTTGCTTCGTTGTAGATCCTTGCTGACTTGGGTCCTAAGGTGTGTATGTTGTATATCAATCCAACAGTCCATCCATCCATAGATACACATAGATAGTCTAGGGATGTGTTCTGGTCTCTATAGCAACTTGCCTCTCACTTGGGAAAGAGCACAGTGGAAGACCATCAGTGGCACTTGTTCATACTCTACCACCAGCTCATGAGCCCTGTCTATTATTGTGTGAGCAGGGATGTTCACGGCACCCGTAATATGTCCTCCCTAGTCATGAGTTTATCCAGAAGAACCCCAGCCTTACTGCATAATCAGTGTCACGCACATCCACGATAAGAAAGTCTCGTTGTTTGTTTTTGATCATCTCTGCCAACGTGTCTGCCTCAATGTACTGGACAGACATGACACGGAAAATAGTAAAACAGTAAAATAGGAAATGAAATAGGAAAAGGAAATAGGAAAAGGAAATAAAGAAAATAAAGAAAACAGGTCGACACAACAGACACTCCTTCACCACTGCACATACTGCACACTGTACGAGAAGCACTGTCCCATGCCATCACGTGCTATTCCAGGTGCTTCTCCCCTAAGAATGACGCCATGGTATCCACACAAAGGGACGTCATGCCATGTCCGGTGTTCTATTGGCTATTGACTCATCCTTATTTGTTACTGGCTATTTTGCCATTTCATTTTCTATTTGCCATTTCATTTTCTATTTGCTATTTCATTTCCTATTTTACTGTTTCATTTCCTATTTTACTATTTTACTATTTTACTATTTTACTATTTCTATTGCTCCCCCCCCCCTCCTTCTCCCCCCTTTTTATTTTATTTTATTATTATTATCTTATTATTATTATTATCTTATTATTATTATTATCTTATTATTATTATTATCTTATTATTATTATTATCTTATTATTATTATTATTATCTTCTTCTTATTATTATCTTCTTCTTATTATTATCTTCTTCTTATTATTATCTTCTTCTTATTATTATCTTCTTCTTATTATTATCTTCTTCTTATTATCTTATTATAATATATCATTATCTTATTTATCTTATTTATTTATTTATTTTATTTTTTTATAGATAGATAGAGATAGATAGACACTTGCATGTGATTGGATGGTATTTTATTCTCCATTGGATAACAGGCACTGGATAACAAGGACGGTCACAGCCAAGAGGGTCACACCAGAAAAAGCCTTTTTTTTGCGTCCCATTTCTTTATAAATGAAAAGACAGAATGGGGGTTTGTGTTGTTTCGCTTGTTACAGAAGAGATGCTTCTCAACTACCCCTTTGAGTTGGTGGCCCCCATGGTTGCTATAGGGTCGATTCTCCTTCTCCCATTGGGTCCTCTTCTCATCCCCCGCTTCTACCTTGTCTTTCTCTTTCTCTACTTCACCTACTTCTTCTATACACAAGTCAACCACATCTTCAAGTTCTATCTTACGGCCACCACCATGAAAAAGACAGTCCGACAGTGGAATCGGTCCATGGACACATCAAAAGCACTTGATAATGACGCACTGGAAGACATGGAGAGCAGTGTCAAGGCGTCTGAGCGCTCCAGTCTTATCCACGCCTTTATCATCCCCAACTATGCTGAGCCTGAACTTCTCCTGCAAGACACCATCAAGCGACTCGCCCATCACAGGTAAGAAATAGAACTGGTAGAAGAAAAAAGAAGAAAGAAGAAGAAAGCAAGTCACTTATCACCATGGTAGCCAAGCACGCACAAACCATATCATTATCCTCGCCATGGAGGAGTCAGAGGAGGGACACGCCGCCAAAGCAGAGAGCCTGGCCACTTACTTCAAAGACAGCTTCTTGCACTTTATCGTCACTGTCCATCCCGCCAATATTCCTGGAGAGTCGCGTGGTAAAGGCTCGAACCTAGCCCATGCTGCCCGTGCAGGGTGTGCAGAGATGATGCAGCGTGGAGTGGACCGCAGACAGGTGGTGTTGACGGTGTCTGACTCCGACTCGTCTATTCCTGAGCTGTACGTCAAGGAAGTCGAGCGCTCCTTTGTCCAGGCAGACGATCCTTACTTTCTGCTGTTTGCTCCTCCCATCTTCTTCTCTCGGAATGCATTTGATGTGCCTGCTGCCGTGCGCATGACAGACATTACCTGGTCTGCTATGGTCATGTCCAGTCTCAGCAACAGCCGCGGCATTGCCTTTCCTTGCTCCACCTACAGTCTCTCCATGGTCCTGGCAGAGAGAGTAGGGTTCTGGGACACCGACGCTGATGCTGTAGGAGAAGACATGCACATGATGCTCAAGTGCTTCTTCAAGACCGACGGACTCGCTCGCTGCTGTCCCATCTTTGTGCCCATCAACCTCACCAATGTGCAGACACCAGGCTTCTGGTCCAACATGAACGCCCGCTTTGTCCAGGCAAAACGTCACTACAATGGTGTTGCTGATGTTGCCTATACGCTCCGTCATGCCTTTGGTGTGCGGAGTATGACGGTGGATGTGAATGGCGTCGTCCTCCCTACTCAGCTGACCAAGAAGAGCTCCATGTACGCCTCGCCTACCTTTTGGATTGATAAGCTGCTGATGTGTACAAAGGTGTTGGAGGCCCACATGGTGCCCGTCACCTCAGGATGGCTTATGTTTGCTGCCGTGCCTCTCATGCAGTTTATCCTCTTTCCTCCTTCTCATCCCAGTCTCCAATGGATCGATCCTGCCGACAATCCTATCCTCACGTCTGAGTTCTATTCTACACTGTGGAGCATGGTCAAGGTCATCACTGTGTTCCTTCCCTTTCCTCTGTTTGCCACCCTGGCCATCTATGAGCATCTTCATCGGGTCATGGACAGAGAGCTCTACCGCAAGTCAAAGCAAGAATCCCGCTCATGGAAGAACATCTTTGACTATGCAACACTGCCCATTGCTGCTTGGATGTTCATGACCATTCCCTCTACCATTGCATGCATCAAGCGCCTGTACAAGCCAAACGACCAGTACATTGTGTCTGAAAAGTTCTTTGAATTGAAAGAGTAGTTGGTTGATTGTGTTGCCATGGCAAAAAGGGAAAAAAAGAAAAGAAAAAAAAAAAAGAAAAAGCCCTCTTTTTTTTTTTCTTCTTCCACCCCCTCCTCCCTCCCTCCCTCCCTTCCTCTTAATTCAGCTTGCAAACACACTTACACACATACTTACATACTTACATACAAAAAAACACCTCTCCTTTTCCTCTATTTACATTATTATTATTCCCTGCACTAGACTGCTTAATTTTTTTTATTATTGTTTTCTATTTAATCTTGCGCCTTATACTTTTATTCCTAATAAACAACTCCCTGTCGATTGAATTTCTATAGGAAAAGATAGCATGGGTATAGAAAAGTAAGACAAGGGAGTGTGGGCACGTCCATAGAACAGAATGGAGTGACTGTTGAATGTGTCAACAAGCATCCTCATAGCAACACCCATCCTCGTACAAAGACGCATTTGTACTTATATTCCATAAAGGTCAATGCATTCTACCTAATAGGGAATCAGGTTACACACCCTTTGTTTGCTATGGCAACGGATAAAAAAAATAACAGCATTCCACACAGCCTATGTTTCATTCTTTTATTATTATGATGGTGATGAGTGTTATGATGGTGATGAGTGTTATTGCCCCTGTTTTATAGCTATGACCATAACTATAGTCATAGCTGTTATTCTGCTCCTATTCTAGTCTGCTTCACCAAGAGACACTCTATCACCATGGCAAGTGTCTCTTGGTGAACCCGCTGCTTGGGTATTTTCAATGCAACGGCAATGCTATTATGTCTAGAAAGAAAGAAAGAAAGAAAGAAAGAGAGAGAAAAAAAAAAGACATCTCTTGAACCCATACTGAACTCATTTTACACTCATTTTCTATAAAGTCAATAAAGGATGGATTGTGAACATGTCCATGTTATTTGTAGTGAAAAGACTTGATAAATGTCAGACACTAGAGAGAGAAATAAAGAAGAAGAAAAGAAAAAAAAACGATAGTATCTCTGCTCTCTTGTTCTTTTTGTTTTCTTTTGTCTTGTTTTTGTCATTCTTTTTGCCATTCTTTTTGCCATTCTTTTTGCCATTCTCCTTTGTCATGCTGCCCACATTCTTATCCCCTCTTTCTATAGCTCTTCTGACATCCCTCCTTGCCACCTTGACAGGTCCTACCATGGTGAGTGGTGTGTCTCTTCCCATCAAAGTCTCCTTGCGCAACTACAAACTACAAACCAATGCAACCACCCATGCGTTTCATCCACCCAGCACACACCATTCTTTTCTTATTGCTAAAGAAAAACAGCTAGGCTACAGGCATGGCAGTGGTAAATGCAATGTCCAATGGGCAGTCCCTCACAGTGTGTGTATATCTAGGCTATTATGGGGACATCAGTATAGGCACTCCTCCACAGACATTTAGTGTGATATTTGATACTGGGAGTTCCGACGTTTGGGTTGTGTCTGCCAACTGTTCTCCAGATCCCTTTTGTAAACACCACCGAAGATTCCACCGTCAGGCCTCCTCTTCCTATGTAGACATTGACTCTGATAACAACAAAGACAATAGAGATGAAGACGGAGACGAGGATGAAGACAAGAACGAGGATGAGGACGACGACGAGGACGACGAGGACGATGACGAGGGAGACAAAGAAGAAGATACATATGAGGTGCAGTATGGATCAGGCTATGTCCGTGCTCATGTAGGAAGAGACACTCTTCAAGTGGCAGGTCTTGAGCTGACAGACCAAGTCATTGGAGATGCCACTGTGTTATCCCATGAGTTTATGAACACCCCCTTTGATGGTATATTTGGCCTTGGGTTGGCTGATTTGAGTTCTTCTTCCCACCTGCCACCCTTTTATGCTATGATGGATCTTCAGCTGTTGGATGATCCCGTCTTTGCTATCCATACAGAGATGGAAAGAGGAGAAATTGACTTTGGTGGCGTGGACAGGTCTCGTTTTCAAGGGGATCTTATCTATGCTGATCTCATCCACAGTGGGTATTGGATGATACAGACCGATAACATTGCCTTTGGTGAAGCTGTCTTTGAGGATCGCAAGGCCATTGTTGACAGTGGTAAGTGTCCTAGGTGTATGTGTACATTCCCTCCTTCCTCTTTCCTTTTCTTGCTGACATTCTCTTCATAGGCTCTACATTGATCATTGCTACACCCGCAGATGCAGAGGAGTTCCATGCACGTATTCCAGGCGCACAGAACAATGGCGATACCACATGGTCCATCCCATGCCAGACTGTCCCTTTACTTGAGCCTCTTGTATTTAATATCAACAACACACCCCTCATCATCCGACCAGAAAACTACATTCTAGCACCCATTACAAAGAGCAGTGTCATGTGTATCTCTGGAATCTCAGGACAGCCTCTGGACATGTCAGATACTTGGATTCTTGGTGGTGTGTTTATGAGACAATACTATACAGTAAGTACAAGGTTCAGATGGGTTATGGCTCAGTCATCTCTTTTTCTTTTTCTTTCTCTAGGTATTTGACTATGGAAAGCAGCGTATTGGATTTGCACCCACCTCCCATCGATTGACCTAAGGATGTTGGGATGTTGGAGGAAGGAGAAATAGATGGACCCTACACCAAGGACCTTTCTCTCTTACTTACTTACTCTCTCTCTCTCTATTCCATTCTATTCCATTCTCTCTCCTTTTGCCTCTGTATCTTATCGTTGGACATTTTTTATATCTACATGTATATTTCATAGAATAGTGTGCTGCTCTTTATTGCATCGGCCCTAATTCAGCCTCCAATTGTGCATAAATGTCTTCGAGTTCTTTCGTATGCTTGTCGGGCACAAACTTAATGGACATTGGGCGTCTCAAGTGTGCATAGGAGCTTGTCAGTGTGATTAATAGACTCGCATGCTTTTGTACTGCACGATGAACATTGCCCTGGTAGCAGCGATGAGTCACTCTCCTCACCCCATTGTCGCTCTCACTCCACCTACTCTTTCTGTCTTGGTACTGGAGACAGGATCATAGTAGATATGGCATCTGCGCTGCTGACGAGACACTTTGACCTAGAGAACCATCCTCCATAGAGACAGAGATAAGCCACCCACTCTCCCTTCAATAGCACCCAATATCATAATGTACCAAAGGAACTCTTAGTTGATCAGACAGCAGGGCAGCAGGAAGGGGTTCTGCTGATTGCATGGACATAAAGGCACGTTGGATACGGTCTGCCATACGTTCCTGAGCAATCGTGGGGGCACTGTCAAACTCATTGACAGAAGAACGGGCACTTTGGGTGTACATGGTTGTCTCGTGTTTGGGCTATGGACTCCTTTGTTAAGTCTTGTCTTTTCCTTTCTTTTATATATATATATATAAACAGGTCTAGATTACCAAACGAGTGTCCCATGAGCGAGTCTTTTCTTGTTTGAAAAAGTGATGAAATTGTCCTGGTATCATAATATCCCCCAATCCCTGTTGCTCCATCACCTGCTTGGGTCTTAGTCTTATATAGGTGGCTGCTGTGGCTGCTGCTGCTTTGGGTGCCTTGGGTGCCTTTGTACTAATACTTTGACTGAATAGCCGTAGTGAGCACTTGGGCGGCATTATGAAATGAGAAATGAGAAATGATTAAAAAAAAAGAGACAAGTGTATGTGTATGTGTGTGTGTGTGTGGCTTACTTTGGAGCGGGTTGTCCGGTCCATCTCATTATTTAAATTCCGATGTGCAGTGTTCTTCGTGATGCATCCATACTCCATAGGATTCCTTCTTTTTCATCCACTCGCTGCTATTTGGTGCGTATCCATCCCACCCCTTAAACACCAAACACACACTAGACAAAAGACAGGTGAAAAGGAATCAATCACTCACACTACTCGTTTCTTTATTCTATCTTTTATCTATATAAATATATCCTTCTGTTGATGGTTGGATGGATTTTTATATATAAATATATAAATATATATTCTATATTCTGTATATATACACATGTATATGCATTTGGGATGACACATAACGTTGGATAAATGTAGAAAGATCAGCAATGGTTCAGAGAGTTACCTACAGACGCCGTCTTTCTTACAACACCCGCTCCAACCGTGTCCATGTTGTAAAGACACCTGGTGCTAACCTCGTCTACCACTACGAGAAGAAGCCCGTCAAGGCCCCTCGCTGCGGTGACTGTGGTGATGCTCTCGCTGGTATCAAGGCTCTCCGTGCCCGCCAGTTCAGCAATGTCTCAAAGTCCAACAAGAACGTCAGCCGTGCTTATGGTGGTTCTCGCTGTGCTCACTGTGTCAGAAACCGCATTGTCCGTGCCTTTTTGATTGAAGAACAGAAGATTGTTAAGCGTGTTCTCAAGTCCCAGACTGTCAAGAAATAAACATCTTGCCTAGAAGCAGCATTTACAATAAAGCATAAGAAAGTGTAGTCTTGTGTGTGTCTATCTGGGTTGGCGATGGATAGTTTGTTAGTGGAGCAGGTGGAGACATTAGAAGAGGGGGGGAAGTGAGTCTGTCTACATAGCAGAATGTAAATAAGCCAATAGAAAGTAGGATGATGGGATGGTACTACCCTTATGCATAGATCTATTCAACAATTTCACGGAACCAATCCCCAGTGGACGGGTGAGTGGGGTAGGTTGAACAGGCAGGCAGACTGACTGACTGACAGGTCCAACCCTGCCTGCCTGCCTGCCTGCCTACTTACTTACTTGCCTGCCTGCCTACCTATTTTATTCAGCAGAATGAGTATAAAAAGGAACGACAGATAAGCCCACCACTTCCCTCTTTCTTCTTCTCTTTTCACTATGCATTCACGCACCTCTCTTATTCTATCGTTTATTACTGCACTTATTGTAGCCAATGTGTCTGGTCCACAGTATATTTATCCAGCCTTTGGGACTTCATTAACAACACGCTTTGGCTGGACTGCTGTTGAGAACAGTCTAGTAAGCACAGCTAGTTTTCTGGGCATGTCCTTTTCAGGGCCCTTGTGTGCCAGGATGGTGGATAGACTAGGGATATCAAGGTAGAAGGGCAGACCATCACAAGTGGGCATTGGGCAGTGATTCTTTTGAAGAATATCCAATGCCTTTTATGTAATCTATTACTTACACTTTACATTTTGATGTTCTGTATTTTGATGTTCTGTATTTTGATGTTCTACATTTTGGTATTCTACATTTTGATATTCTACATTTTGCATTGGACATGGCAGGACATTAGTGGTGTCTGCCTGTCTGTGCTTTATAGGACCCTTTCTACTAGCACAGACGTATGCAGGCTATCTGCCCCAGCATGTTGGCCTGTGTGCCTTGTACCTTATGAGCACTGGTGTAGGAGGTGCTGCTGCCTATTTGTGTGCCCTTGATTCTCAGGTAATGCTATACTCCACAAGATAACCCCACTCATCCCAGTCCCTACACCCAGTCCCACCACTTTGCATCCCATCGAGGCATGAGCATGGGTCTGACGAGTGCTTCCATTGGACTCTGTGGTCTTGTGTTCTCACAGATGAATGACCTCTTCTTTCTCCATCCAGAAGATCCTAATGACAATAACACCTATGGGTTTCTTCTTTTTATGGCTGTAGCCATGTCAGGTGGCATGCTCCTTGGTGCCTTCTTCTTGGGAGACATTGACCATTCTCTTCATCAGGAGAGTCCTCATGTGGAGACCCGTTCTGATAGTGTGGTGGTGTCGACAGAGACCTCCCCTCTTCTCCCTACTCAGCCCACGACCCAGCCTACAACTCCATCCACTCAATTGACCTACACCGGAATCGACTTTTTCTTGCATCCGGTGGGATTCTCTTTATTCTTTACTCTGTTTATTATTCTTGGATTTGGTTATGTGTATTTAGCAAGCATCGGCCCAATGCTCTTGGCACTTCCTTCAGACCCTGTCTCTGGACCCCAGCATCTCCGCAATGTCCATGTTTCTCTGTTTAGCATTGCTAACTGTGGTTCACGTGCTATATTTGGTACTCTCAGTGATGTTATGAAACGACGCTTTGGTGTTCATCGTCTCTGGGTGTTTTGGATGGCCTCCATTGGTTCCACACTTACATTTATGTTTTTGGTGTTTGAGGTCAGCAATGCCAATGATATGTTTTATAGTACTATTTTTATGGCCATCATCTATGGTGCTGTATTTGGGGTTGCGCCTGCTGCCACTACAGAGTTTGGCATTCAGGTAAGAAGAGATCCATAGCTAGAACAGCAAGTCTTGGCATAAACACACAGACACACATATGTATATGTATATGTATAAATATGTATATATAAATATATGTGTGTGTGTCTGTGTGTCCTGAGTGTGTGAGAGAGGGGCTTGTTTTCATTTGTGTTGTGTATCTACTGTTGTGTATACTCATCTATTCTTCTCAATGCATTGGTAGGTCTTTGTTCATAATTGGTAAGTCATCCACCATCTTCTTCATCATCATCTTCTTTCTCTCTCTCTCTCTTCTCTTTGGATAGCAGATACTCATCCACACCACGGTATTGTCTAGGGGATGGCTACTGTATTCACCTGCCTTTGGAAGTCAACTCTTCAATATCCTATTTGGTATTCTGTATGACAACCAAGCAAAAGACCAGGGCACTCAGATTTGTAAAGGTGTCGTTTGCTTCCAAGGCACCTTCTCAGTAGGCATTGTATGTTCTATTATTTGTACGAGCATTTTGTCATTGGCTATTGCAAGACAAAAACTGTACCGCTGTGCTCTTTAATCTTCTTCCACTGTGACAGAAATGATGAGTATGCGTTTATCAGCAGTCGCACGTCTTTCTCTTTCTTTTTTCTTTTTGGGTCATAAGTTAGATGGGCTGAGGATGTAATATGTGCCTGAGTGTATAATTCATTAAGCAATACATTGATATATTGATATTGCTAATAGATCTATTTATTTATTTAATTATTCATCTTAATAAATGATAGAAATGTCTATATCGTAGAGTGTAGAGTGTATATCATATAGCTTGTATTTATTCAACTTGGTAAGAGTCAATAGACTCTGTTCAAAGCTATAGACAGACAGGCTATTACTATTAATATGTTCTTCATAGGCTGTATAAAGAGTGTGGAGTCATCCAAGCATAGATACTCAGCACTTCCCTACTTCTCATCAGTGTATTAATGCATTATGTTTATTATTTTATTCTCAAAAAAAAAAGTTCTCATACAGTGGATGACATGCCCAATGCAAGAGTAGCACTTCACGCCCAATAATAAAATAAAATAAATACCTTGAGCTGTATTTATGGATCTATTTCAATTGATTGTGATCTCTCCACATCCTGCCCAAAGAAAGGAAAAGATACATGGTTGACATTAACACCACGTCTGTTGTTATTGTTGTTGTTGGTCAATGAGTCTATCAAAGTGGATCTGATGCTAAGGATCTCAGTCCTTGGTCTATTAGTAAAAGAGTAATGTAAAAACACCCCAGCAAAAAAGATATCACCAAAGAACCCACTCATCACCTTAAATATTTGCACCTCTATCTTGGCCATACGGATTTCTTTTATTGAGTCCACAGATGACAAGTTGTAATAAAGACGATGAGTTCATCATTAAAATTAATTCTAATAGCAATTATGTATTTATTCATTACAATAGTATCTGGAATTGTCAATAGTAACGGGAATTATTCTCTATATGTTTGTTTGTTCTATAGAATACTTGAATGTTTAGCATCTGCTTGCATACTTTTTAGAAATCTTAAGGAACTGTGTTCCAAATTTTTCATATTTTTCATCTGTCATTTCTACTGATTTAAAGATTTGCACAATGGTAGATGGGAGTTGTTGGGCCTAGTCAATATATATACGGGGTTAATTCATTTCTTTCATTTCTTTTTGACAAAAAGAACATCTTACAATCTGCTGTAGTTGCGTATCTGTAAATAACCAGGCTGGATTGCGTATGTTTTGTTGAGATAAAATCTAAAACAAATTAGAGAGCATAAGTAGATATGTCTTTTATTGCTCTATTACTTACCGTATTTCTAAGCTTTTTCATTTCTTCCAAGCATTCCACTTGGTGCTTGAATCTTTCACTGGATTGAACAAGTGCAGTGGATGAATGTGTAGTGCTTTCGTCTGTGTTTGTGTTTGTGTTTGTGTTTGTGTTTGTATCTGTGTTTGTGCTTGTGCTTGTACTTGCTCTTGCTCTTGCGGGTATGCTTTGGTTTGAGCTTGAGCTTGAGCTTGAGATTGTACTTGTGGGTGTAGGTGTAGGTGTAGATCCTTTTTTGCCTTTGTTGGTGCTTGTACTTGTACTTCTGCTTGGCACAATGCTTGGCACAATGCTTGGCACAGTGATTGTACTCGTGTTGGCACTGGTACTGACATCAGTGTAGGGATTATAATAACTCATCTTCATAGTAACAGGGGCACTAGCCTATGTAATCATCATCCATCAATAATATGTCTCTGCTTAATACACATTTACTTTTTGAGCCAGTTCATTAGGAAAGTCGAGAAAAATATGGAGTTCTCCTCTCTCTAGAGCTTCTGCACAAGAACCAAGCTGCACAAATAGATATATTAGATCCTATGACTCTTCACCACACACACACACACTCTCTCTCTCTCTCTCTCTCTGTGTGTGTGTGTGTGTGTTATATATATCCTTCTTACCGTCACAAACGTATGCGCAAACCCACTACGGTTGGTCTCTGGCTTTTCTCTCAACACCTCACGCGAAACCAGTTGACGAAGCAGACGATCTATATCGGTACGTGTCCAATTCTTTCCAACACCATGCCCAGGTGCCCTTAAAAACCCCTTTTCCATCAGTATCTTTCCACGAGACCCACGGAAAGAATCTGCCATTTTTGACAATGTGATTTTATCTTTTTGCAAGCACTTGGCCATACCCATCAACGCCAACGCCTCTTCTGTCACATCTCTTTGTGTGCGTACACCATTCCGCTGTGCACTGCAATTATCACAGGTATACCGACACAAGGCAGGATCAAATCTTTCTCCAAAGTAGCCCAGCACAAACTGCCGTCGACACTCCATCTTGTCTTCACAGTAACGGATCATCTTGCTGAGATTATCTCTCAGCCGCTGCTTTTGCTCATAATTCCCATCGCCTGCCTCAATCAGTGACAAGTGGGTCTTTGTGTCTCCGTAGTTGTAATAGAGTCGGCAATTCGCAGGCAGCCCATCACGTCCAGCACGACCTGTTTCCTGGTAATATCCTTCTACTGACTGAGGGAGAGTAAAATGAATGACAAATCGGACATCTGGTTTATCAATGCCCATGCCAAATGCAATGGTTGCCACAATCACTTGGGTTTCTCCTCTTTGCCATTCATCTTGGATTTCAAGTCGTTCCTGGGACGAGATGGCAGCGTGGTAGAATTTGGCACTGACGTGATAGTCTTTTGACAGCTTTTCAGCTACTTCTTCACATCGACGGCGTGTGGAGCAGTAAATAATCCCTGATTGTCCTGGAAACTTTTTGATGAATTCATTGATATCTTGCAAAATGGTTTTTGAAACCTTGTTGACAATCTCATAGCTAGGAGGATTGAGATTAAGATGCTTAGATGTTTCTATCTTATCTCTATGAAAAAAAAGTGGCTCACCTAAGATTGACTCGATTGAAACTCTGCTTAAACACCCTGCAATTCTCCATCTTTAAATGATAGAGTACATCCTTCTGTACGGTAGCATTGGCAGTGGCAGTCAGTGCCATAATAGGGACTCCTGGATACGTTAGCTTTAAACTGCCCAGGAGTTTGTAATCAGGACGGAAATCATGTCCCCACTGCGACACACAATGGGCCTCATCCACAACAAATCGAGTCAGGTAATTGTTCTTGTGCAGGTGGGCTAATGTATTCTGGAGTGCCTCGGAGCGTTGGAGGAGTTCTGGTGTGATATAAAGGAGTTCTATGGAAGGGGGACTCTTGTCCAAGGCAGAGAATACATTGTATCTGTCTTGTTGGGAGATTTGTCCATTCAGAAGGGCGGCAGGAATCCCTCTTTCTTTGACCAAATGGTGGACCTGATCATGCATTAATGAAAGAAGAGGAGAGATGACAAGGGTAATGCCCTTTTGGTTGGATTGCTGAACAGTGGCAGGGAGTTGGTAGCAGAGACTCTTGCCTCCACCTGTAGGCATAAGGACAAACACATCCTCTCCCTTGAGTGTAGCATTGATGGCCTCCAATTGATGGGGTCGGAAGGTAGATAGCTTGAATTTGTCATGAAGGGCAGCTAATACCTTGCTGTACCAAGGATGCCGTGTTTCTGGGTTGGTTGAGGACAGAGTCTGTTGAAGAGAAGGTGTCGTTGATCGAGTAACATCTGAAGAAGAAGAAGATAAACTGAAGCTAATTTCATTCATTGAAGGAGTGCTGTCAGAAGTAGAGGTGAGTGAGGCGGCTACAGAGGAGATTGAGGGAGAGTCGGTGTATGTTGTGGTGACTAGATTGGACTGACTGTAATTAGAGTGATTGCTGCTGTAGTCATAGCTGGTGTTGTTGTTGTTATTTTTGTTGTTATTGTTAGTATGCTGTTTTTTTGATTCCAAGGATGAAGTCAGCAAGGACTTGAGATCCACAAAGGAAAAGGAAATCCCCCCGTAGCGTAATAACACATCTTTTTTGTCAATAAACACACCTTACTATTTATTATTGTTATTGTTGCTGTATTTACCTTTTTGAAATCTCTCTCCAGAGCGTCTGCCATTTCAAGAAACTCTGCCTGTAGCTCATCACTGTCATTATAATATTCATCCTAAAAATAGCAGTTGGTAGACAACAATGTGTGCATGAGCATAGGTGGCAAATAGATAGAAAGAGAAAGAAAGACCCTTGCCTGAGAGTCATTGTCAACATCATCATTGGAGATCTGTGTAGAGACAGGTGGGTAGGTGGATGCAGATGTAGACAAGGGCATGGGTAGCTCTGACATGACAGTAGGGTGAATGTAAGGCCTTTTCACTGGGTAATCAGACGGTGCTGCGTGAGAAATGGCAAGCGTATCAGCGCTATATGTTCTTTTCTGTGGCAATAAATCCGCGCTTCTCTCTAAACTACTGCCTGATTTTGTTATCATTTATTATCATTATTAGAGTGAATATTTGTCAGTGCATATTGGAAATAGGATGAAAAATATATAGAAAAAAAAGGATGCATCTGTACTGTTGAGAAGACAGGCTATCGGTTGCTTTCTCTTTTTCTTTCTCTCTCTTTCTCTCTCTCTCTCTCTCTCCTCTGTTCTTTTCTTTATGTACCTGTGATTGTTGCTGCAAGAGGAACTTTGGATTGAGAAAGGCCTTGTTCGTAGGGATATACAACAAATGTATCACTATGAGAAGCAAGAAGATAGGATTGAACTGTTGTTGTGAACCACGTCTTGTAATCTAAACAGCCTATTTGCATAGTAACAAAGTTTCTAGAAGGAACAAATCAAAGCAAGTCAGCAAGAGACAGCGACTCAATAGCACTGCTGATAAGGAAATAAAAAGAGAGCAGTGAGCAGAGCGTAGTTTGTGTCTTTGTAGGCTATGTAATTTGCGATTGGCAAATTTACTACCCCTCCAATTTAAGCATGAGATAATACCTCTTCTTTTGCCTATGAGTTGTGTATGTATACCAATGGACACGGGTGGTGGTATTGATATAATTGACTTTGCATTTACAGCAATGTTTTGCCTAAGCCATTGCTGGCATTGAATACTAAAGGTGTTCATTTTTAACAGAGAGGTTTAGTGAAAGGGAGAGTAGTACGCTAGAGTCTAAATGAGGGATCTGTAGAAATAATAATCAGTTAGTCAAAATAAACAAACAAAAATTCAACCAAAATAGATGTACTGATTAGCTTCCAAGGGGTTATAAGTTAAAAAAAAACTAATTACAGCAAGAGTCTAGTGTAATTACTGTATTATAGAATGCTTTGATCTATTTTATACATTTTATTGTACTCTTGTTGCTCATTGAAGAAGTATATTATCCCATGTCTCTTTTATGCCTACCAGAATCACGTATGGTGTGAAGAAATAATACTATAAATTCATATCTATTCAGCTTAATAAATGCCTAACAAACCTAGTTAACAAATACATTGTTTTCTATTGATTAGTAGTGTATAGTATCCGTGTCCAAAGGTTGAATCTATACATTTCAATGACAATACCACACTACAGATACATATCATACGCCATGGAAAGTAGGATAGTTCTTTAGGAGCAAAAGATGAACAACAAGTGAGATACAACTACTTGCTAAAATGAAAATAAACAAATAAAAACAGTAGGGAAGAAAGATAAAACCCAGGTTTATAAAAGTAGGGTTAGTTATTAGTAGTGTAATGTTGGGCGATGGGATCTTGTTGCCAGCGCGTAGGTCTCTGGTAAGAGGGCTACTGATACAGGGGAGACACAAAGAAGACCGATTTGTGGGATGGTGTGGGATGCTCAGTGGAGCAGAGGCTTCCGGAGAACAGAAAAAGAGGTACCGACGACGAAGACCAACGAAAGGGACAGAGGGTATGTATCGACCAGATACAGGAGCAAAACAAGAGAATAACCAAGGGACAGAAATGAGCAGAACAGAACAAAAGAAAGAACAAAACCAGACTTGCACGATTGCTTAGAAAGCCGAGCTTCTAAGGGCAGTACACAGAAAAAAGATAATAGAAGTTCAATGATTTTATTGTAGTCTCAAAATATGTCTTTAAATACTTTCTAGTGTGCTATCGTCCTTCTTGTCACCTAATTAGCTTTTCTCCTATTACTAGTATCTGAAACAGTGACTGTCGAGTGTCAGGAGAACCTGACTATCTCTACAGTAGATTCTAATTTCTAAAATACTCACCTCTCTATTATAAGTGTTCTAATTCAGTGGAGTTGTATTGGCTTTGAAGTGAATATAATATACTCTCAAGAAGAGTGATTGCTAATAATAATAATAATAATAATAATAATAATAATACAGTCAAGCAACATTCTTCTTTGTTAACTATTCATTGAACAAGTTATTGTAATTGATATACTCTATACTATCTTTTCATTTCATTTCATATAAATTTAATTTAATTCTATCTTTATCAACTCCACATATTAACATAGGTAGTGTATCATAACACACCGCCAACTGTGCTGATATTTGCACTTGTTAAAAAGGCCACCGAGATTCGTTATTTCTATAGACAACAAACAACATAAGGAATCTATATAACGGTATAGATAATACCTTTTTCAACATTTATCTCAATTTTACAAAAATAAAGAGTGGATCCAAGTAAATAAACTCAATCAAATGAATATTTTACACTTGAAACCTTTAATATCTGCTGTTGGGATGACAAAACTTATAACACTGACCAAAAAGATGAAGGATGAAAAAAGAAGGGGAGACGATAGCCTCAAGGATAAAGAGAAAAATAAAATTATTATTTTCATTAGACACAATAAGAAGAGGTACCTTTACTATAAACAAAGGAGTTATGTCTTTATTTATTACTTCACAAGTTCATTCTCTATCCACCATAGTCTTTAGGTCTGGACCAGATGTACATTCAACTTCAACTATCTATTGATTTAACGATCACTGGATCATTATTCTTTATATCAAATAGAAATATCAATGTGTCATATGAGACCACAGATAGCAAGATCATCCTAACAAGACTACGGAAAGTATCAGATATACACTCATTAATCAACAGCATGTATTTCAAGTGTCTACATCAAAAATACTTTACATTGTCGTGTTGTTTTTGAATAATCCATTTGTAACTATTGTCATAATGAACATGGTTAAAAATGAGAGAATGTTCTTTTAGATTGTATAGAGAAAAGAATATTGTCTGTGTATCTTGAGAAGAAAAGGAGCATATTGAATAACACTGACAAGTCAATACTATTTAACACAGGAAACAATGATTAAATAAGAAACAGATTGTATCAGTAGTAATATCAAAGATATAAAATACAAAAAGAAAAAAAGTTCATCCATGATCCATTGAGTATAGGCTTCGTTGACCATAAAGAACTAGACTGAACAGCCATTCTATCTTGACTCTAGGAATTACTTTTAGAGTTTTATGAGAGAGAAAGAAGCTCATTTTTAACAAAGGCAAAGAAATAAAAAAAAAAGTTGAAAGGCTAATGACATAAACACAGTTTTGCTGTCTAAATAGCACGACAACAAACAAGCAGCCCCCTTGTGAATACAGTCTATAATGTTTATCTATAAGAGAATATTATTCTATGAATGGATGCAAAGAGAATTACAGACACTTTACTAAGCTATGTCTGCCGTGGTAGTTTTGGCGTGTGTCTTTTGGAATTCAGTAGCACACTCCAATCGATCCAAACACACAGACCGTCCAAGGACTTGCATGGTTTTAGCAACACTCGCACCTACATGAGTTCCTGTCACAACATAACGTAGGCCCATCATAATATGACTTGGCTTTATGCTATTCTTTTTGGCCAGGGCATTCATCCATGTTTTGATCTCTTCACTATCGAATGTATCTAATGCCCTAAATGTCTCTTGTGCATTGGCAGAGAGTACAACATCTGTCCATATTGTAATTGATTATTTTTTCTATTATAATATATAGCCAACACTCTTTTTATTTTATACTTACCAAGTGTCTTTGGACAGAGTCTCTCATAAAGTGCTTTTGCATCCGTAGAAGTGTAATCAGGCGCTACAAAGAAATAACCACAGAGACGGGAAATATCATGGACATTGCTAATTCTATCCTATAAGCCCTACTTTAGTCTTTTGCGTGTAGACTACAGACACCTTGCATGTCGTTTACCTTGATGGTATGAATAACATCAGAAAGATACTCTGGTTCTACCCTTGTTTTTTCATGGGCTTCAAGTCTTGTAGTAATAGAAACACTATCATGAGTTCTCTAGTACTCTCTTTCTCTTTCTCTTTCTCTCTATTTATTTTATTTTATTTTATTTTATTTTAAATGTACACCTACCTATCCTTAAACATTGTCTCTACCACTGGCTGCAATATATCCACGAGACTCTTTACACCCTCTGGTGTTTCTGTACGTCTTAACAAATGCTGTTTGTTGATCCAGTCTAGTTTTGAAATATCGACTACAGCAGCTGTTTTATTGATATGTTCGATATCAAACTACAAACACCCACCCACCCACACATATCTTTGTTAGTTCTTTATCTACATGGGCACACTGTAATACATCAACAGAACACCCTTACCTTGTTCGTCAATTCTTCAAAAGACAAGATTTCTTCTTCACTATTGGGATGCCACCCCAGAAGAGCCACAAAATTATTAACTGACTCTGGTAGGTAGCCCCTCTTTATGTAGTGTTCAACATGGGCATCGCCTGTTCGTTTGGAAAGTTTACTCTTGTCTGCATTGATCAGCAGTGGTAAATGAACAAACACGGGCGGTGTCCATCCCAAGGCCTGATAAAGAATCATATGCTTGGGCGTGGAGGGTATCCATTCCTATTCTCATCATTCTACTGTATCAGTCATCTCATCCATCTTTTTTTCTTTATATATCATCATTATCATTATCATTATCATTATTGTTATTGTTATCATTTTATCATTTTATCTTTCTACTGACCTCTCCTCGCAATACATGTGTAATCTTCATAAGATGATCGTCCACCACATTGGCAAGATGGTAGGTAGGAAATCCATCACTCTTCATAAGAATAGTATCGTCCAATGTTGCATTGTTAAAGGCAATCGTTCCATACACTGTGTCTTTTACAGTGGTAGTTCCTTTGGGTACCTACAGTAAGAGGTGGCATGAGATAACAGGCGTCGTGTGGTCACTTTTACATTGAGTCGAATAGTGAAAGGATGAGATTGACCGAGATGCTCTTGAATCTGCTCCTCACTAAGATAAGAGCAGTGTCTGTCGTAGGCCACAACCTGACCCTCTTTATGCTGTGATTCTCGTACACGATGGAGTCGTTCGGGTGTACAGAAACATCGATAGGCATGTCCATGCTATGGAGTTGTAGATCCCATAGGTTGTTTTCTCGGTTATTATTGATTGATCCATTCAATTGACATGTGTCTGTAGAATGAATTACCTTGATAAGCTCTTCTGCATGGGTCTGGTATAATGCTGTACGCTTGGACTAATACTGTTCAATACTTGATAACAAGAAGAAAGTAAAAAAAGAAGAAGAATAGAAAATGTATGCCTTACTTGATAATAAGGCTCGTGGCATCCACCATGGTATGGACTTTCGTCTGGCTGAATCCCAGCCCAGGCCAAAGCATTGATCAATTTCTCTGTGGCACCAGGCACAAACCGAGACTAATAGAATAGCCCCACCCAATGACAGTTAGTGATAGCCCACATTATTGAGCCCTTCTCTTCTCTTCTCCTTCCTCCCAAGGATGGAGAGCTATGGTTTACTTGGTCTGTGTCTTCAATACGAAGAATAAACTGTCCACCTGTCTTCTTGGCCAGAAAATAATTGTAGAGGGCTGTTCGTAGTCCACCCAAGTGAAGATAGCCCGTAGGACTGGGTGCAAACCTCACTCTTACAGGTGTATGTACACGACGGGTTGCTTGGTAAATAAAGGAGATGGACTGTGGTTGGTTCCAGACCCTTTTCAATACAATTGACTGACACAGCATAAAGGCACTGAAGAAAAGAAAAAAGAAGAAGAAAAAGAGAAAAAAAAAGAAGAAAAAAAAGAGGAATAAACAGCAGGTCTATAAGTAACAGCCCAACAAGGGACCATGGGTAGCAAGCAGTCTCATGGCAGTCTCCAGAGTGCACTGTACACGTGATCACTGGACGATCTCTCCAAGGACACGTACAGTTCAAAGTATTTTCTTTTCTTTTTTTCTCTTTTTCTCTCTTTTTTTCTCTTTCTGACTTGTACACACCAGGAGATTTTTTGGCCTTTAAGTGGTGATATCTCCTTCCTTTTGAGACATTTATTTACCTTTTATGGAACTGTGTTTAAGATGAATAGGTTTGCAAGCATCTAAACTACTACTTCTTTTTGTAGTATACTTCACTATCAAATTGTATTATCAATAAAATATAGTGTTGGTGGATAAAATTGTTTATTGTAATAGTGTATTATGACTATAGATACTGCCTAAATGTGTTCTCTCATAGCAATAGAATATATACCCTAAAGGCCTTGTGCCTTGTTATTGGGAGATAGATATCACTAGAGAATACACCCTAGGCACTCTAGACAGTATAGAAGGAAGAAGACCGCCTGAGACTGACTTGAGAAAGAGTCTTAACCTATCTAATAACAGAAGAGTGTATTAGTAATAGTTCAATCAAGAGAGATAATAGGCTTACCTTGTACTTAGTGCCTGTCTTGAGAATAATAATCCATATGTTATCTATTAGAAGAAGAGTCAATACTATGTCTTATGGAATACAATGAGCTCAAGCCCAGATGAAGACACTGCTTACCTTTTTATCTCAAGAATAGTCCTTGGTGGTGTCTATCACCTTCTATTGTTTCTCTTTGTTAATAATAGCACATTACCTTGCTCAGTTATGCTTATCTCAATAAGTGCTTAAATATTAAGTTGTATAGACAGTGTAAGAAATAACAAGATAATAACAAGACCAAAGAATAGAAAATATTTTCATTCTGGTGAGGTATCACTTTAGCCTTTACTTTCCTATAATTAAGTTAAAATTCATAAGTTAGATTTACAAGTCAAACAATTCACACTCTATTTGCCTTGAGCCTAAAGCCCAGTATTAGAAACAATACCTTGTTGTCATCAAGTACTATTGTTAATACCAGTTACAATAAGATAGTTGTTGAAGTGATTATAAAGATTGAGTCAATGAATGTCTACAATGCTCTTAACACAAGTGAGTTTGGTTCTATTTTATGGACAATGTATGTTAAACATTAAATGCAGTGACTGAGTTGTAATGTCAGGTTTACTTCTTCCTTTTATCCAACTTTATAGTGTTTAATTACACAGTCCATAGTCAATGCCAAGACAGACAGACAGACAGTGAAAAGGTTCTTTTCAAACACATTAACCAACCAAAGAAAACAAGTCGAGAACAATAAGCAGTCAGTTGTTCAAGTTCTTAAAGCCTATCTTGTTTATACTCTAGGAAGCTGTTTGGATCAAAGTCTATTTTATTAAAGATGTAGACAACTATACTTTTATACTAGTTTGCTATTTTTTTTTACTATGAATTTGTCTAATTTGCTATTCTCAAGCAATAGCTATCGATTTCATAGAATATCCAAGCAGACTGGGAAAGGTGGCTGCCCTATCCTACAGTGTGTATAATCTTGGTCCTGTATTTCAAGTCCATAGAATTCCAGAAAGTGATTTTATTGTAAGAGGGGTTTCTCTCTTCCCTGAAACATACATAGGACAAGAAAAAGAAATCCATCTCTGAATTTACTGAGATGTTATTATCGTATAGCTTTGATCCTTATAGCTTAAAAAGATATGTATATAAGTAGCCTCAAGATCTATACTATGTAGCTTTGTAAAATAAATCTTTTATTCTGCAATAAAGGTATACTGTGGTTATCAACAGGACCACTAGAGAGATAAATGTATAGATATTTGGTCTCTAGAAGGGACAAAAAAATAGAGTATTGGAATAAAGTATAGTCTAGGGAAATCAAAGAGGATACATGAACAGGAACACAACACGATTTGATCATAACAGGTAACTAGGCAACTGTTCTTTAAGCAATTCTTTTCTTTCTAGAATGTTGTTGTAGTCTGCATTACTTTGGTGGTTTTGATTAAGCAAGTGACTTGTGAAAATTCCTATTGTCCTCTTGTTCGGATATGAATACCTGCCAGCCTGCCAGTTGTTGTTTATGGCACAGGAATAAAGGTAAAAGATAATATCAAATTTAAAGGTCGTCGTGTTGGTTTGACAAAAATTTTATATCAATCATTGAAAAAAAAGACAAAGATGGTGATCTTCTTGTGGTTGATGTTGATAAATTTCGAACATCGAGAGTAAATGTGATTGACTTCTCACCCAATATAAAATGCTCTTCTAACAGTTACTCTTATTTTTGTTCTCAAGATCTGCCACACTTATAACACAAATAACCTCACCGAAGTATTGGTAAATTTCAACAATATCCGCGCTTGCCAAAGTTGCGGAATTGTTTGGAACAGAGATGTGAATGCATCAAAAGGTATCTATACAGCCACATAAGAATAGATATTCGTATTCATATTATATATCGCCACATCGAAAGTGATTTCCTTCGGGATTCAGATATTTACAGGTAAATCTACATAATAATCTTTATTTAAAAACTAACATGAATACATAATTTATTTTTGCTCCTTCTCAAATCGATGTGTCATTTCTTAAACAATTGTAGTTTGGCTATTTCCTTTTATATCCTAAAGATCTCCTGGTGTGTAAAGAGTTGCAGTGATAGACAATAAAAATAAAATAAATAGAAATAAAAAGCAGTATTGGATCTTAATAGAGAAAAGCGGGGTTTCTTTTTTCTTCTTTGACTGAAGATCAGCGGGGTGGGACGTGCCTTTAAATAGCCCATTATAAAGCAGTCCCTTCTATTCCTTATAAAATAAACCCAAGTCCGCACAGACCTGTTTCTTTTTCCTTTTCCTCTCATCATGAAGACGGTTACCTGCACTGCACCTGTCAATATTGCTGTAAGTCCACCCGACTCTTGTCCCCTTACGTAACCATAGGATAAAAAAATACACACACACACATTATACTGACTTTGTTCACCCACAGGTCATTAAGTACTGGGGAAAGAGAGAGACCCAGCTTATTCTTCCTACCAATGACTCTCTCTCTGTCACACTCTCACAAGACATTCTCCACAGCAAAACCACAGTCTCTGTAGGCAAAGAGTACAGCAGCGACCGTCTTTGGCTCAATGGCATTGAAGAAGACATTAGCAAAAGCAAGCGCATGCACAACTGCTTCAGAGAAACCCGTGCTCTCCGCAAGGCCATGGAGGAAAAAACACCAGGTCTTGAGCCCCTGTCCAGCTACTCTCTCCATGTCTGCTCTGAAAATAACTTCCCCACCGCTGCAGGCCTGGCGTCCTCTGCCTCTGGATTTGCTGCTCTTGTCTTTACATTAGCCAAGGCCTTTGACCTCGACACGTCCATGTCCGACCTGTCGCGTATTGCTCGCCAGGGCTCTGGTTCTGCCTGTCGCTCTCTGTTTGGTGGATTTGTTGCTTGGGAGATGGGCCAGGAGACAGATGGCTCAGACTCCTTGGCTGTCCAGGTCGCCCCCGAGACCCACTGGCCTGACCTTGAGGCTCTTGTCTGTGTTGTTTCTGATGCCAAAAAGGGCACCTCGTCTACTCAGGGCATGCAGAACACTCTCCAGTCCAGTCCATTGATGAAGGAGCGTCTTGAGGTGGTGCCTGGACGCATGGAGAGAATGAAAAAAGCCATTCTTGACCGTGATTTCGAGACATTTGCAGAGTTGACCATGCGTGATTCCAACCAATTCCATGCCGTGTGCCTGGACACCTTTCCTCCCATCTTCTATTTGAATGACACATCGCGTGGTATTATTCAACTGATCCACGAGTACAACAGAACCAGTCCTGATGGCAAGCTCAAGGCAGCCTATACCTTTGATGCTGGACCCAATGCAGTGATCTATGCTCCCAAGCAGAACATGCGTGAGATCATTCAATTGATTGCACACTACTTCCCTCCTAACAATGCAGAGGCCTACTTCAAGGACACGTATGGTGTGTTGCAAGGGGCGGTGTTGCAGGACTACCAGCCTCCTCATGCTGGATTCCAACAGGTGGTGCCTGTGTATGCTGCAGGTAGTGTGAGTCGTTTGTTGCATACAAAGACACACGACGGACCCCGTGTGCTGGGAGAAGAGGCTTCCTTGTTGAATGAGCAGGGCTATCCTCATGCTCTTGCACAGTGATTGTATGGGATGGATTGATTTTATTATTAAAACAAGAAGCTCTTATACCACCTGATCTTTAATGCATAAAAATCGTACAACAAAATAAAACAAGAGTTCATCATAAGAGAGAAGAGAAGAGAGAATAATTACAATAAGCACTAGGAAGAAAGATCAGAAGAGAAGAGACTATGGACACATATATCAGGTGGAAACAGGAGGAACAGTCTGGTGAAATGCACCTCGGTTCTTTAGCAAAGTGGCCTTGCTAAGATCAAGCTGGAATGCATTTTTATGACGCCTTTTGACTGTAGCAGCAGGTACTTCCTTTACTGTGGATGCAGATGGGCCGGTTGGGATAAGACCGTGGCCTTTCTTGGCCAGTGTCTCTGCTATGGCCTTGTGTTGGCTAACAGAGGCTTCTTCCTTTCTACTCTCCTTTTCCTTTTCTTTGTCTTGTTCGTCTTCCTCGTCTTCCTCGTCTTCTGATATAGAGTCATACCCACCCATGAACCCAGCACCCTGAGCCATCACAGAAGCATTGGCTCGTCTTGTTTTGCTCTCTCCCATTCTCTGTACAGCATAGGTAATATCCAGAATCTCTTTGATAGAAGCAACTCCAGGTGAAAAGAGATCTTTGCGTCGTGTTGTAGACTCTACTCCTTGTGCCCTTTCTTGGATTGGATAGGCCACTCCCTGAGGTATTCCCTGAGGTATTCCTTGAGACATTCCATGAGGTATTCCTTGAGACACTCCCTGAGACATTCCCAGAGATGAATGGAGGGGCTGGTAGTGTTGCTGTACTTTGTTGGCAGCATTCTGCATGGCCAGTGCACGGGCATCCAAGGGATGAGTCTTGGGCTTGACATGAAGAGGCCCTCTGGTGGATGCCGCGTCTTTCTTGACAAACACACTCTCTGTCACCCACGGATGTTCAAAGAACTGGTCAATGGTATAGCGATCGTCTGGATCCACACACAAAAGATGGCTGATGAGATCCTTGGCTGAATCAGAAATAGGATCCCACCAAGGACTGAGAAAGGTATACTGTCCACGCGCCACCTTTTCTGTCAGGGCACGGATGGACTCGTCGTAAAAGGGGGGGAATCCACACAGAATGGTATAAAGAACACAGCCAATGGCCCACATGTCGACGGATTTGGAGTACTTTTTGTCCCGTACAATCTCAGGTGCAGTGTAGCCGACCGTGCCACAGGGTGTGAGGGTGGAGCTGTCCCAAATGACCTTGGAGAGACCAAAGTCAGCGAGTTTGATTCTGCCAATGCCACCCCCTCCCAGGCCCTTTTCAAATACACCTTCGTCTTCCTTGTCTTCATCGTGGAATGGGTTGTAGGGTTTGGAAGAGCGTTGGATGGGGATTGGATCAAAGAGAATGTTTTCTGGTTTGATATCACTGCATGCAAAGTAAGTTAGTCTTTCTGTCCGTCTCCCTTGGCAGGATTCTTTGTAGGATCCATGGCAGGGAGTGTCTCTGGGGTGTCCACTTACCGGTGCACTACGCCACACACTTCATGGAGATATCGAATGCCCTGTGCCACTTGGACAATGACATGACGAGCCAGATCCTCACTAAAGTAGGTCAACTTTACAATCTGATGGAAGAGCTCTCCTCCTTCACACAGCTCCAGGACAATGTAGTAGTAGTCATCGGATTCTGAGAATTGGATCAGATCAACAATGTTCTCATGTTGGAGGGTGCGCATGATTTGTACTTCTTTAAGAATGTTGGCTCTCTAATAGGAGACATGGGTGGGTGGCCCTTTTCTCTCTTTCTCCAGCTCTTTTCTCCTCGCTTACCTCTGTGACTTTGGTCTTTTTCTTCATGTTGGGATGAAGATGGCTTTTACCATGCTATAGATCAACAAAAAGAGTGTGTTATGTTTATTGTAGGAATAGGAGTCTTTATTGGCCAATGAATAGTCATTGTCATAAAGCACCTACCTCTGAGGCTGTCAATTCATGTTTTCTGACGGCTTTAATGGCAACTTTTTTGTTTGTTTCCTTGTCGAGTGCCTTGTAGACATTGGAAAAGGCGCCACTAAAGAGAGAAAGAGAGAAAGATCAATAAGAATAAGAATAAGAATAAGAATAAGAATAAGAATGCATGCACTGGGTGACCTTTTTATTATATTTATTTTATTTTATTTCTCCTGCCTTAGTTTCTATCCCAACTTCACTTACTCTCCTATCTTCTCAATCATTTCATATCGTTCTAGTCCAGGATATACAGGGATTTGTGTTTTTCGGTGGTTTTCTTCTTTGATAATACGAGTGGCTACATCCGTGGACTTTTCAAGAGATGTATTTTCTGTGGAGACATAGAGTGTTGGTGTGAGGATGCAAGCTCAGCTTTTGACATTGGTGTTTACCTTTTCTTTTCTTTTGGAAGAGGGTTTTGATTTGACTGAGCATCCTGTGGTGGGTGGTGGTGGGTGGTGATGGTGAGGAATTGCACTGTATAACAATGGAATGGACTGTATAATTTTATAAGAAAAAGAGAGAAAATATAGCACGCCTTTTCTTTTTTCTTTGAGTTGGAGGTGTGTTCTCTGGATTTAAAAAAAAGAAAGAACGGACTTGTAATTTTGGCCTGTTTTGCAGTGAGAATCAGCGTTGACTCTTAACAGGAAAAGAAAGGAAGGAAAAGAAAGAAGGAACTGAAGAAGAATAAAAAAGATGGGCTATATTTATGTGTATTTGTTAGGAATGGACAAAAGCAAGCAAGCAAGGAAGGAAGGAAGGGGGGGGGATCGATGGCCATGCTGCTATTTTATGCTATTTCTATTTGTGTGCAAAGAAAAAAAAAAAAAAAAGTACAATGACGACAGGGTTCACTACGGATGACGAATGCAGAAAGTACATTCATTTACTCCCTGCGGAGACTGAATCAGAAAGACAACGATGTCATGGCTATTTACTTCCAATGTCCGCGGATTCTTATTCAACACTAGGATGAAGTGTGTGGATCGAAATAGCTACACTTTGAAGGGCACAGATACCCTGCACAGTAAAGGGCCTGTTGTCTTTGTCGGGGGTTGAAATGGAGGACCCACTTTCTCTTTTTCTTTTCTTGTCATGATTCTCTCATTGTCCTACTATGGAATGTCTCTTTATTTTTTATTTTGTTTGTACAGCACACACACACACACATTTAGATAATGATTAGATAATAGTGATGAGTTATATAGCTATGATGAGTTATATAACTATGATGAGTTATCAAGTAGATAAGCACAGTCACTTGTCTTCTTGTCTTAGATCTTCTTGTCGAGGATCTCTCTCACAGTCTTCACAATCACCTTCTCATCAGGAAAGGCAAAGCTCTCAAGGTTGGCGGCGTAGGGTGTAGGCACATCAGCACCACCAATACGGATGACGGGGCTATCGAGCACATCAAAGGCATCGGCTATTTCCATTCCATCCCATCCGTCAGTCAAGCCTCAATAGCATAGCGTACTTTCTACTTACACTCTACAATCTGAGCAGCCACCTCGGAGCCAACACCAAAGGAAGCCCAGCCTCCCTCGACAGTCACAAGGCGGTGGGTCTTTTTGACAGAGGCAATCACAGTGTCAATGTCCAGGGGGCGGATGGAGCGCAGGTTGATCACCTCGACAGACACACCCGACTTGGCAAGCTCCTCAGCAGCCTGGAGAGAGAAGCCAACCGAGCGGGAATGGGAGACAATAGTGATGTCCTTGCCCTCACGCTCCACCTTGGCCTTACCAATGGGCAGCACGAAATCAGCAGACAGAGCCTCCTGGGACATGGGGAAGGAGAGACCGTACTGGAGCTCGTTCTCAAGCACCACCACAGGATTGGGATCACGGATGGCGGCCTTCAACAGACCCTTGGCATCCTCGGAGTTCCAGGGAGACACCACCTTGAGACCGGGAATGCATCCATACCAGGCAGCAAAGCACTGCGAGTGCTGGGCACCCACACCAGCAGCAGCACCGTTGGGGCCACGGAAGACCGAGGGACAAGTGACAGTGCCGCCCGACATGTAGTGGGTCTTTGCAGCAGAGTTGACAATCTGGTCAATGGCCTGCACATACAAACAACGTCAGCTCCCTTCTCTTCCCTCTCTTTCTTCGCTCTAGGATTCCTTGTTTATTACCTGCATGGCAAAGTTAAATGTCATGAATTCACAGACAGGCTTAAGACCCGACATGGCAGAACCCACAGCCAAACCAGCCAGACCCATTTCAGTGATGGGAGTATCAATGACACGCTTGGGACCAAACTTATCCAACAGGTTCTTGGTAACCTAGCACATGTCAAAGGGTCCATTGGTGATAGGTACAAAAGGTGGATTCTTTCTCTCTCTCTCTTTATTTTAAGCTCACTTTGCCATATTTTCCCGTTCTTTCCCAACTTTTCCCCAATTTTTTTTTCTTTTTTTTCTTTTTTTTTCTTTTCTCTTTCTCTGTGTGTAGATAGAGTGTTCAACTTACTTTGTAGGCACCATTGTACTGGGCTACCTCTTCACCCAACAAGTAGACCTTTTCGTCTCTCAGCATTTCTTCCTCCAAGGCCTGGTTCAATGCATCACGTACAGTCATCTAACCAAGAAGAATAAAATAATAGAAACACATCAATTTCTCTCTTTTCTTTTCTGTCTCTCTTTGTAGAGATAGGTAGATAGGTAGATAGGTAGATAGGTAGATAGGTAGATAGATAGATGGATAGATAGATAGATAGGTAGGTAGGTAGGTAGATAGAAAACAGTCATGGAAGGAGGTGGGGTAGTAGTAGTGGTTGCTGTTGCTGCTGTTATGTGTCTATAGTTGTTCAGGGAAATAGGAAAGGAGAACTTTATTTACTTCAACAGTGGTGGACTGAAGACGCTTTTGGACAAGAGAACCAATAGCAGGCTTGGAAGAGACCATAACGGCTTTCTTGGCCATGGAAGCCACAGGGGCTATACGGTGCAAGGCTGACATGAGGGCCATGATGAGCAGTAAAGAAGAAAATGGGGGGAGGGAGGGAAAAGAACGAGAAGAAATAAAAATAAAAATTTAAATAGAGCAGAGAAAAAAAAACGGATTTTAAAGGTCACAAAAAATACAGAAACACCGACGAGACCTTTTCTCGAGGGAAAGAGAGAGAAAGAGAGAGGGGGGTGTATTTACATTGGCCACTATTTACACTGATTCACACTGATTTCCATTGATTCACACTGAATCTGTCCATGCTTAGTGCTGTTTTCTTGATATAAATCACACCCCGTCTAGTGTCGCAGTGTCCAGCCATCATTCACGCGTTGAACAAACCGCTTCCTGTACAGTTGCTGGAGAATAAGACGCACAGATTCAAGAGTGTAGAGATGACTCCCATCTTCCACAATCTCCAGTACGTTTCTGCTGGTGATCTTCTGACCAGGACGTGAGGAAAATACGCCGTAAATGCGCGTCAATTGAGTGGATCCTGGAGGCTCTCTGAAGCACGTATCAAACAGGTACAGATGAAAGGGCTTTGGATAGAGAGAGGGAGGCTCTGAGAACAGACTGGAGCGAGTGACGTGGGTTCGACTGCTCTCTACGCTCATGGATCCTCTCTGCAGTGGATCCTGTCCCGCTCCTCCTGTCGACATCAATGGCTCTGTATCTCCTCCTGCAGTCAGGGATGTTTTGGGCTCCATGGCATAGTCAAAATGATCAAATTCAGTGTGTTTGGGGCGTTTGTTCTTTCGTAGATCTTCCTTGTAGCTCTGGTAGACACGTTGGGTGGTGGGTGTGCTTGACATTGGTGCTTCCTTCTGGGGCTCTTCAGGGGTGTAGGGCGACTCTTCTCCATTCCGAATAAACGGCAGTTCCTCCTCATCAGCCATGTTAAGAAAGCGTGCCTTTCTCTTATCAAAGTAGATGTCTTCTGATGACATGGTGTGCTGGTCTTCTTCAGAGTACTCTCTCGGAAGCACAGAGTCACTGCCTGTTGTGTGTTGTTGCTGTGGTTGCTGTGGTTGCTGTGGTTGCTGTGGTTGCTGTGGTTGTGAGGGGTGGCTATTCCCCAGCGCATTCCTGATGGTATTCCCTGTAATATTCCATGGTATTCCCTGTAATATTCCCGGTGATATTCACAGAGGATGTAAACATATCTTCATTGGGCTGTCGGTAGTGGGGGTCACCACTGACGGAATAACTCATATCTAAATCTGTCCCCAGTGTACGTGATAGTCTGCTGCCTAGTTCATTATCAAAGGAACGACGTCTCTTGCGATGATCAGAGCGCTCTAGTGAAGGCACCATGGAATGGTAGACCCCATTCGTCCCAACAATACTCCGAGTAATGCTTCTAAACCCATCTGTAATAGAAGTCACATCAGAAAGAGTGTCTTTATCAATAAAGTTGCTTGAATCATGGCTCAGGGGAGGTCGATTGGTGCCTGAGAGGGACGTGTTTTGTATGTGTCGAAAAAAGAATCGCCAGATCTACACATAAAAGGTGATGTAGGCCATAAGTCTATTGTTTATCTTTATTTTACTTACTTCATTTCCCTTGAGAACAGCACTGCTTGCCTCTGAAATCTTATCTACCTCAGGAATAATAGAACCCGACACAATCTGATTGCACTTTGAGAAGTTTTCGTCAATGGCTTGCAAGGTAAGAGTGATATTTTGATTCAGTCTTTCTATCTCTGCATCTGCCTCCTCCTCTGTCATGAGAGCCACGTCGCTATTGTCCACTCCCTCCTCCTCCTCTTCCTCCTCCTCCTCTTCTACTACAACTGTTCTCTGAGCAGGTGTCTCCTTTTGTTTCTCGTGACTTGTTCGTGTGGGGTGTAGTATTTCCCTTCTTTTCTCTTTATCACGCAACATGGCAGGATGTGTCTCTGTGAAGAAAAGAAAAAGAAAAGAGTTTATTTACTTTCTCCATGTAAATAAATAAATAGATAAATAAATAAATAAATAAATAAAGAAGCAACAAGGAAAAACACCGACCTGTGTGACATATGACAGTATCAGGGAAAAAAAGAGAGAGAGAAAGAAAATGTTAGTGTCCTAAAGGCGTAAGAAATGATTTGTGGAGTGGGATCCATGACAACCTATAGTGATGTGTCTGATGAAAAAGGAAAGAAAGAGGGTTACCATAGATACATGACTTAATTCTATGCTTTTTTCTATCCATGTTCTTTATCTATGCTTTCACAGGCAAGTAAAATGTTGTTGCCGTGTTGCTAAGGAAGAAACTACACCTCATCCAAGGGCCATCAATGTCCAAACAGAGACCTCACTCGTACTTGTATAAACTCCGACTACACTCTACACACCAGCAGATTTTCTGGCCTTTAATCAGTGACACAATCATCCCTTTACGTCCAAAATTTCTTGCCTTTTATGGAACTGTATTTAAAATCAAAGGTTTGTAAGTATTTGTAATAAAGAGTACTAAGGTTATCAACAAGACCACTAGAGAGATAAATGTATAGATATTTGGTCTCTAGAAGGGACAAAGAAATAGAGTATTGGAATAAAGTATAGTCTAGGGAAATCAAAGAGGATACATGAACAGGAACACAACACGATTTGAATACAACGGGTAACTAGGCAACTGTTCTTTAAGCAATTCTTTTTCTTTCTAGAATGTTGTTGTAGTCTGCATTACTTTGGTAGTTTTGATTAAGCAAATGACTTGTGAAGTTTCGTATTGTCCTCTTGTTCGGATATAAATACCTGCCAACCACACTGTCTGTTTTTCTCCATATCTTCTACCCTCTTTATTTTGTTTGCCTTTGTCTGGCATATAAACCAACAGTTGTGATCTGGTAAGTGTTTGTATATGTTTATTATGTCTGACATGTTAGTCAGTTTCTATTGTATATTCTTTTACTATAATAAACCCAGTGATTCCATTACAAAGACAAAGGCAAGAAGAAGGTGCCAGTGCAAGGGTAATACGACACACATAGAGAGTACATTAATACATCTCGAACTAATTATTCTTACTACTATTTTATTATTGAAAAGGGGTATTGGCACCTAAAAGGATTGGAGCATGATCCTACCAAGCCGCCAGTCATTGCCTATGGCACAGGAATGAAAGGAAAGGATGCTGTCAAGTTCAAAGGCCATCGTGTTGGTTTGACAAGAATATTATATCAATCACTGAAAAAGAGACAAAAAGATGGTGATCTTCTTTTGGTTGATGTTGATGAGTTCTTTACATCGAGGGTAAGCATGATTGACCTCTAACTCAATATAAAATGCTCTTTTAACAGTTACTCTGTTTTGTTTTCTTTTTTTATTCTCAAGATCTGCCATACTTGCAACACAAATATCCTCACTGAGGTATTAGTGAATTTCAACAATATCCGCGCTTGCCAAAGTTGCGGAATTGTTTGGAACAGAGATGTGAATGCATCAAAAGGTATCTATACAGCCACATAAGAATAGATATTCGTATTCATATTATATATCGCCACATCGAAAGTGATTTCCTTCGGGATTCAGATATTTACAGGTAAATCTACATAATAATCTTTATTTAAAAACTAACATGAATACATAATTTATTTTTGCTCCTTCTCAAATCGATGTGTCATTTCTTAAACAATTGTAGTTTGGCTATTTCCTTTTATATCCTAAAGATCTCCTGGTGTGTATCTTACTTTCTGTTTATTATTATTTTGTGCCTGTCTTGTTGACATGTCTTTGTCACCCATGACACCCCTCCAAATACTTGTTGGACACAAGGCACCTGTCGTATGTCTACACCACGCAAAGGATTCTTACTTGGGAGAACATCTTCTGGCTTCAGGTTCAGGTATGTCTGTTGTGGGTGCTATAAGAAAGGAGCGAATTTTTATTATTATTATTATTTTGATGTGGGACATCCAAAGAGGATGCTACCTGTCGATTATGGGATCTTCGACTCTCCAAGGCAGTCAAGGGCATCCAGGGATTTGATTCTCCGGTAAAGAGGGTCATTTCTACATAGCAACAAGAGAAAGACTGACGGTTAGGTTGATCTTTTTTCTATCTATCTATATATGCATTAGGTCTCCAGTGTTTCTTTTGCTCGTCAGTCGAGTCTTCCTCATTTCTACCTTGCTTCGGGTACAAAGGTAAATGACAGCAAGATATATGAATGCATTGGTCACTCGTTAGAAATGAGTAGCTCTATTCTTTTGATATTCTGATATTCTGATATTCTGATATTCTGATATTTTATAATGAATAATGAATAATGAATAATGAATACATTAGGTGTTTACATATGATTTGAGAAATACAAGCATGATTTTAACACAGGCAGAAAGAGAGTATCATTTTAGTAAAGATGAAATCAATACGGTAAAAAAAGTTCCTTTCTCTTTTCTATTGGTAGAAATACAAGTAGGATCCCTTCTCTTATACTCTAATGTATGCTCTTTAGATCGACATTAATGAAAAGAACACATTCCTAGCTACAGCCGATGATGATGGCCAAGTAACCATTGGTAATTCTATTCTAATCCATTCTCTTATCCAACACACTTATTTTTTACAGTGGATCTTACCACCCATAAAATATATAAACCCTTCTCCAAGAAGCATCGTTCTGTAAGTAAAAGAGCTTTCTTCACTCACAGACAGCATTCATCAAAGAAATAGATTTGTATGGTAGTCCAATTCCGTCCCAAGAAGCCATGGCAAGGTAAACACAGCCACTGTCTGTACACCCTGTCCTTACACTCCTCCCTTTAGTCTGGTCAGGAGGATTGGATAACAAGGTGCTGCAGTGGGATTTCTCCCGTGGATCCATTCTCTCTACCTACGATACAAGTGAGTTGCATTCTACTGCAGTGTGCACTTGTATTCATATGGGTTGGTATAGATCCAAAGGAGCCAAGTGCTGAGCATATGTTCAACCCTCCCTTTGTCTACTGCCTGGCCATCTCCACCAACGGCCAAAGAATAGCTGCTGGTTTGGGAGATACTACTGTCCAAGTCCTGTCTTTTGATCCAGCCAAAAAATCAAAGCATGAATCTCCTACTGTTATTCGACTGGAAGAGGGACATGCCAGTATGATTAGTAGTCTGTAAGTCCATAAAGAGAAAAGAGAAAAAAGAAGAAAAAAGAAGAGAAAAAGAGGGACTGTTTGTATTCACCCCTTATGGATGAGCAGTACATTTCTCTCTGGTACGGATCATGACTTGCTGTCGGGTGCTTCCAATGGATCCCTGGCAAGATGGACACTTCTCCCCTCCAATGAACAGGCCTATGAACTGAAGCAAACATCTCAATTGGACTCTCGCTTTGTTAAATTGAACTGGCTCACCTCCATGGACACAGGAAGTGGTCCTCTTGTGGCAGCAGCAGGTGTGGGTGTCAATAACACAGCGGCTCTTGCTGTCTATTCCCTGTAGTTTCCATACAGAGGCATCCATTTCTAACTGTCTGTCTCCATTCATGCGTGCATTTTGAATTAAAGTCCTACCCTACACTACACTTTGCCTTCTTTTTTTTTGGCACTGTCTGTTGCACGTGATCCCTTTCTGCTGACAGTAACTTCATTCGTGCCAAGACCACTGGCTTGTTCTTCTTTCTCTGTTCTTCCTTCTCCTGTTCTTTAGTATTAGAACAAAGTCCTGGGTCTCTTTCTTTGATACATACATACATACATACAAACATATATCCATAGATTACACAGAATCCAACCGTCACACGCGACTCCACCTTTTTCTTTTCTCTTTCCTCTATTCACCCTTTTCTTATTCCTGTTGGAAGATGAACACCGATGAGTTATTAGCCACCAAAGTAAATAAGAGCAGTTTCTGAGCAAACAAAGACAAGCGACACCACTCACTCTGCCTATAGGTTGAGAATGTCATGTTGGAAAAGGGACAGAAGGTGTCTACAGGCACTATCCACTTGAACCTACAGTGCCTTATCTACAGGTTCGAAAATGACCAAGAACTCTGGGTAGGAAGAGGAAGAGGAAGAGGAAGAGAAAGAGGAAGAGGAAGAAGAGGAAGAAGAAGAGGAAGAAGAGAAACGGGGAGAGACGGGGTTTGGCTATTGTTGGTTGTGTAGCTGATAAGAGGCTAGACAGCAAGGAACTTTTTTCATTTTTCATCTCTTTCTTTCTTCTATTCCTTATGGTACCTCACAGGAGGAATCTTTATATGTATATCTTTATATGTATATCTTTATATGTATATCTTTATACCTTTATATGTATATTATCTATCTATTTATATATATTGATATATATTAAGTCTCGGCTGTCCTCTCACAGATTTCCTATCCAATGATACATACGGTGGAGCGGCGGCCACCTCTTCCTTCTGGACGACACCCTCTTCATATCCGATGCCGTGATTTTACGATTGTGACATTTCTACTGGAAGAAGACAAGCAGACCCACTATGTCTATGATGCTATACAGAAGCTGACGTGTGTGGGTAAGTCCTCCCTACTGTAAAGAAAGAGAGAGAAGAGAGAGAAGAGAGAAGAGAGAGAAAGAGAGAGAGAGAGAAAAGGCCAAACTTCTCTGTATTCTATAGATTCACCCGAGAAGTTGTTTGCCTACCAGTTCCAACCCCCAGAACCCTATGTCACTAACAATGGCTGGGAGGTGTATGATATTGTCAACGAATATTCACGTATGGGTGTGGATGTGACCTCTGACAGTTGGCGTATCTCATTACTGAACAGAGACTACAAGGCAGGTCCACCTTTAGCTATGGATATGTAGATATAAATATAGACAAGAGAGAGAAAGAGAAAAAGAAAGTTGTGTAGATGTGTGTGTTCTCATCCTCTTATGCAGTATTCTCCTACCTATCCTCGATTCTTGGTAGTACCGACAAGGATGACAGACGCTACCTTGAATTATGCAGCCAAATACCGAAGCAAGGCACGCATTCCTGCCCTGTCTTATTTACATTGGAGTAATATGGTAAACAATCACCACCACACTATATACAGAGAGAGAGAATGAAAAAGAAAAAAAGAAAAAGAAAAAGAAATACGACATCTCACAAAGGAAGAACATGCTAGGCCACCATCACCCGAAGCAGCCAGCCCATGGTTGGATTTAAACAGGCACGCTCTATTCAAGACGAGAAGCTCATTGAGGCTATTTTTGCCTCCAATGTGCCTGTGGTGCCGAGTGGACAGACACTGTACGGATCCACAGCAGCCAATCTTATTGTGGATGCTCGACCCATGGCTAATGCAATGGGGAATGTTGCACGGGGGGCAGGCACAGAAAACATGGAGAACTACCGCAACTGCAAAAAGATCTATGTTGCCATTGAGAACATCCATAGTATGCGAGACAGTCTGACAAAGCTAGTAGAAGGTAGGTGTTCATCCAAGGCCAACCCACAAGCGACTGATCTTTATCCATACATCTTTATATCCACCTCTCCTATGTCTATATGTCTATATGTCTATATCTACATCTACATCTACATCTACATCTATATATCTTTTTTATATATATACCACACCAAATAGCCATGCAAGGGACAGAAACCAATGGACAAGTCAGCCGCTTGGCCCTCCATCGCTCCAACTGGATAAAACACATTGGCACCATCATGGACGGCGCCCTTTCTATTGTAAAGAACGTCCATGTCTTCAACTCCCATGTGCTTGTCCACTGCTCAGATGGCTGGGATCGCACCGCCCAGCTAGTGTCCATCAGTGAAATCTGTCTGGACCCCTATTACCGCACCTACCAAGGACTCCAAGTCCTGATCGAAAAGGAGTGGGTCTCGTTTGGCCACAAGTTCTCTGATCGGTCGGGCCATCTTGCCCATGACAAGTGCTTTGTGAATCTAGCCCACAGTGGAGGCAATGCTGCGACCAACACGATCAAAGACATGCAGAACAAGTTCTACAAGTCCAACTATTACCAGAGAGAAACAAGTCCTGTCTTTCATCAGTTTCTCGACTGTCTTTACCAATTGATGCTGCAGTTCCCAACGCGCTTTGAATTCAACGAGACCATGTTGATTGAGCTGCACTATCACCTGTACTCGTGCCAGTTTGGTAATTTTCTGTTCAATTGCGAGGCAGAACGGACACTCCACCGACCAGAGAAAAGAACCCAGTGTATTTGGGACTACCTGAATACAGAAAAGGCACGGTTTGTGAATCCCCTGTTTGATCCCATGAAGGACCATGATCTAGTGGATGGAGGGGGTGTTTTATTCCCAGACACACATCCTATCAAGTACTGGGCTGGTTTATTCAAGAGAACAGACGAAGAAGTCAATGGGTCGTCTGTGGAGGGGTTACAGGAACAAGCAGAAGAAGGGCCGCTTGCATTATAGACAATAGAGAAAAAGAGAAAAAGAATCTATTCTGTCTATTCTGTCTATTCTGTCTATCTATCCATTGCCCTTTCTTTCTTCCCAAGGGGTAGTCTGTCTTTCCGCTACCTACTCACCCGCCCATCCACCCAGCTAAGATATAAAAAAAAACACAAGACAGGATATATATAAAAAAAGCACAAGACAGGGTATAAAAAAGCACAAGACAAGATATAAGAAATCAATAAAATGCACACTTGTTCTTACTGTGATGTTCTAGTGAAATGTCTCCAAGTGAGGAGATAGGATTCAATAGCCTCCACATCATAATGACTCATGCTGTGTGTAGTGTGTCTCCTAGTCGTCGTGACTGTACTTTACTAAAGAATCCTCTCTTCTCTTCTCTTTTCTTCTTCTCTCCTCCTCCACTTTCCACTTTCCACTTTCCACCTTCCACCTTCCACCTTCCACCTTCCACCTTCCACCTTCCATGGCCTTGCTCACCTATAGATTGCTCTACAGTCCCTTGATCCATGCCAGAGCCACCACTCGCCTCTCCTTCCGACACAAGTCCTACACTCACCTATCCCCTCGCAAGCAGTCCCTTATTGTCACCCAAGGCACCTACCCACACGGATTCAAGGTCGCTGGCCTCTCTTGCGGCATCAAAAAGAACGGACACCCGGACCTGGCACTGATTCTGTCCGAGACACCCTGTTCAGGGGCTGCTGTCTTCACCACCAACGCATTCCAGGCCGCCCCCGTCCTTGTCAGCAGGGCCACGCTCCACCAGAACCCGGCCTCTCTTCGCGGCATTGTCACAAACTCTGGATGTGCCAATGCAGTCACTGGCGAGCAGGGCGTGGTGCATGCCAGACAGATGCAGGCAGCCGTGGATCAATGGACAGGCGAGCCCAACAGTGTCCTGGTGATGTCCACGGGTGTGATTGGACAGCCCCTGCCCATGGACAGGGTGGAGCAGGGCATCCACGACGCCTGCCATGCCCTGGACAGTGGGCCCGCTGCCTGGGCCAATGCAGCCGAGGCGTTTATGACGACCGACACCTTCCCCAAGCTACGTTCGCAGCACTGCGCTCTGGCGCTAGGGCGTGTGTTTCGGATGGCAGGCATTGCCAAGGGTGCAGGGATGATCCACCCTAACATGGCAACCTTGCTGGGATGCATTGTCACTGATGTCCATGTGGCCTCGGATCTCCTACAGCAGGCCCTGGTGTATGCTGTGGACCGCAGCTTCAATGCCATGAGTGTGGATGGGGACATGAGTACGAATGATACGATTGTTGTTCTTGCCAATGGTGCGAGTGGTGTGCGGATTGACGAGGAGAACGAGGCGTATTTTGTATTTAGAGATCAATTGACAGCCTTTGCCATTGACTTGGCTCAGTTGGTGGTGAGAGATGGTGAGGGCGCCACCAAGTTTGTGACGATCCATGTCAAGGTAAGTGGACAAGAGCTCTCTTCCATCTCACTGGGTTTGTTGACACCATGCTCTTTTTCTTTTCTGTTCTATCTATCGATCTATCGATCTACATTTCCATCTATCCTATCCTATCCATCTATCCTATCCATCAATAGGGAGCAGATACTTTTGAATCAGCCAAAAAAGCAGCCTCTCATCTCTCAACCTCTCTGTTGATAAAAACAGCCCTGTTTGGTCAGGATGCCAACTGGGGAAGAATCTGTGCCAGTCTTGGCCACAGCGGGGTTCCTGTGGACCCTCATCAAGTGAGTGTTCGTTTTATCCCTACCGATGGATCAGAACCCCTCTCTTTGATGACACAAGGAGAGCCCCACCGTATGGATGAGGCACGTGCGTCTGATATCCTGAAGATGGAGGACCTTTTTATTGAGGTGGATCTTCATCTTGGTGCCAGTGATGCCAAGTTCTGGACATGCGATTTGAGTCATGACTATGTGACAATTAATGCCGACTACCGCTCATGAAATAGAGTCCTTTGAGAGAGAGAGAGAGGGACTAGTCTTTTTCTTGATGATGATGATGATGATGATGATGACGACGACTTGAATCCACTTTATCAGAAAATAAAGACACTCAGCCAAGAGCATTTTACTGTGGCTGTGGCTGTGCAGGAGACACTCAACAATGGAGCCACTACCCCACATGGAATGAGAGTTTCTTTTTTCTTTTTTCTTTCTTCTTCTTTCTTCTTTCTTCTTTCTTTCTTCTTTTATTATTATTATTATTATTATGGTTTCTGCAGCAGTTGTCTAGGCCTTGTGGAAGCACTTGTTAATGAGACAGACATTCGTGTGGAGGAGGTACACATGCTCATGAATAAAGAGAAAAGAGAGAGAGAAGAAAGGAAAAATAAAAAAGTACGAGTAGAGTGGGTGCTGTGTATTATTGGACTGCTCTTTTTCTTGACTTGAGAATGGAAACAGTGTGTAGGGAGACAGTCCAAGGGGAAACAAAAAGGCAACGGGGGTTAAAAGAAGAAAAAGAAAAAAAAAAGAAAAAGAGGGGGAAAAGGAAGAGAAGGGTGGTGGGTTCATCCCGAGCCTGTAGGATCCGAGTGCATCACGTGACAGTAGCACGCATCTAACCCCCGCACTAATGGATTTCTTGAGCCCAGTGTATCAGCAGCGCTGGGCTCCTTTAAATGTCATGCTCTTTAAAGGGAGAGGGGTGAGGGTAACTTGGGGTGCAGATGGGATGTTGATAAGATCAGACCCTCCTTTTTAGACACTTTATTTTGTTGAATAGATTTGGACTGTACTTAATTATTTAAATAGCCTTGGATTTGAGAATAAACTTATCTACAAAGATCCTATATAAATATTCTCTGTGCATAATGTTCAAGAAAACCCCTACTGAGGAGAGTGAAGGTGTGGAGGTGCTTGAAGACAACTCCAAGAACATGATCATGGGCATCATTGGCCAATTGAGAAAAGACATGGATCTGTCGAGAGTTGCCTTGCCTACTTTTGTGCTTGAGCCACGCAGCATGCTCGAGAAAATCACGGACTTTATGAGTCACCCCGATCTTCTATTGGCGTAAGGTGTAGAGTGCAAGAGAGTATACACTAGAGTAGAATGCATTCTCTCTCTCTTTTTTCTTTTTTTTTTCTTTTTTTCTTCTTTTTTGGCTGACTGTTTCTTTCATGCCTAGTGCCAAAGCCAAGCAAGATCCAGTGGAGAGATTTGTGGAGATTGTGCGCTATTTTATGTCCGGATGGCATGTCAAGCCAAAGGTACAGTCTATTCTACTCTGCTGTCTTATCTCTTCATCTTGTTTCCATGGATGGGTGTTAGGGTGTCAAGAAGCCTTACAATCCAGTGCTTGGGGAGTTCTTTCGCTGTCAATGGCAGTTCAGCGACACCACCAAGGCCTATTACATTGCAGAACAGATGTCCCACCACCCTCCCATCTCTGCCTATTACTTTGGCAGTCCTGAGAATGGTATCCACATTGAAGGAGAAATCCATCCAAAGGCACGCTTCCTAGGCAATAGTGTGGCTTCCATGATGCAGGGGTATACGCGTATTCATCTTGAACACCATAAAGAAGTCTATGATATTACCAGTCCCAATGTGTATGCTCGTGGCATTCTATGTAAGTGGAATAGAGTAGAGCACAGCAGAGTGCTTCTTACATTGGAGTATAGTTGGTAAAATGATCATGGAGCTTGGGGACCGTGCTACTATTCGATGTGCCTCTACTGATCTGGTATGTGAGGTTGAATTCAAAACAAAGGTAGGCTACCTCTATGATGGATTATAAGTAGTGCTATGGATAGACAAGACTTGTAACAACGCACGGATCCTCCATTCCCTACATCCTTATCCTTCCTTATCCTTCTCGTAGGGTGTCTTTTCAGGCCACTACCACGGCATTGTAGGAAAAATCAAACGAGAATCCACACAGCAAGTCCTTTATGAATTATCAGGCACATGGAACCACCAGATATTCATCCATTCACCCAAGAAAACCAATGCCCAGACCACACTCTTCTTCGATGTCAAAACAGCCAGTGCACCTGTTCTCAAACACCTGGATGCAGAAGAAGACCAAGAAATGCGAGAATCCAAGAGGTCAGTTTCAGCAAGAGAGTGGAGAGAGTAGCAAGTGGCGTGGGTGATTGATCTATTGTATAGACTGTGGTCCAAGGTCACTGCTGCTATCAAGGCCAATGACATGGAACTTGCTCGGGATGAAAAGCAGTGGATTGAAGATTGGCAGCGACAAGAAGCAGGCACACGTCAGAAACAAACAATGGAATGGCAGCCACGCTTCTTTATTGCCCGTGGCAGTCATTACTGCTTCAAAGGATCCAAAACGCAAGTCCAAAACATACACACACACACACTCTCTTTTGTTGATCTACTAACATTTATCACTGGAAACTCATCCTCTTGTCTATGCTTCTTTCTATAGACTTCAACCCAGACAAACACAGCAGGAGTTGGAGACATGGATCTTTAGTCGACCTCCCTTGCCACTGTCAGCACAAGACACTCTCAAGGAGCAGACTGTGACAGCAGAGCAGATTGTGGTTGCTGCCTAAGTTCTAGTGGAGTGTATGTGGGTTTCTCACAGAGATATAATAATGCAAAATAAATAAAGAGTGGGTCATCAACATGAAAACAATAAATGGAAATAACAAAACAACAAGCGTATTTGCACAACACCATTTTAAGCAGCATCACAAGGAAGAGACAAGGAAGAAGAAAAGAAAAGACTATAGATGTGAGCGTGTTTTTAGGTGTGTAGTGAGCGTGTTTTTAGGTGTGTAGTGAGCGTGTTTTTAGGTGTGTAGTGAGCGTGTTTTTAGGTGTGTAGTGAGCGTGTTTTAGGTGTGTAGTGAGCGTGTTTTTAGGTGTGTTTTTAGGTGTATAGTGTGTGTGTGTGTGTGTTTTTTAGAGTGTCTACAAAACAAGAAAAAAGAAAGAAAAAAAAAAGACAGGTGACTATAGAAGATATATGCTTTGCTTGTGTGGAGTAGACATAGATGTGAGTGTGAGTGTGAGTGAGTGTGAGTGTAAATAGACAGTTTGAGGATGTTTGGGACATTAGGTAAAGAATTATGATTTCATATCCAAAATCACCAGCTATAAACAAATGCATAGAAAATAGAATGAAAACAAAGATGAGATTGGACTGCACTTGATCAAAGGTCACTTGCCTGTTTGTTTGATGTACATGCGGCCAACTTATCACCATTCTTATTGAAATGTACCTCAAATATACCACCATTGGCCTTGAATGTCTTTTGCAGTGTTCCATCCTAGCAACGACATTAGCAACGGCATTAGTAACGACATCAACATCAACACTCTCATGCCAAGTCCGGCTTGTCGAAAGAAAGAGGAACATTAAAAGTCACTTTCTTACCTTGGCATACCACACATTCAGCACCTCATCAAAACTGCCTGTCGCCAAGAGACGTGCATCAGGACTAAAAGAAATAGAGTAAACAGCCTCTGAATGGTTCTTCAACACATGCAGACAGCTGCCCGTCAGAGCATCCCACAGACGCACTGTGGCATCAAAGCTAGCTGTGGCCAATATCCGTGGTGCACTCTCGTCTTTTGATGGCGTGTAGGGTGCCCATTGCAATGTATAGATCTGTAGTCGATGGCCCTTGATGACCTGCACAGGCTGATCTGAAGCCAGCGACCATATCTTGGTGGTCATGTCATCAGAACAAGAAGCAAGGTACTGTCCTGTAGGATCCCAACGCACTGCATTTACTTCATCCTGTAGGGACCAGGCGTTAGTCTTCCTGTTCATGTCTTGTCGACGCATTCAATGTACCTCATGGCCCACCCATTTCTTGAGGGCAGTGGAAGACCCCACGCGACAGACATAGATGGTCTTGTCAGAAGAACACGAAGCAAAGGTAGTATTGTCCATCCAATCCACATCCAGAATGGCTACTGTACAGGGGGATTATTCCTGTCTCCTCCACCAGCGCACCAATACACTACACTACACTACACTACACTATATACTACACTACACTACACTACATCACACCAGTGCACTTACGAGTATGCATACTGAACTGGTGTTTTATATCCCCTGTCTCTGGATCCCATACAATGGTTGTTGTGTCTGCACTGCCACTGAGAACAAGATCTCCCTTTCTATTCCACTTTAATGAAAAGATGGGGCCTCTGTGTTGAGACATCACCAACCGCAATTGGCCTAGAAGCAGTTGAGTTCCTCCTCCTCCTCCTCCTTCTCTCCCACGCTCTCTTGTCCAACTACCTTTTTGTGTCCATATACGTGCCTGACCATCATAAGAGCCAGTAGCAAGAAATGTTCCTGAGGGCTAATGGTGGTAGCAAGGCCATTCGAGACAGGATGAGACACAGGATGAGACACAGGATGAGACAAAAAAGTGGACTTACATCCCAATCAAGAGTCGTGACATCCTTGTTATCATTCAGATTAGGAAGATGGTTAAGAACAATCGGCTCAGGCACAGGCCCTTCATCAGGCACCTGCCAGAAACGAGCGGTGGCATCTCCAGAACTATAAGCAGATGAGTCATTCTGAAGCAAGGTCTCTTTCTACGACGGGAAGCCCTACCCTGATGCCAGTAGATTAGGAAGCACAGGATTCCATGAACAAGAAAACACTTCATTCTGGTGGCCTTCTAGGACAATCACATCCTTCTGATCAATCACAGTATGGGGGTTTGTTCCTTCTGTATGGGGTTTGGACTGTGTGGGTTCTATGGTGGAGGCTATAGGGTATATTTCTTAGATGAGTGTCTTGTCTCTTTCTTCTCCACCAAAGAAGAAAGAGAGAGAAAAAGAGAGAGAAAACACAGCTACTTACTCTCGGCTTCTTCTTTGATGGTGTGTCCATTGAGAGACTGGAGAGAGGCATGAGTAGGCATAGGATGAGCAGTAGCAGAAGGGTGGCTGGCATGAGTAGACATGGGTGCTGTGGACGTGGGCAGTAGAGACAGTGTCGACAGGGTGGCTGTACTATTTGCACTCCCTGCCTCTGCACTTGCACTAGTACCTGCACCAGTACCTGTACCTGTGCCTGTACCTGTACCTGCCTCGTCCAGATCTTTGCGTGCTCTCTTTTCACGTTCCTTTTGCGCTTTCTTTTCTTCTTTTCGCTGCCGTTTTGTGCTTGGATTGGAAGTGTGGGTGCCTTGGGCTTCATCCGCAGACTCATAGACTTTCCCCGTCAAGTCGCACTGGTGCTGTTTTAGAAGCGAAAAGGGAGCATTACACTCCATCAACTCGCCATCCTATAGACTGTCAGACAGAGTGAGCCATAGACTATGGCTGCCACTGACCTCATTCATGTGGGTTTCAATTTCCATGAATTGAAGTCCTTTATGGATAATATTGATAAGCATGCCTTGTTGAATCTCGATATCACGATAAGCTGATGTTTGCACCTGACTCTCATATTGAAATGCAAAGGATGAATGGCGAAACCCTAGTGCAGTGTAGAGGTAAGAAGAAGAAAGAAGAAAAAAAAGAAGAAAAAAGAAGAAAAAGACAGGTCGCGTTTCTGAGCAGAGATGGGCTTGTGTGTGTGTCTAATGAAGTGTAGTATAGTGTGGTGTGGTGTGGTGTAGTGTAGTATAGTGTGGTGTGGTGTGGTGTAGTGTAGTATAGTGTGGTGTGGTGTGGTGTAGTGTAGTATAGTGTGGTGTGGTGTGGTGTAGTGTAGTATAGTATAGTGTGGTGTGGTGTAGTATAGTATAGCATAGTATAGTGTAGCATAGTATAGTGTAGCATAGTATAGTGTAGCATAGTATAGCATAGTGTAGTATAGCATAGTGTAGTGTAGTGTAGTATAGTATAGCATGGTATAGCATAGTATAGCATAGTGTAGCATAGTGTAGCAGACAGAAACAAGTGAAAGATGACTCACCAGATTCTTGAAGGTATCTGTATACAATAATGTTGACTTCTTCACTGGTTAGTGTCATTGATATTACGTCTTTAAGAGATGGACGCCTGTGAGATGTTGTTTCTTTCTTTCTTTGTTTACTTCTTCTCTTCTCTTTTCTTTTTCTTGGCTTGTTGGTTGTCTTTATTTTCTTTTTCTTTCTTTTTCTCTTTTCTTTTGACTTGGAAAAGAAGGTAGAGTGGCGGGTGAAGATTGAAAAATGAAGAAAATATGAGAAAATGAAGAAAATGAAGAAAATAAAAATAAAAATAAAAATAAAAAAATAAAAATAATAATAAAAATAATAATAATAATAATAAAATAATAATAAAAATAAAAATAAAATAAAATAATAATAAAAATAAAAAACTAACTTATATCTACCCACTTTGGTTTTTTCCTTTTTTATTTTTATTCTATATTTTTTGGATGAGGACGGATGGCAAGGGAGACAGCTAATGGAAACACTCGTCAGTAGCAGGTGTTGACTTCATTGGTTGTTATGGATAGATCTCCATGACCCCTCTACACTTTATGACCTGCAGACAGTTACAACACACACACACATTCTTTTATCCACAGGCCACTCCTAACATGCCATCTCATTGATTCCTCCTCTTCCTCCACTCACCCACCCACAATTCCTTAGTGTGACACATTACTGGCTTTAAAAGAAAGAAAAAAGAAGAAGAGAGAAGGAAAAAAAAAAAAAGACTCGTCCAAAGTCACAGCTAGCCTCCCTGTGCCTGGTAAGAATTTCGGAAAACATCAAATTCCATTCGATTCATTTTGTTTCTTTCTTCAATGTTCAGTCTTGCTGCCCTGCGCCATTCTGCTGCTGCCTCTGCCCGACAGCCCCTCGCCCTCTCCACTCTGACGCCCCGCTGGACTCTCTCTGTCCGCCAGCTGACCACTGACACTGAGGGTGGCAAGGAGGAGAAGGAGCAGGCCAAGGAGCCCCAGGCAGAAGAGGACGAGAAGGAGACAGCCACTGTGGATCCACTCACCAAAGAACTGGCTGAAAAGAACAAAAAGTTGGCTGAACTGCAGGTAAGGTTGGGCCTGTCTTGACCAGGGTGAAGAGCTCCACACACTTACACACCTTTGGGTGGGGGTGGTTAGGATGCCTATCTTCGCTGTCTGGCAGATCAAGAGAATATCCGCGAACGCAGTCGTAAAGAGGTGTCGAGTGCCAAGGAGTTTGCTATCCAGAAGTTCGCCAAGGACTTGTTGGACACAGTGGATATTCTCGGTATGGCACTGGCTGCTGTTCCTGTGGAGCTGCGTGAGAATGCTTCTCAGGGCAGCAGTGCAGAGAATAAGGCACTGGACCAGCTGAACAACCTCTACAAGGGTGTGTCCATGACAGAAGCAGAACTCCTAAAGACATTGAAGCGTCACGGTGTGGAACAAGAAGACCCTCTGGATCAAGTGTTTGATCCCAACAGACACCAGGCCCTGTTCCAAGCCCCCATGCCTGACAAGGAACCCGGCACTGTCTTTTCTGTGCAGAAGAAGGGCTACAGTCTCAAGGGCCGAGTGCTTCGTCCTGCTCAGGTGGGCGTTGTGGCTGATCCCCAATAAATGTGTAGAACGGCCCCTTTTTCTTTTTTTCTTTTTTTCTTTTTTTCTTTATAGACACCCCTCAGTGGCAGTGTTCATTCCTGCCAACTTACCTAGCATCCCACACTCCTCTTGTTATTTTTATTATTTTTATTATTATTTCTTCTTTCTATTACCACGCCACCAACACACAATAGACTGCTTGTATAAAGACACCCTATTGCTTAGTATTGCCTAGCCAATCATCATGGAGTCTAATGAAAGAAAGAGAGAGAGAGGGAAGGAAGGAACAGGAAAAGAGGGATAGCAGTCACCCACGGATGGCGTCATAGAGTAGGACTGTGCTGTTGTGTCGTCAGCCTCTCCCTCAAACCACAAAAGGAGAGTCTCAGTCGATCGGAGACTGGAATTGAATTCACATCAAGCAGTGGCTTAGTTTTTGAAAAAATATTTTGTATTCTTTTGGGTCAGACAGCAGTTCTTTCTCTTTCTCGCTACACTTGAGGCAATAACATTGACAATGGAGAACTCTGAAGGCAAATTCGTCGATCTTTACATCCCCCGCAAGTGGTGAGTTTTCTTCTTCTCTCCTCGCCCTTTTGTTTGCAGTGTGTGTGCAGTGTGCAGTGTAAGAACAAAAGAGCACTCAATTGTAAGATGCGTTCATGTGTAGCTCTGCCACCAACCGTCTTATCACAGCCAAGGACCACGCCTCTGTCCAAATCAACGTGGCTGATGTTGACGCTGAAGGTCGTTTCCAAAAGACCTTCTCCACCTACGCTTTCTGTGGTTTCATCCGCAAGGAGGCTGAGGCTGATGATGCTCTCAACCGTCTTGCTACCCAGGATGGCTGTAAGTGATTGTTGGAGACTAGTCACAGAAGAGGAACGCCCTGTTGATTCACTCTCTTTTCTTTCATAGACCTCAAGAATGTCTGGTCTTACCAGCAATAGATAGATCTATTCACTGTCTTTCTCTTTTTTAAGCCTGGAAAAAAGGAAATAGAAAAGAACGAATAAATATATACAACAAAATCAATCAAGGGGTGTGTCTATCTTTGCAAGTGTGGTTTATATGAGTCAAGAGTCCTTTTTTGTTTTGTTTTGTTTTGTAGATGGAGCAGAGTGTGTTTTGTTTTTAAAAAATAAATAAAAAAAGAATAAGAAAGGGGTATGTTGGATGGACAAAAAGGCAGCTAAAAAGCAGTCCCAGTCTACTTCCCCAAGAGGAGACACGAAGAGTCTTTTTTCTCTTCTCTTGTTCTTTTTGTTTATGCCTTTCTCTTTTTGCTCTTCTTTCCCTTGGCAGGTGCAGTGGTGACTGTCTTTATCATTGGTGCAGTCTCATCTATAGGAGAAGAGAGCAAGGTTATATTACAGCTTTGTACAGCTTTATTACAGCTGCTTGTGGGTGGAGTGGGGCTCAATGGTACCTTTTGTGGGTTCTTCTTCTGCTTGTCTGTTCTGCATCAACACCATAAGACTCTCATTCAACTGAATAAACTTTTTTAAATCTGACGCCTGTTGTGTCTTGAACTTGATCACCTGTCGCCCTCCATCAGCACCTGGACTCTCTGTAACAGCCCCCTTACCGTTCTATCGTCAGTGACCTTGAGCACCAACTCTCCATCCACACGACGGAACTGACTCACATACCGTGTCTATTGCAGTAGGATTAAAAAGAGAAAGAAAAGAGAAAGAGAAAGAAGAGTCCACCCTATGTCTATGGCACCTACAGTGTCTGGAGACTGAACATAGAGCTCCTCACACGCCTTTTGAAACTCATCCCACTGACAGATATACATGACAGAACTTGGAGTGGAAAAACAGAAAAGAAGAACAAAAAGAAGAGGAAAACAGTCGAGCCACCTTGACATCAAATCATGTGACAAGAAGCATGACGTACTATGAACAGACAATGTATTTGGCCTCCCACCCCACGTGGAATGCATTGGACAACAGACAACAGACAACACTAACAAAGCGTCTTTCTCTTTTCGCAGGACGGGAGGGGACGGTCAAGACAGGTGGAATAGACATCACTCAGTGCAGTGTGATAGTATGACGTAGAAGCGTCTTCCTCGGTGCCTTCTTCTGCTTCCCATACACTGTTGGTAGGAATCTCTGCAGCATAACACAGGCTGAACTAGAGAAAAAGAAGAAAAAAGAAAAAGAAAGAGATGTTTTTAAGTAGCACAAGTTTCCTTTTTTTTTCTTTTTCTCTTTCTTATTTTCTTGTTTCTATACTAATGTAGAGTCATTACTTGTGGGTGGTCATAGTAGACGTGTGGAGAGTCTGAGGAGTGTATGCTGGGTGTATCTACAGGACCCTCGGAAGAACCAGAGCCCACAGAGGCACCTTCTGATAGGCTGTCTGTCTCTGGGGTAGGGTCTAGTGCAACCCCGTCTAGTGTAGTGGAGAGTATGGAGTAGAGAGTAGGGAGCATAGAGTAGAGAGCATAGAGCACAGTACAGAGCACAGTACAGAGCACAGTACAGAGCACAGTACAGAGTAGAGAGGTGGTTTCTGTCTTAGTGCAGGCCTACACTTCATCCTCACCTGTAATTCTTGTTACTGTCAATAACCATCGGCCATAGAACTCTACCATAGACTTGAGTTGACCAAGCTCAGTGTTATTTCTTAGTGGGAAGTGGGTGAGGTAGTCTAGAAGATTAGAGTGACTGCGACTGAACCCCCTTGCTTGGACTGCCCTTTTTAAAGCATTGAGCATACTCGTTTGGATAGCAAGGGACTTTTTTAGTGGATAAGAAAAAGAGAGTGCAAAGTGTCTTTGGCAGAGAGAAGGAAAAAAAGAAAAGAAACATAGAAAGGGTCCTCCTTATGTCCACGTCACTCCTCCTTTGCATGGTAGCACACGACAATGCCTGCTAGTTGTCAATGGAGGGGGTTGCTTATGAAGAAAGACTGTCGCCTGCTTAAAATAAGAAAAAGAAAAAAAGAAAAAAAGAAAAAGAAAAAAAAAAGTGTTCGGCTGTGGAACCCATCCAGTAAGCGTCGATGGATTCGACCCAATGGACAATAAGAAGAGTAGCCGAGTATGGGATCAGTGCTGAGAGAGAGAGAAAGGGTATAAAAGCACTGACGAATTAACAAAACGGAATCTCCACACGTCCCCATAATGCTCTTTTCTCGTTGGACAGCGCTTACTTTTGCAGTGGTGGCAGCCACCGTGAATGCACAGTATTTCTATGGACTGGACTATGGCATTGATCAGACCAAGTGTCCCAGTCTCGAGGAAATCACCAATGACTTCCGTGCCCTCAAGCCCTACACACAACGCCTTCGTATCTTCTCTCTGTCTGTCTGCAACCAAGGTGCATTGGCACTTCAGGCATCTCAGGCTGTGGGTCTCCATCTCTATCTGGGTCTGTGGATTGATCGTCCAGAGACATTTGATAGTGAATTAAAGGCATTGGCAGACATCACCAGCCAATACAGTCTTGAGAATGTAGAGGCTGCCATTGTAGGCTCAGAGGTCCTGTACCGTGGAGACACAGATGCAGACTCACTGGCTGCCTATATCCAAAAGGTCAAGGCCATCCTTGGGCCCAAGGGTGTTCAAGTCACAAATGCAGATGTATACTACAAACTGCCTCCTAATGTCATTCAACAAGTGGACTTTGTTATGATGTAAGTCTATTTTCTAGGCACTCTTCTCCATCAGTATTCATCAGTCTTTGTATGTGCTGTGCTGTGCTGTGCTGTGATGTATGCGTGTGGATAGGAATGCTTTCCCGTAAGTACTTTTTCTCTTTCCTACAGTATAGCTTATTCTTTTCTTTAGGTACTGGGAGGGCGTGACAGTAGAGCAGGGTGCTGCCACCCTCATGAGCCACTATGACTATGTGAAGACTATTTCTCAAGGAAAACCAGTGAGAATCTCCGAGACAGGATGGCCTGCTGGTGGTGGTAATTTCGGTGCTTCTATTGCCTCACCCGAGAATCAAGCATTGTAGGTTACAGAGAAGAAAAAGAAAAAGAAAAAGAAAATTCATGCATGTATGTCTTGGTGGGTTGGGTAGGTATCTTTCCAAGGTCCTTTGCATTACCAAACAGCGCAACATTGATCTCTTCTGGTTCTCTGCCAAAGATGAGCCTTATCACACGGGTGTAGAAGCCACCTGGGGTTTGCTCTATCCCAACACCACCCTCAAGAGTGCTATTTCTCTCTCTACCCTCCAAAACCCCTGCTAAAGAGAGAGAGAGAGAGAAAAGAAAAAAAAGAACACACACACACTGTTCTTTCTTCTCCTTTCTTCTCCTTTCCTACGTACCAAGAGGTGTAAATACAAATAAAATGAACTTTGCAACGGAGGAGAGTCTAGTCGTGTATGCCTTTTTATTACTCTTGCACCTGAGAAGGACGCTCCCATGCCTTTGGAAACTCCAGTCTCTTCTTTGGCTTGCGCAGTAAAAGGGGAATGTCTGCAAATGTGTCGGTTGAATCCTAATCTATTTAGCCATCTCCCCAATCTCCCCTCAATGAATTTACCTTTGATTCCTTCAACAGTGCTCCAAGTGTATCCAACAAGAACTTTTTGTTCTGTTTTCGCTGGTTGAATTTCTCACTGGACAGGATCAACTCGTCCGTATCCACATGGTACCGTGATCCACTCAACAGCAGGAATTTGTGTCGCTGTTCTTCTGTCAGCTCAAGATCAGCCACCTTCACTGACAAGACAGCCTTGCGCTCTGTAGGGTGGCCTTCTCCCAAGTAAGTGTGTGACTTGAACTTGAGAATCTGAGTGGGTGTGGGAGGCACAAATGGTTTGGCAAAGGCTAGACCCAACCAGGAAAAAAATGTGTGATGAGTCTTGTCTCTCCAATGATTAAGATAACAACAACAACGACTCAACTCACCGTTCAGCTTGGGAAGCTCATAGTTGGTCATTCTTAGGTAGTGACGGATTTCTCTAATATTGTCAAACAGATTGTGTCCAATGGTTGTCTGATCATCAAAGTTGAACTTTTCCATGTGGCTAACGTCGTATTTCTTCTCTGCTTTTCTTTGGCGTGTCATTTGTCGACCTGCTGCCACATGACAGGAGGTTGAAATAGAGCGAAGGGTGGTCTGTGCAGGGTGACGGACGCCAACCGAGGAGTAGAGACGACTGGCTATCATTGCTCAAGAGTTGCTCAATAATGAAGAAGAAAAAGGGATCGAGACGAAAGAAGGGTCCTTTGGATAAACAACGGAGATTGAATGTGGATAGGGTGTGACGTCGAGAAGGCATAGGCATAGGCATAGGCATAGGCACAGGCACAGGCACAGATAGAAGCATAGGCATAGGTTAGGCACATACCCACATTCAGTCACACACTCAGTCACACGCTCAGTCACCCACACCCACACCTACACCCACACCACACCCACACCCACACCCACACACCCACACAATAAAAGCAGTCCTATGGCTGTGGAGGAGGGTGTAGGGACAGTAGCCACAGCCCAGGAAATGAACACCTGTGACTGACATTCTCTCCAAGGCGTGGGCGAGTGGATAGGCCATGCTTTCTTTTTGTTTTATTTTATGGACTGGTTCTCCTTCAAAACCCTTGCTGTTGTAGCGTGTCTATTGCGTGTCGTTTTGTTGCTCTATGGAGAATGGCAGGATACACACCTCACTGTCAAGTACACTGATATTGATTATGTTGTTTTTACGGATGCTGCCCGCTTTGTAACCCTGGGGTCATCTCCCTACGAACGAGCCACCTACCGCTACACACCCCTTCTGTCTATTGTTTTGACGCCAAACATCTTTCTCTTCAAGGGGTTTGGAAAGTGTTTGTTTGCTGCAGCTGATATTGTCGTCGGCTATCTTATTCACCGTATCCTAGTGCTGCGTGGAATGCCCAGTCAAAAGGCCCTTTGGTTGGACGCCCTTTGGCTGTTAAATCCTATGGTGGCTAATATATCCACACGGGGGAATGCAGAATCCTTGTTGGCAGTCATGGTGCTTGGGTCATTCTATTTGATCATGATCCGCCAATTCTATGCTGGGTGTTGTGTGTTTGGTCTATCGGTGCACTTTAAGATATACCCTATCATCTACACCCTTCCCCTTCTCTTTCTATTGGACGAAAGGTATGGAGATCCTGTAGAGTGGCCACAGATCATCTGGCCTTATCAACACATGCGTCTTGCTCTTCTGCATCTCTTGAAGGAGTCCGAGGTGCCTTCAGAACAGCCCCTGGATACTATGGACACAGTCACAAAGAGAGTGAGGAACATGGTCCAAGCGACTCTCTACCAATGCGTGTCTTTTTTGTCGCCCATACGTATTCTATTTGGTCTCATTAGTGGTGGGTTCTTCTTAATCGTGACATGGATGATGTACCAAGGGTAGGTTAAGATACATTGAGAGGAGGAGAGGATGATCCATAAGATCCATAAGATCAGTGGGATCAGTGGGATAACCTTCTTCTTATGGCCCAGTTATGGCGATGAGTTCCTTCAGCACACGTATCTGTACCATATTACACGCAAAGACCACCGTCACAACTTCTCTGTTTGGTTCTATCAAATGTACCTTGCCTTTGATGCTCCTATTGCAGGAAAACTACTGGGAGTGGCTACGTTTGTGCCTCAAATGGCATTGGTGGCGACTGTAGGTGTAGCCTTTGGAAAAGATCTGTTCTTTGCTTGTTTCCTGCAGACATTTGTATTTGTTACATTTAACAAAGTCTGCACCTCACAGGTAAATTGTCTATCTACCTGTCTATTCTCTCTCTACTCTCTCTCTCTCTCTCTGCGTGTGTGTGTGTTTATGAAGAAACAGAGACTGTAAAATATGGATACTAATACATACCATCCTAGTATTTTATGTGGTACATCTCTCTTTTCCCTCTTATTCTTCCATCCACAGGCCTCTCATTTCGATGGAAAGGATTGAGTCTTGTGTTGGCTTGGGTGGCAAGTCAAGTAAGTGCCTTTTTTTTTGTGTTGGTGTGTAGGTTGGTTAAGACAGGCATTGAAATTAGGGTCTATGGCTTCAATTTGCTTATCAACTGGAGTTCCTTGGTCAGAATACCTTTTTCTCTCTCTGGCTATCTAGTCTTTTGTTCTTTATTGTGAATTGTTGGATTATTGTTGAGTTTGTGCTCCACCATCAGTTTGAATACGTGTACAGCAAGAGTGGGCGTATTCGGTGGGCATGGGGCATGGGGGATTCTGGATCCACTTCTTCCTAGTGGACCACTGGGTTTCTCTATTTCATTGCAATAAAACAGTTTAAAAAAAGAAAAGAAAGAATAACTCATAAAAAGGTAGTAATGACATGTATTTGGTAATGGGAGATAAGAGATGTATATATATATGTGTGTGTGTGTATGTTATTTATTTGAATGTATATATTCAATAGAAACGACATAAATAGAAACGACATAAACATAAAGACATAAACAATAGAGTGTATAGATTAAGCTATTTCAGATCCACCTCCTCCGGAAACATTCTTTTTTGACTCCTTAAGAGTGGAATCTTCTATATCATTCTTGGCTATATGTATAAAAGATCAATGATTTGGAAACAGGTCTGAAACGTTTCCTTTTTCTTTCGTTGGACATCTCATCATAGTAAAGAACAACACCTTTTCTTCTTCTTATTCTAATAATAACAACAACAATAATAATAAACATCTACCTTGTTTTATAGAATATGTTGTGTACACAACATAAGCACCTCCCACTCCCACTGCTGTAGTGGCAATGGCTGTAAACCCAGGTCCTGAGCGTTGTTTAAGATTGGCCTCTATTTTTTTTGTTAGCAGTGGCACCTGAAAGAAAAAGAAAGGTTACCTTGAGAGTCAACAGAACGTCGTAGGCGATAGGCGTTTTGACGTGTAGATCTTAAGATGGCTGATGCACGTTGGAAATTCATAGTAGAATAAGATAAGAGTTTTTTTATTTTTTAAAAAAAAAAACAATAATAATAATACTTTAATTAAAATTAAGTATATTTAAATACTCTTCCATAGTACTTGGGGGAGAGAGAGGGTTTACCAATGTCATCACTCTGAGATCATTTAAAGAACGATTAGTGCCTTTTGTTTATACTATGGATTGTTTAGTAATTACTATTATTGTTTTTTTTAATAAAAAAAAAGAAAAAAAAAAGAACCTATACTTATCATGAAATTTTATGCATTAATGTTAGTCTATCTGTTGATACTGACGTATTTATCTCAAATCCACTAAGTTTGATTTTTGTGAAAGACTAACTTTTCAATAAGAATATCCTATCACAGTGGGAATCTGAAGCCAAAAATAGTGAGATACTTCACACAGCGCACTGAGTTCTATCTTATAAGCAATACACACACACACACACTGGTATTTGTAGATAAATATTTGTAGCCATATCATATATTAAATTACAGGGTAATTGTAGGCTGTATTCAAGGATCAATAATTTATATTTGCATTCAATCTAATACATAAGCATGAGCTAATGGATCATGGTCATATCATAGGCAAAATAGCATGGGATAGTATGAATTGTATCAAACAAGCCTTTGTCTTTTATTCTATTCATTTTGGATCTTATCCAGAATAAAATTCATTCAATAGGTCCATTCATTTCCTTGCTAAAATTGATTCTGTTATTATAAATGAATACAGTGAAAAACTACAGGTCCAATGCTGATATTTGCCATATGCTTAACATTATTCACACTACTATGAGCAGTGCTGAAACATTAACATAAGACCAACTCTTTGAAGTTTTTTATCAAAGACGAAAAGAAAAGAGTTGGATAGTTGAATGGTAAATTATCACCATTATGGTACTTATTTATTTCTACCTTTTCAGGTTTGTGCTTCTAATGGGTGCAAAGATCGTCAAATTCTACTCTTTCTGTTTTTGTTTTTCTCTAATTTTTCTTTCATACATGAAATTCGATGAACAGATTTTATGTTAATGTTTATTAATCATTTCACCAAAGCAATGCTTTATTAAATACCCTCATTATCCTATTATAAATCAAATCATCAACATATGTTGTTAGTAATTAGGATCAAAGTGGATTAAGGCTAGTATATTTCCCATACATCTCGAGAGTCTTGGAAAAGATGTTTATGGTGTTGGATGATTGAGACATTATAAGAAAAGATGTTTTATGAAAAGAGAAAGGAAGTGTATGTCATTTTTGGTATAAAAATAGCTCGTAAATTGAAAAGCATTGACCCTTTTTTCATCACTTAATAATGATAAAAACGATGCTCTAATAATTTATTTTCTATGATTTATATCTCCTATACTGAGACTTGTTTAACTATTCTCTATAAGGTGCTGAACAACAACAACACCCTAGCCAAGACATTTTTTATATTCAACGTCCTTGCTTCCACTGTAAGACGTATTGTAAAGCACTTTAAGAAGACAGACCCGGTGGTGCCTTCTCCAAAGAGTGACCAACAAATAAAGCTTAACAATGGGGCCCTCAGATAATTAAAGAAGACTGTTGTAGGCAATCCTCAACAAACCAAGGAAGCCATCAGGGAAAATGACATGGATATCAAGGTCTCAGGACCAACCTTGAAGAAGTATCTCGATGAAATGGGGTTTCAATCTTGCAGTTCAGTGGTCAAACCTCTTTTGACAAAGAAGAATATAGAGGCAAGACCCCAGTGGGCCTATGAGTATTGGAGGGAGGTTGTCTGGTCCGATGAGTCCAGAATAGAACTGATGATCTATGAAAGGGGCATTAAAGTCATCAGGTAGATGACAGTCTTTAATTTCGAGAATGTCTTCGAGAAGAAGTTTAGATGTGGTAGAGTGATGGTATAGGGCTGTCTCAGTGGGAAGGGTGTTGGAAGATGGGTTGTAGTGGAGAGTAAGATAAACTCTAACAATCACATTAAGGTACTTGGGAAAAGCTTACTGCTCCAAACTCAAGCGTCTCTCTCTCTCTCTTTCTCTTTCTCTTCTAAACTCTGGAGTCAGTTACTGCCTGCAGAAAAACAATGTTAGACCCGATAAGAACAGGGTAACTCAATTATATAGTAATAAATGGTATAGTAATGACTCTTTACTAACCCTCACAAAGAACCGATCTCAATCCAATTGAGCATCTGTGGGTTCACCTCAAGAAATTCATTAGGAATTAAATGAGGGTTTATCTGACCAAGAAAAAGCTGAAGACAGCCCTAATACTGGAGTGGGGTAAAATATCTAAAGAAGTGATAGACACCCTCATTGCCGGTATGGGGCGGAGATACCAGGCTGTCATTGATACCAAAAGTGGCCATAGTAAACACTAGGCAACTTACTAATAAAACCACTGTTATATATTTTAAACTATTCTATGTATCTATTGAAACTTTTACGTCTTTATCTAAGTAACTCACGAATTTATAACACTATTAAGATAAAGTATGTGTAAAGATAGTCAAGTTTCCCTGACACACTACAGCCACTGTTCATATTATGAAACACAAACATAACAAGGGCTAAGGGGGTGAAGTAGTCACCATAGGGCTTGATATTTAGTATATCAACAGAAAAATTGATCCTTTAATAAATATTGAAGTTTTTATAATCAGTTTGTTGTGTGCCATTCCAAGCAGCGCGGCCATCAACGATATCATACAGGCCTGATAGTTCACCTTCTCTCAAAGTATCCGTTCTTGTTCTGTTCTTTGGTTCTTCTCTTGCTTTGTTCCTGTATCTGGTCGATACATACTCTCTGTCTCTTTCGTTGGTCTTCGTTGTTGGTTCTCCGTTTCTGACCGTTCTAAGTCTCTGTTCCACCGAGCATCTTATATCATCTCCCAAATCGGTCTTCTTTGTGTTTCCCCTGTGTTAGTAGCCCTCCTCACAGAGACCTACGCGCTTAAAATCTTATTTGCCCAACATTATATATGAAACTAAAAAAGGAAGTCTGCATTTAAAACCGTCGGTTATATATTTTTTATCACTTTAGTTAAGTACATAAATATCACAATAATTTATATTTGTTTTGAAAAATGTATTTTGTGAATATACACAACAGTTGAGTCCAAGATCCTATGTTGAATCATTATATAGATTCTGTGTCTGTAAAGTGTATACTGATCTATTATACAAAGCACATTTATCATAATCTCTTTCCAATCTAAAATCACCTTCCCCCCCTCATCACTTTAGATAGACTATAAAAACCATTTCCTAGGACTGTTTCATTATTGATTATAGGCCATTAATAAATAACATATCAATTCTTGACCTTTATTGTATACCAAGGTATGATTCTTAACCTAATTGAACATTCTTGGTGTCGAATTTATAAATAAAGGCTTAAAATTGAAAGAATTCATTAGCTAAAAGACAAGGTAGATTTGAAGACTGTTATTGTGCTGGAGTGGGAGTCAATTTCCAAGTAATATACGGATGGTCACATAAAAGTATGGGTCGGAGATACCAAACTGTGATTGATACTAAGTGTCTATACTAAATACCGGCTTCTTTACAATAATGCTACATCTATCATTATAAAAATGCTATTTTTTATTCACTAAAAGATAGAAATATTTAACTAGATAATTTACAGAGTCATAGTTGTATAAAAGTAAACTAGACAAGTTGATGGATCATTCCGGCTTAGAGAATAGAGAAAATACATGTACTTTCATAGTGCATATACAGATATTAATACCAAAGCTATGAGGCACTTTCTAGCATTGCTAATCTAATTCAACTGTGCTGCTGAGTCTATGATCATTATTGAAAATGATAGTTCTGTTTCAGTGAGGCTGTTCACTACAGTTGAAATAAAAACAAGGCTTCTTTGTGATAAAAAAAAGACTAACTTATAATGACATGATCAGAATAATAAAGGCATTAAAAAACCCCAGTGGGGAAAAAGCTTTATAAAAATGTAAAAATTGATAAATGAAAGATGAAAGATGAAAATAGTGAAAGAATAGCTATGCTAGCACAACAGAAAAAGAGCTCGGAGTATATTTCGTAAGAACATATCAGAAAGAGTTTGTGAGTAATGTCTTTCTAATTTGCATATCACTAATACCTTTCTTATATAGATAGAGCATCTGGTATGTATACTAGAGTGTATCTAAAGGCTGTCGGCTATTCCAGGTTCGTTCGAGTGTTGCCGGATAAATAGTTATAAATAGTTATAAATAAGGAACACTGAAAAAATATAGCGAGAATCAATGCTTTTATACTTTTTCTGGGATCACTTTACATGCTCTTATCGTGGTACAGACTTTCATGTGCAGCTAAAGAATGAAGTGCCAATTGGGGTGCTATTGGCATATGTCAGGATCTACCATTCAAATGGTTGATGATCTCTTCGATATAATATTTGCTTTTCATGGTATTTTCAACTCAGCTAGGAATATAGATATAATAAATAATATATATGCCTAATTCTACTTCACGCGATTTTTATCAGATAACATAATTTAAATCATTCAGAGTAAAGAACTAGAGAATAATCTTTGCTTGACTCTTACTATTATTATTTTTGGACAAGTGGCCATTAATATATATTAATGTCGCCAATATAACCTTTTGCTATTGTATCTTCAACAACCTATAAAATCAGATGTAGTAAGCTGTGTCTGTATAACGTACTAGTACGACAATAATTATAAAGTAGCTTCATTTATTATATCTATTAATCAATAAAACATCCTTTGAACAAAGTAGCTAAATATTTGAGTATATTACATCTCTACATACCTAGTAACTGTTTGATAATGATTTATCAGACCGGAAAATGTTGTCAATATTAGATCAGTAAATAGTAGATATAGTACCTTTCTGATTTTTTCTGATTTTTTTGTAAAGCATTATGGTTTAGAACTAATATTTTTCCAAATTATCAGAAAACACTATATTTATGTGTGACTTAAAAATAGTTAACTATTTCTTTGGTATTCATCAGCTTTTTGGTGTTAAGCATTATCTAAGATATGTTACAATTACTTGAGTGGCCTTCTTGATGCCCAGTCTTGTAAATATTTTGTACATCTATTACCTTTTTTGTATGAAATTCAATGAATTAGATTTTGTTTATACCCCCAGATATCTAAAAAAAAAAAAGAGTAAAAATATATCATAAAAAAACTAGATAGATAGATACTCAGATTTGCTACTTTGAAGTACACTATGGAATGGAATGATTGAGATATTTATCAGACTCTGCTTATAGAACAAGAACTGAGATGAGAAATAATTAGGGAGAGAATATGATTTTTCTTCTTTTGTCAAGGTGATTTTTCGTACTGTGGACAGAACCATACATTGTAGGTTAGATATTAAATTATTGAGTGCTAAAACTTCATATGCTGTATAGATATGTGGGAAGAGTTATAATGTAGTATATATTAGTGACATGTCAAGATAACTAAAAGAAATAAAACTCATATTGTCAACAGGAATATTCTTCAGTATTAAATAATCAACTAAAGTGTCAGGATGACCTATGTATTGTTCTGTAAAGCAAAACTAGTGTACCAGTTATATTTTTTATTCATAATTAGGGATAATTCCCTATATAAAGACCCCTTATGGTTTTAAAGTTTTATTTTATATACAGTATAATTGGTTTTTATTCAAGATATTAATATAAGTATTGGTGTATTTAATCATTATCTGTCCATTTCTATAAACTATTTGATTTTCATGGTTTTATTTCAAAGTTATATGCAATATAGAGAAAGAAAAGAACACGCGTATTTATTTTTGGAAGTCCAATTTTTCTATATGCTTCTTGAAAATGATCAAATTAATGCTAACTATAATTAGATTAAATTGCACTTCTTACATACGGCTAATGACTGTAGGATGATTCTGGCCACCATAATCCTCAAATAAAGACAATTAGATATTTTTTGTATATCAACAGCTTTATATTACCTCAAGTGTAATGAGACAAAGAACATCCGCCTATGTTAATCACAGAGCATTGACAAAGACGGAGCATCAAAATACGTTAAGATATGTTTGCAAAGACACAATACGTAATTATCGCTAACAATAAAAGGCAATATTTAAACCAAATGGGTAATAAAACATTCTAATTTTTCTAAAATAAATCAATGATTAGAAAAACAATTATGGCATTAGCTATAGTCAAGTAACTATCTATCTATGGTATGCATATCATTTCAACATGTATACGACCAAATGTTTTTATTGTCTCAGATAATAGCCAATATATGGTCAACAATAAGAATGATAATGTGGTATCTTTTAAAGTGTAAGTGTTAATATGAAAAATCATCAACCATTTGAATGGTAGATCCTGACATATGCCAATAGCACCCCAATTGGCACTTCATTCTTTAGCTGCACATGAAAGTCTGTACCACGATAAGAGCATGTAAAGTGATCCCAGAAAAAGTATAAAAGCATTGATTCTCGCTATATTTTTTCAGTGTTCCTTATTTATAACTATTTATAACTATTTATCCGGCAACACTCGAACGAACCTGGAATAGCCGACAGCCTTTAGATACACTCTAGTATACATACCAGATGCTCTATCTATATAAGAAAGGTATTAGTGATATGCAAATTAGAAAGACATTACTCACAAACTCTTTCTGATATGTTCTTACGAAATATACTCCGAGCTCTTTTTCTGTTGTGCTAGCATAGCTATTCTTTCACTATTTTCATCTTTCATCTTTCATTTATCAATTTTTACATTTTTATAAAGCTTTTTCCCCACTGGGGTTTTTTAATGCCTTTATTATTCTGATCATGTCATTATAAGTTAGTCTTTTTTTTATCACAAAGAAGCCTTGTTTTTATTTCAACTGTAGTGAACAGCCTCACTGAAACAGAACTATCATTTTCAATAATGATCATAGACTCAGCAGCACAGTTGAATTAGATTAGCAATGCTAGAAAGGGCTTTTATATACAATATATTTGTATATTATACAATAGCATAAAATTATAGAATGAAATCTGTAGTATTTAGTCCACATCGATTTATTTGTGTTATATTTTTTATTTGAAAAGAATACTTTCAATAGTAATTATTGAACAAGGGAAATATAGCATGTATAGTATTATCAAACATGACACTATATATCTATTTTGTTGTTGTATTTTTATTATTAAAATGTACATAATGGATGCGTATGTGTTATTACTTTTTCATCGTCTACAACTCACGTGTCAGCACAAAGGTATAATCTTTTGGGCAATTGGGCTGGCCTTGAAGTAGTGTGTTAATATTTAAGGCTGCGATTGCATCCATATTAAGCATAATTTGAAGATTCATTCAGCTGTTTTACAATACCATAAAGACATAGTGAACAGTAAAGAATTATATCATGAACAAATACAAATAAATTAACAGACATTTATTCTAATGAAGTATCATCCAAGGGTAAATTTGATTTTGTCTTGATAATTTTCCCCAAAATAGTAGAGTATTCTTTCATACCAAAGTTTTATGTGCTCATATCTCTGTTTCTTTTCCCTTTGTATTCTTTTACTATCATATTTTATGTATTTATATGCCTATCTTTAATTTTAATAAAAAAAATTATCTGTCAGATCCAATAAACTAACAGTATATACAACACAAATAAAAATAAAATACTTTGAGCTGTATTTACATAAACACGTGCGGGTTTTATTTCGTCTAGCAGTTAACCCGATGTCCTACATTTTTTGAATAATATTTTAACATTTTTCTGATTTTCGATAATAATAAAGTATTTAAATAATTGCATTAAAATTAAAATTTGCCTTACATGGGATAGGAAGAAAATAATGTTACGTGAAAAGACCTTTTGATATCATGGGCTAATGTATTCATATTCTTCTTTTTTTTTTCGAGACCCCATTATATAATATTTATTCTCCTCTTTAACGTGCTTTGAAACTGTTATGTTTTTGAAAATATTCACTATAGCTCTTAGTTCAGTCTACCTGCACTGTCTATTATTTTTATATTTTAACTCACACTCTTAAGATTAATATTTTATAAATATTATTTTAAATCGTAATTATAATGAGTAAGAAAAGTAGTGCTAATAATCTATGGCTCATCATAAGAAAACATGTTATGACATAGATCTGTCTATCACAAACCAATTAATGGAGTAGTTTCTTTTATACAGTTCAAAGTATTTTTATTTTTGGGTATTGGTTGCTATTCGCGCATTGGGCATTTTAGCCACCCTATGAGATCGTTTGAAAAAAAGAATAAACATTGAAACACTTCAAATACATAAGTGAAAAAAAAGAATGCAAAGAGAGAAGAGACGGAAAGAAAAGAGAATATAAAACCTCAATGAGGGAAAAATGATGAAAAATGATGAAACATGATGAAACATGAGAAATGATTGTAAATGATAATTATGAATAGACATCCAAAAGGCCATAAAGTCAGCAAGGAAACCAGGACACCAAAAAGATAACCGTCATCCTATGGCGATTCGAAATCCAACGAGGGGTACTTAGAGCAACTCGGACAATCCTGAGGACACAAATATAGCAACTACACTAGCAGCTTCTGGCTTTGCTAAACGTGTTAAGAATGGGTGGTAGAGGAGAGATCGGAGGAGAAGTGAGGATACAGCGTCTGTTGCTGCAGGAGTCTTTGCACTCTATGGCAGCGTTGGCGTTCCTGCTCAACACACCCATCAGCAGCCTCAATGAGCAAGCTACCAGCTGATGGCTCTACCTTAAAGTCTCGAGTAGACGTGGCTCGATCAATGGCTTGCAGCAGTATTAACAAACTGGGCTAAAGATCTCGCCATTTAACAAAAGACTTAACCGTGCGTGGCAGAAGATTTAGACAATAGTCAATTGGATGAACGTTGTGTGGTGGTGCAGGAACTAAGAAGAACAAGAGCGTGGAGCGTTCATGGTCAACGAATGTGCAAGTGAGAAAGTGGTCCCGATTGGCAGATGGGTGGCCACATTGGCAAGGAACTGAAGGTGTTGGTGGTAACCAAGCAATCCTCCATTTTAGTAGACGATGTCTTTCTTTGCACGTGCACGGTAGTAGAAGAATTGAATCCCAAACAGGTCTACATAGTCCACGGGCTACCATCACCAGCAGATTCTTGCCACGTACTAGACTAGTAATTTCACTTTGAAGATGTTCAAGATAAGCTACTTTTAATGGATATTTAGGAGGGTTGTGAGCCCGTCCTATTCTTTGAGCATTTTGCCAGAGTACATTGCCACGTAGCTTAATCCATCTGGCTTTACTCTGGGGTGCTTCAAGCTGCGGGACAAGGCACCAGAGGAGGGTGTCTTCAGGAAGGGTAGCTGCGCGCTCAACAAATTTGGCTTGCAGATAAAGAAAACGAGAGTATATGTTAGGGAGGGCAGCTAATTGGGCAACCTGGATCGTTCCAAACCTAGCAGTAGCAGATCTAGCAAGACAAAGTCTCAGACAAGCAGACTGACAGATTTGTAGTGGGCAGATGCCTAGTCTATTGACATTACAAATAGCCAACCCATACTCAAGAATAGGCCAAACAAAAACAGTATATGCTCTTAGGGCTGCTGTAATCCCAAAGCCATACATGTTTACACCCATTCCTCTCAGCTTTTGCATTACTTCAATTGCCTTGACTTGTGAGTGTGAGAAAAGTGCGTCTTGGTTAATACATTGACGTGAAAAGGGGATACCAAGGTACTTGAAAGTATCACAGGTTGGAAGCTTGTTGCCATAGAGGTAAAACGGCACATTGGCCGGGGCATTGAGTACTTCACATTTGGAGGGACTCCATTTGTAACCAAGGAGGGTCGAGTGAATTTCGGCAAGTGCCAGCATTCGATGTATATCTTCTGGGCAGCCCATAAGAGCCACATCATCAGCATACAACAAACAATTCACAGGAGCCCAAGTAACAGTGACATGAGACGGACTGTAAGAGGAATCTGACAACTCAGAAGAGTCATCCGAAACTGTAGAAGTAGGAAAAGGATTGTGAAGGGAATTCTGTAACTCGTCAAGCAATGCGTGAACAGTTGCCTGTGGGGAAGCAAAAGAGAAAGGATTTCGAGCACAGAGATTAATGGACCGTCCCATGGTAGGTGGGTGCATACCAACCAGTATTGGGGATACCAAAGCAAACCTCAAGAAACGTGGAAGAGTATCAATGAAAATAGAATAAAGGAATGGAGAAAGAATACTACCCTGTAAGACTCCTTGTTTAGGTAAAATGTCCCGGGATGCTACATTTTTCAGAATCACATTCACCACAATGTCATCAAACAAATTCTGTAGTAGCAAGAGCAATGGCTGAGACACAAAGGGCATCAGCAACTCCCATATGACAGAGCGTTCCACACTATCATATGCAGCTTTAATATCTAAGAAGACAACGACTGGAGGTTTTGGATCTTGCTCTCCTGATCCTTGGGCAGCGTACAACCCCATAAGTTCGTGGAGACAGAGGGCCTGGTCTAGAGTTCCACAACGAGTGCGAAATCCACCTTGAGCCATGTCCAATGCAGGCATGGTCGAAAGGAGCTCCCCAGCTATACATCTTTCTAAGAACTTACGAAACACCAATGTCAAGCTAATAGGCCAATAGTTACTAGGGTCATCCTGCTCTCCTTTGTTTTTGTAAATAGGTACCACCTGTGCTGTTCTCCAGGCTACAGGCGTCCACGACCATCTCCAACACAATGTGAAGATCTGATGTAACAGAGGCACTAGCACTCGAACTAGGGGTTTGAGCATTTCTGCTCTAATATGATCAATACCTGGTGCTTTTCGATTTGGCATCTTTCGAATAGCAGAGTGAATAAAGTCTACATCCCATGGGACTGGATTGTCTTGGAGAATAAACTCCTGATGCTCCTGTCTTTCCATAGATCCAACAAACACACTCTCTAGGTGGTCAATCATGCAATTGGCAGCATGCCAAGGGCCCTCTGGAGATGACAGGGAAATTGGCAAACGTCTCCACAGCCTCATTCCTTTCACAGCACTTGTCATCTCTGTTAAGCCCTTACGGACTTTATCACAAAATACATGCCAGGTTTGTCATTGTGCTTGCCTTATAGCCTTTTTCAAAGCTAAACACACTTCCTCATACAAGTGGTGGGCTTCAATGCGTTCAATATCATTGCCTACCCATTGTTTAAAACGATAAAGTTCTTGATGACGGTCAGCTAACTGTTGTAGATCAGCATTCCAGTAGCCTTTCCAAGCTTTTGGATGGGATTGTGCACGCCCTACGCTATCATCCAGGGCCTTGTAGATTGACTCATTGAGTTTCTCAGCAAAGTCCTCCATCTTAACAGAGCACAATGGGGTTTTGTCTTCCAATATTTTTTGGATCTCTCTTTGCAGTTCACCTGTGTTCTCTGCAAAACATCACTTGTACTGGTCAGAGACTGTTTGTTTGTTTAAACGTTGCAGTCTCCAGAGGCAACGGACAGCTGTTTCTGCCATGAGCAGTGGCATGAGCACTGGCTGAAAGGACAGCTCACACAAGTAGTAGTCTGAACCTAACGTCAGATCGTCCCTAATTTGCAAGCACACTTCAGAGAAGTTGTAGCTTCTTGACAGGAACAGGTCAATAATGCTAGCAAACTGACGACCATCTGCTAGAATTTGCTCATATGTAGGCAAGCCAAATGCCAACTCTGAGTTCCACAAGGTTAGATCCTGACGGCAGATCCAGTCTTCAAATCCCACATGTCTGTCATTTATGCCATGATCTCCAGTCAGGCGGCCTAAACGTGTATTCAGGTCACCAAGGACAAGTATGAAGTTGTCTATGGGTAGTGAATTCAACCTTTCCGCAGCCTCACTAGACAACAGCCTCGGAGGTAGGTACAGACCATGGAGTGTATATGGGCCAATCCTACAGGAGACCACAAAAGGATTAGTAATTGGTAAGGAATGTACATGGTAAGGAAATTCAGGACGAATAAAGAACAAAACTCCATCAAAATCTTGTCCAGCATCACCATGGGCTGTAGCATAGTTGTGTATTTGTATCCAGGGGCACCTCAACAGTTGCATGTCTTTGGTCAGGAAAGTCTCTGTCACTAAAAGTATATCAATATCATTCTGCACACACACATTCAGAATGTTCACCAGTTTGGGCCTGATTCCACAAGCATTCAATAGACCAATCTTCAGTCTATTCATAATTCTTCTTGGTGGATGTTTTGGGCGTCTCCCTCATCTTCTTCCATAGCTGAGCCTAATCCAAATGCCTAGATGGCCTCTTCTTCAAGGGTGGCGGGGCGGCTGGCAACTGGGGTCTTGGCCTTGAGATCTGCCAAGAGCTTCTCAAAGGCAGTGGCAGAGAGGCAGGGAGTGGCATTACCAGAGCCAAAGTGGTGAGCAATGCTGTACCCTAAGTGGGTGGGGGAATGAAAACAGGTGTTTGACACTCTCTGGTCAAAGAGTTCCTGGGCCTTTGCAGCCTTGGTACTGTTGGTTTCCCCTTGGAGCTTTGGGTCTGCAATGACTGCAGCGGACACAGGGTTGAAGTCCTTCACTGGACTGATCTTAAGCTTCTCGAGGTGCTCCTTGAGTTCCTTCTTGTAGCTGCTGTGGACCAGCAGCACAACTGTTCCCCTTGCCGGGAAGTGGATGTCAATGATCCGTGACTGTTGGATCTTCAACAATCCCAACATCTTATGGACCTGGCTGTACTTAAGGTATTGGTGGCAAGGGACATATACAAATTTGTACACTGAGGGTCCAGTGGGCTCCTGCAAGGCACGTACTGCTTGTGCCTTAAGCACTGCTTTGGCCTTTGTAGGCTTCTTGGCCTGGGGGTTCTTCTTTGCCATGCTGGCGTAGGTGGTGGGTGTGGGTGTGGGTGTGGGTGTGGGTTTGGGTTTGGGTGTGGAGGTTGGGGCATGCTTTGAAGCAGCAGTCGAGTTGTCCTGCTTGGCAGGGGTGGCAGGAGTGGCAGTGGTGGTGGTGTTGGTGGTGTTGGTAGTGGCCTGAGCCTGGAGGGATGCAATCATTGCATCCTTGGCCTTCAATTGGGCCTCCAATTCCTGGATACGGAGTCCAAAGATCTCCATCTGTTTTTGGATTGCCGCCATCATCTGCAGCATTTGTTGGGCATGGGTGTCGGCCTTTTCCACCTCGGACATTTTGTTCTCCTTGTTGGTTCTTGCTCAGGTGCGTTTGGCAAGCAGTTTTTCTTTTCTGCTTTTAGGGACGTCGTAGGTAGTGGGGACGTTGGTAAGGCCAAACTCGAAGGGTTTGGAGGGTGGTGCTGAGGTGGGGTCCGTGGTTAATGGATCCAGTGTGATATAGGTGGCGGGGGGTGTTGGTGTTGACGGATGGGTGATTGTAATGTTTGCTATAGATTTTATTATAACTCTTTGGGGTAATATTTATTATGCAAAAGAGCCTTTTGTTTCTTTTATACAGTTCAAAGTATTTTTTATTTGTGGGTGTTGATTGCTATTCGCGCATTGGGCATGTTAGCCACCCTATGAGAACTTTTGAAAAAATAGAATAAACATTAAAACACTTCAAATACGAAAGTGAAAAAAAAGAATGCAAATGAATGGGAAACAGAAGGACCGAGAAATACAAAACCTCAGATGAGGGAAAAATGATGAAAAATGAGAAATGATGGTAAAATGAGAATTATGAATAGACATCCAAAAGGCCATAAAGTCAGCAAGTAAACCAGGACACCAAAAAGATAACCGTCATCCTGTGGCGATTCGAAATCCAACGAGGGATGTTTCTTTTATACAGTGACTCGTGGAAATCTTACATAGATTTTTCATTTTCCGATATACTTCTGTAATAGGAAATACTCATTCTTTGTCATAAAAACACACATTAAACACACAGTAGAGACTTCAAAATCGGATGAAGTATAAAGAAGGTCAATGGAATAATAAAAATAATTTTATTGGGTAGAAACCATTAATATTTGGTGTTTCCACCATTGGCCTCAATGATGGCCCTACATCTCTGATGCATGCTGGAAATGAGGGCGTCTGTGGTGTCCTTGGGGATTTTCTCCCATTCTTCCAACAGAAGCACCTCCCAAAGGTGCTCTATGGGGTTGAGATCGGGGCTCTGGGAAGGCCACCCCTCCATGGTGGCAATGGTCTCTTTTGCCTTCCACAACCTGGACTCTCTGCTCTTGTGGCAGGTGGCGTTGTCCTCTTGAAGAACGTAATTCACCTCTGGATTCAGTGCCTTGAGTCGGGCCAGCTCAGGGCAGTATTACTTCTTCAAGATCTCAATGTATCTTGCACTATCAATACTGCCCTTCACAGGCGCCAATCTCCCAACACCTTCACCAGAGAAAGATCCCCACACCATTACGCTGCCACCTCCAAACTTCACAGTGGGCTTGACGTTCTTTGGGAGCAGTCCTTCATTTACTTTTCGTACTACTCTGGTACGGTTGTTGGTGGTGACCAACTGATATCTGGACTCATCGGACCAGATGACCATCTTCCAGTCGTCCTCGGTCCAGTGGAGGTGGGCCTTAGCCCAAGCAAGCCTCAGCTTCTTGTGATTCTTGTTCAAAGAAGGCTTCTTGACCACCCTGCAAGATAACAGGCTAAGCTTCTTCATCATCTTTGAGAAAGTGGTCATGGACACTTTGGTGGTCATCTGGCTGCGAAGCTGATTCATTGTCTGGAATGAATCTCTTGCCACTTCGCGGGCAACTTTTCTCTCATTCCTCTCTGTCAGAATGGGCTTGCGCTCAGTGCTCTTCTTGGCCTTGAAGCAGCCAGTTTCCTTATATCTCTTTATGATAAAGGAAACCGACTGCGTACTGACTCCAAACCTAGCAGCAATGGCAACCTGCCTGGTCCCATTTACGGTGGCCTCGTGAGCAATGAGGCATCGAGTGAAGTCATCGATATTCTTTTTTCTGTTTCCACGAGGTCTCATGGGTTGGTTGGTGGTGTTAGATGAGGTAGACATTATGGTGGAAAAGCAATAAATGAGGAATGTTTAATTAAAAAAAAATTTTAAGGAAGAAATTAGGGTCTGAATTTGAAATCTACGTATATTTTCCACGAGCCACTGTAGAATGCTCATATGAAAATAACTCACAGACCAAAGATAAGACCAATTTATCATACTGAAAAAAAAGAACAAATTCCTGCTTGAATATGCTTTTGGTTACTTGGTAAAGATTTTTTTATTTATTTCTTTGATGGTGCTAATACAAATATTTGATTGCTTTTGATATTGATCTATTAAGCTATATTACTCAGTACACTTGTTCAAACAGATACTGATAAAAGTTAAGAGTATGAGCTTTAGATCAAACAAGAAATACAGACAAAGTACAGTGAAAGTAGAAAAAGAATGGATTTAAGATTAAACTTGATTTTTAATGTACACAAGAAAAACAGTGAGTTCAGAGACTAGATATGATCTATATGACAAATTTGATATTCAAAAATAAGAATAACGTCATGTTTATTATCATAGTCTTCCATACTATTTGTCACTATTCTATAATAAAGATATTTTATTTAGAATAAAATCGGCATAATTGATAAACAAAAGATGAATAAGAATAAGACTAGAGAGTCTACTAAAAACATGTCAATGATATATAGAATTGTACAAAAGTTTCCTAGAAGCATAAGAGTGAGATTGGATAGCCGATATTTTCATCAAATTAACTGTAGCTTAATGCTATCCACTCATATAGTCCCAAGTACACATTGGATATACCAACTACTGATCCTGTCCAACCACTAACCATCAAGCAACCTCCTGTACCAGCACCTGTCAGACCCTCTGTGTCTGAGGCCACCACCACCATTCCTAACTCCGAAAGTAGAAAACCCAGACTACTTACCAAACGCACTCGTGCAAATACCTACGAGTATCAAATGACTGAGGTAGAAAAGTCTGATACCTTCACCCAGCAGATGTTGGGTATTTCTGTCAGATATTCAGAGACAAATGGCAACAATTGGACTCCGCATCCAGCAATTAGAAGCACAAGGTTAAAGATGACCTTATTACATCTCTCCAGGCTCAGATCAATGACAAGAGTGCAGAAAATGCACCCAAAATACTCTCTACTCCTACCACTACTTCCACTTCCATCCCTAAAGTGAAAATCACAGTTGCCATAGAAAAGGCTACCGCCACTTATGCCAATACGGCTAAAAAGAACGCCTCCCCACCAAAGAAGATAACAAAAGCCAGAGCAGTGCTTAGAGCACAAACAGTTCGGGCCTTACAAGAGCCTATTGGGCTCTCAATATACAACTTTTTATACTTGCCATATTGCTGCTACCTCAAGTACAGCCAGATCCGCAAGATATTGGGACAGCTGAATATCTAACAGTCACGGATCATAGGCATCCACTTCCCTGCAAGGGGCACAATTGCACTGCTTGTACATGGCAGCTTCAAACAAGAACTCGAGGAGAAACTCAAGAAACCAAAGATCAATTCAAAGGCAAGCTTTGATCCAGTAGCTGCAACGGTGATTGCAGACCCTAAGCCCCAGCAGGAGTCAGATAGCACCAAGGCTGTAATAGCCCAAAAACTCTTTGAGCAACGAGTGTCCAACACTTGTCTTCATGCCCCCACTCATTTAGGGTACAGCATTTTTCGCCACTTTGGCTCAAGCATTGCAACACCCCGTCTATCTACTATTGCCTTTAAGAAGCTCCTGGCAGATCTCAAGGCCAAGGCCACAGTCACCAGCCCTCCCTCCACCCTTGAAAAAAAGTCCTCCAGGCATTTGGGTCTGACTCAGCGATGGAAGGAGACAAGGAAGACAATCAACACACCCAACAAGACTTATAAATAGACCAATCTTTGGTCTATTGAAAGCTTGTGGGATTTAACCCAAAACTAATGTCTATGTCTGTATTGTCATTTACCATCATCTCTTATTTTTTTTTCCTTTTTCTCTTCATTTCAAGGTTTTATGTACTCTTATCTTTCTATTTCTTTTTTCCTTGAATTTCTTTTTCCACTTTTGTATCTGAAGTGTTTATATGTATATCTTAATTTTTCAAAAGTTCTCATAGGGTGGATAACATACCCAATGTGCAAATAGCAACTAAATACCTAAAATAAAATAAAAACACTTTGAACTGTAGCATAATGTTTTTTTTTTAAAAAAAAATTGTAATTGGCTATTTTGATACTAACAATAGTTATTAAACATTAATTGAATATTAGATGTTTAAAATAAACGCCATGAGTATTTTTAAGCAGTATCACAAGCAATCACCTCGCTGAAAAGTGCACTTAAAATATCTACCTACACATATTTCTCAACTTGCTTCCTACAAACCAGAGTCGGAAAAAATAGCACAAATTATGATCACACATAAGCAACTGTTTAAAAGATACCATTAAAGCCTAATTTTGATGCGAATAATAATATTAATGAGTGCGTTATTATCATAATACTTGATATTCATTTTATAATCTTTATTATGTATCTATTCCGCTTGATTCATAGGAAGGAGAGAGAGAGAAAATAAACATTAATTCTACCTAACTAAATGACTTTATTTGTTATGGACAATAAGAATATTAAAACTTTGTTTTTCCATGAGAAAAGGGGCAGATGAACTAAAAAGAAAAAGAAAAAGAAAAATGATTTCATAGTTTTGGTTGCCTCTTTATAGTTAGATTTTCGAATGGATGGCTGTGCTATTTGGCTCTGAAGATTATTATTATTATTTAATTTTTGATCGATATTTTACATGCATATCTGACGGTGAAAAGATATAAGAGCTTCTATAATGGTATGTGTGTAGTATGGTGTAATAAACAAGATAGACTTACTTGCCATTGGTTTCAATGGAGATTCCAAATATACATTCGGAAAGTGTTTTTAATCACTTACAGAGTGCTATGAATTTCTCCTATCAACGTCACTATACTTTTTAGGCCTTTATTTTCTCTTGTTATTACTAAGTAATACTTTCCGTTTAATATTTCATTAAAATCCACAATTAAATAAATACAATAGAGAACACAAACATATTAAGAGTGATATAAAGACTATATATATTTGGCAGTGTCCTAAAGATATTGAAAGAATAATCAACATTGATCCAGGTCTACAATCAAATTATCTACTCTATCATTTCTCTTTCACAGTGACACATGCTATTAAATTATTAATAGTTTGGTTGTGTCTAAGATTGTGGGTGTCATTTATTCATAGAATTGGTTATCTATATCTATTCTGAGATGGCATGTGTTAATAATAGTATATGTGATATAGCCTCGGCTATTGTATGGATATTCGATACTTTGCCATGCATGCACAGTGTTGGAGGTTCATGAGCTAAAAGTATATGTGTCTAACAACACAAGGAAACACTGTATAAAAAACATACAGTCTGAACATTCAATAAAGAATCAACCTTTCTGTTAACATTAAGTATTGTTGGGACTTTTGAGAGAAACAAGGATTGCTTAAAGAACAGTTGCCTAGTTACCCGTTGTATTCAAATAGTGTGTTGTATCCCTATTCATGTACCCTCTTTTATTTCCCTAGACCAGCTTTTGTACTAATACTCTATTTTTTTCGTCCCTGCTAGAGACCAAATGTCTATACATTCATCTCTCTAGTAGTCCTATTGATAAACTTAGTGCCCTTTATTAGATATATTTTATTAAAACATTTTATATTATACTGTTTTGAGAAAAATGTATAAAAAACAAAAACAAATGACAAAATGAAAACTATGACTCATTAGTTGTCCAACTTCCAGTCTTTGGACTTGTTGGATGTTTTTTAGGGATTCTAAAGTCAAACATACCTTCTGATATGTGGTAAGACTGGATGTGTGATCTACATATCAAGAAAATAATAGAAGAAAAATAATAGAAGAGTAAAGCAATAACTTGACCGACCAATCAAGTTAAAATCCAAAATAGAGATAGAGGTATGATCAAAGATAAAACTAAGTAAAAATAGTAAGAAAGGGAAAAATAAAAATTGACAACAGCAGTCAGTGGTTCTATATCTCACTCAGGATGATATAGGTAGAACACTGATCTTGAAGACGAATCGAAATACAAGATAAGAAGAATAAAAAAATATATTGTTATTAATACAACACTAAGGGTATTTATACTAGATGATACCTTTATATTTAATCAAAAAGTTATAACTATTCTCTAAATAATGATTCAAATAGAAAAGAAGTAGAGACAAGGTGTTGAAAAAAAAGTTGATGCATCTGTTCATGCAAAATGTAAATTTGTCGATACATACATAGTACAGAGAGATATTAACAACGAGGCTGTCAATAATAATAAGGAAAAATAAATAAAGTATAAGACTAATCGAAAGGGAAACAGAAAAGTGTAATTAAGTGTAGAAGATAGGAAACTAAAATAATAATAAATTTAATGTTAGGCAAAGATAGATCTTTGATACTTGTAGGGTAATTAGTGAGAGTAGCTACTGACACAGAAAAAAAAGGCATGGTGGCGGATCTGAAGATATCTTGGCCTATGCGAGAATTAGATAATAGAAGAAATAATAAATTTTCAAAGATAGGTTGGATTCGGATGGTAGATACACTAGATAAGGAAGACAATGAGTCTTAGCAGAGGCCAAAGAAGACCAATCATGAAGAAAGAAGCACAAGGATATTGGGGTAACTGCATGAAGCAGTCAATCTATTGTATCCGGAGCCAATACAGAGACATGTCTAATATAAGTAGTACTAATCAACTGCACATTACTGATAATTAAGATAGGGCATGTGCGTTGGCTCAACTACAGGAATCACAGACGTGTAACCATGTCAATTGATTAATATATAAAGAGTTGTGTATTCTACTAAATAAAAACAATCTAATATTGGATAAAGTCCTGCCATTCATCATTTCGGATAAAACACAATCACTTATGCTTTAGATTCTATAGTATTCAGATCAGATTGTTATTTATTAGATTGTTGATAGTGTGATTTTGTATAGCTATCAGGAAGGCCATACTAGGAATCTAACAAACCATCATAGGCCCTATTTATACACCAGTTCTTATATATTCATCCATGCAAATAGTGGTGTACTGTCTCCCTAATTTACATGAATATATAAATATAAAGTGACCATCAACAAGTAACCAGACGTTTTCAAATATATATTTTCATTTTTTAGTTTCATAATTTTCTTAATAATAATATAAACTTATGAATTCATTAGATAGAGAAATAAAACCATTGTTTATTATTATTATTATCATCAACACTATTATCTTTATGTATTGAAAGTTATACGTCTCTAACTGATGAATTCATAAAGTGATAGCACCATTAAGATAAAGTAGGAGTCTGAAAAGACCGTCTGAATTCGAAATGGCCTAATTTTTTTTACTGTTGACATTAGACAGTCACAAATATTGGTCTATAAATATAATTCATGCAATCTACCTATTGTCTGCACGTTGATAGTCTAATACACCATGACAAACACATCTTCTGCTCATCGATCCTCAAAATCTCTCCCACAAACCACCAAAAAGCACTCTTCGATCAAGTCTCTTAAAAGACCTTCTTCTCTTCAATGTCCTAAAAGACACTCTTCTCTGCTGTCTCCCACAAGACACCACCACCAACAGTCTCCTGCAAGACCCTCTTCCTTGCACTCTGGTTCCCAGTCTCCTGAAAGACAGTCAGGCTCGCGTCTTTACATGTCCCACAGTCTCTTGTCCACACTGAGACAAGATCCATCTGAGTCTCCACTACGCGACTACCTCTCTTCCCAGGCCAACATCCAGGACCACTCACCTGTAAAGGAAAACTGTATCTCCCAGCACTCCTTTGACTCTTCACCAAAACGCCTTCTTGAAAGCGGCAGTGAACTGTGTCAAAATGAGTCCTCAGCAGAGTACGCTCCAAGAGAGCCCTCTCTATTCAACAAGCATGAAGCCAGCCTGCTCTTGAGCCCAGTTGCTCCCACAAAAAAGTCAGATGATGAGGCCATCCAATGCGATGCTAAATCTCAAGACAAAACAAAACGACCTCTGGCCAGTGTCTTCCAAAAGGACATAAAGAGCCAACTAAGAGAACTCTACCTGGGGGCGATGGATAGCCATTCAACTTACAATGCTATCTACTATGCTGAGAAGATTGCCGACATGTCAGGTAAGAAAGATACTCTACTCAATACAAAAGGGAGTAAGAGTGAGAAAGAATGTGTATATTAAACAAGAAATATTCTCTTTTATATATATGTGCACTGTAGACCGAACCAACAACGACCATCTAGACTTGATTGGACTCTACATGCAGACAGGCCAACACCAAAAAGCCTTGTATTTGCTAAACCGAGACAATCTTGTGAAGGATGAAGTCCGTGGCCAGTACTTTGCGGCTGTGTGTACGGTAAGCAACTACAGAAAAAACTGTATAAAGACATGCATGTGTATGTGTGTATTTATGTATCTATCTATTTCTTATAGAACACATTGGGACGTTACAGTGAAACATTTGACTACATTGGCGCCCACACTCTATTCAACACAACAAGCAAGTACCTTTTCTTATTAATAACTAAGCAGCTAACCAGATAACTAACCATGTTTATTTGTTTGTTTGTCTGGGGAAATAGAGTGGACTCCCTCAAGCACTATCAAGGTACAGTAGAAAACACACTATAGATAGTAATCCTCTGTTCACTTCCAATGTTCTTGTACTAATGTATTTGTGTTGATTCATTATTAGACTGAGTCTTTGATCAATTTGGAAAGAGGAAGGGCCTATCTGAAGTTGGATCAACCAGAGCTAGCCTCGGCTCAGTTCATCAATGCACTGATGATAGATGCACGGTGTTGTGAGGTAAAGTACTTTATTTTATATTTTATATCAAGAACTATGTAATAACGAAGAGATGTCTAGGCATTGGACCTCTTAGTAGATAACAAACTACTATCAGAAGAAGTTGGTAAGAGTCATGACACTTCAATGTGTTTTTTTTAGAATGAGAAAAAGAAAGGATAATAACTCTTGGCTATTAGAATGGGCCTTTGTGACGGGTCTTGACTATGAAAAACACTGTGGATCCAATGATGAAGTGATCCGATCTTTGTACTCGATGAAGATCAGACAGGTAAGTGATCTTATTTCGCATTCGGTGGACTCATTGAACTCTGTAGTACGCTCATCTCAGAGATGTTGATGCAGCTGAAACTGTAGTTGAAACCCACCTTGGGCTAAAAGACTGTACAGACTTGTTGTTGAGTAAAGCAGAGGTTTACTTCAGCAACGGTTATTATCGAGAGGCTCTGCAGGTGTGCCTGAGGTAAGGACATTCACCACCCATTGTCATTGGAGAACATACAACTCAAGCCTAGAATTCTATTCTATAGAGTGCGTCAGAAGGATAAATACTATGTTCGGATTATTCCAATCCTGGCCTTGTGCCATTATGAACTGGAGATGAAGGTTGAACTCTACCATCTTATTAATGATCTTATGGATCTATTATCTAATAAGTTCAAACAAGGTATGCAGTAGGCCTCTACCATATGATGATTGGGAGACACCTCAGCAAAAGCTACTTTATGTAAGTGAAAAACTCAATACTTTTATTTATATATATATCTTTCATTCATCCTAACTGAATGTGTTTTTTGATACTAGGGATGTTTTGAATAATAATCCATGCATGGAGTACGCTTTGATGGGGTTAGGTGACATGTGTCTTCATGGGTGACCATGAAGCAGGCATCAAGGCCTATGAGGAATGCAATACGATGGTGTTGAGGTAATGTGTGCTAGTGGCTTCGACACTTACTGACGAGTTATTCTTTTTTTAAAAAAAACAGTTCGCATCGTCCCTACCTGGCCCTCGCAAAGCATTGTTTAGCTATTGGTTATTTGGATATGGCCATTAAAAACCTATCCAAAAGCAACAAATGCAATAATGACCCCCATGTCTACCTTGAGATGGGTATTTACTATTTGAAAAAGAAAGAGTAAGTGGGACTGGACACGTTGAAAATACACAGTTGATTCATTATGACATTAGCTACCGGGCTGCCCTAGACGGGTTGAGCATGGCAGCTGCGGCCACAGATGAGAGGCATGAGAACCTGGTGATTTCTGGCAGTCTCTTTGGTGCAGTTTTGGAGAGTGCTATCGTCATCTAGAGTAAGTATATCTTTCTTTCTATTTATTTATTTTTGTTGGTTGCTTATTTATGGCTGCTGTGTAGAGATACGACCGTGCTTTCAGTTGTTTCGAGTTGGCAAACATACAACGAGCATATCAATGATATCTGCATATCAAAAGGGGAGATATGCTATCTTCAAGGCCAATATAAAAAAGCAATCCGCTATTTTGAAGAGGTATGTAATGAATAGCACTCAATATAGAGTATAGGCAAGAGATAATTTACACACTCTTTTTTCTTTCTTGTTTAGGCCAAGCATGTATGCAATGATAAGGGCCTTGCTGAAGCATACTTAATGAAGTCATTGACAGCACAAGCAAAGCTTGCGTCAAGAGAAAAGAAGACGCCACTGCATTCCAGGGATGCAGTGAATAAGAAGGTAACTGGTGAGCTGTGTGCTGAGGTCTTGCCTCAACACGAAAAGATACAGCTTTTCTTTGAGAGTGAGTTGGCTGCAGCAAAGAACGTGTGGGAGATTTTCTTTTGGTCGAGAGAAAACAAAAAAGAAGTGCAGAGAAAAGGGAATAGTGACCAGGAAGAGGCCTTGTAATCTGTTTGTATCTGTGTTGTATCTGTCTGCTATGTCTGCGTCTGTCTGTGTCTGTCTGTATCTGTGTTGTGTATGTCTACCATGTCTAATTATGTCTATCTATTTGTATCTACCTATGCCCACCTATGCCCACCTATGCCACTTATGCCCACCTATGCCCATCTGTTTATGTTGTATATGCTACTTATACTATCTATATGTCTAACTATGTCTATGTCCATTTCTATAAATTTTACCTGTATGTGTCTGTCTGTCTGTCTGTCTATCTATTGGTTTGCCTGTGTCTACTTGTGTCTACTTGTGTCTGCCTGTGTGAGATTGTTCGGACAAGTAAAACAACGAGACTGAACAAAGGCAAGATTCTTATTGAGTGAACAAAGGTTCCTTATTTATACTTTTATGGGTGCTTATCCATCAGTGGCTTCTACCTTATGGTTGGTTCAATGGATAAGCACTCTATTATTGAAACCATCAGATATTATGAGTCTTCACTTTAATTACCTTTGATAGGTCATTATTGTCCAGTTAGAATATATAGATGAAGGCAGCTCTGAAGTGTCTAATAGTACACTGAGATAAGAAGTTTGATTTGTAGTTACAGCCGATCAGTGAGATAATGCAGAGATGTGCCATGGTACTTGCGCGCACTCAAGCTTTCATAGAGTATTCTGATATGTCACAGCACACTACTCATTGTTGGCCAATTCATGGAGAATCTTTGGATTGAAGTTGGAATACGATAACAGCCTTTAATCCCGAGAATTTCCAGGAAACAAGGTAGTCTGAAGGTGGTGGTGTGATGGTATAAGCTGCTTTAGTGAGGAGGATATTGAGAGATGGATCGTAGTGAAAAGTAAGATAAACTCCAACAAGTACACCATTGTCTTGGGAGACATCTACTTCCATGAACTCGAGCATTTCTCTCTATCCTAAACCCTGGAGTCAGTTTCCGCCTACAGGAGGTCAATGTTAGACCCCATATGAGCAAGGCAACTCAACTAGAGAGTAGTAAATGGTTTAGAAAGGCCTTCTGCACCAAACAGAAATTAAATGTTGTTTTGGTGCTAGAATAAGGTAAAATATCAAAGGCAATAGATACCCTCATTGCCAGCATGGGGCGGAGATGTCAGGTAGTCATTGATGCCAAAGAATAATGTTAGTTACTAAGCAACCTTGTAATAAAAACCACTATTATGTACCTTATACACTACTTTATGCATCTATTGAAAGTATCACATCTCTATCTATTGAATTCATGAAGCTATAGCATTGTGTAATAAAGGTATGAATATATAAAAGGAAATCTGCATTTGAAAATGTCCGGTTACTTGTTGATGGCCACTTTACTTCGAAATAATCGAATTTATAAAATATAAGTATAAAGCTGATATTTATGTTTGTGGATAGCAAATAATAAAATTAAACGTAAAGTTTTAACCAGAAATATTGATTAAAAGATAGGACAAGATTTTGTGCGCTAGATTAAAATCTGACAAAGGCCAATGAAGCATTGCTCAGGTATAGTCTATTTATTTATTCTTTAAGGTCAAAGATAAGATAGTTGTAAATATTCGTCATTGTCAGATAATGGATGTTATTCTTAACTTGATTTCACTCTTATTTGCTTCTTTTATATATATAAGCACAACTAAATGTAGTTGTATTATAGGCTTAGTTAAACAGACCCTAATTCTCTGATGAATGATTATTTTGTGTATATCAATCAATGTAAATCTATTGTTTCATACAAAAAATAACTAGCTTTGGTCTATTGTTTATTATTATTATTATATTTTACACTTGAACTTCTTTAATGGGTAGCCACACTATTTGAAATGTTTTGGCCTGGTGTTAATCGACTTGCGGTTCTCACCAGCCCTCCGAAGTTTGTTCATTTTATGACGACTACAGTCAGTATTAGCCACATTTATAACATTGTTTTCTTACTTTTGCTTCTTCAATTTCAACATCCAGTCAGGTACATCACAACCAGATTCTTTCATAACATTTACAATACTAGAGTATATACACATTAGCACGATGAAAGTATTATCTTTATCTTACCTTCGCATATAATCCATATCTTCTTTTGTGTAGTAAGTAATAGCTTCACCCTGTTGACCAGCACGACCCGTACGACCTGTGTTATTTTAAATAAGCAAAACTGCTTCTCACCAAAATAATAATAATAGAAACATACCGATTCTATGAATGTAGCTTGCGACACTTCGTGGAATATCATAGTTAATGACTAAATTAACACCCTTGAAATCCAAACCACGCGCCATCAATTCAGTAGCTATCAGCACCCAAATCTTTCCAACTCGGAATTGATCAATGATATTATCACGCTAAAATAGAAAAGAAAAAAAGAAGTTAGCCACCTATATTATCCTAACTTTTGTACCTGTTGCTTGGTTCTTTCTGAATGAATGACTTCTACATTGATACCCTCATAAACGAGTTCTCTGAAAAGCTCTTTTGCACGATCAATAGATTGAACAAAGATCAATACAGGAGGTTTGATTCCCTTTTGAATGAATTGTCGTAATGCTACCATCTTTCCTGCTTCACTTCCTGTGAACAGCAATTTCTGATCGATAGTATCAGTAGCGGCATTTCTGTTACGCATAGATTTAGCAACACTACTACAAGTATTTTCCTAGCCAATGGACTCACTTTGTACCCACAACGACACGAAGAGGGTTTTTCATCACAGTATTGGCTAGCTGCTCCACTGTTGATGAAAAAGTGGCACTGAAAAGAGATCTTCTCACAGCTGTGCCCGAACAAGCAGCAAATATCTCATCTGTCTGCTCCAAGAATCCAAGTTCTAACAGTTTATCTGCTTCATCCAAAATCAAATGATGGACACTATTCCACAGAGACCAAATCAATCCTTTGTTATAAGCCACAAATATACTTACTGTGTTAAATCCACTTCCTTTTCTTTAATAGCATAGACCAATCGCATAGGAGTACTAATAAGAATGTCTAATAAGAATAATAAGAATAATAAGAATAAAGACATGAACAACATGAATCTTGACAAGGAGTAGTTTTTGCTTACCAAACTTCTGTTTTTCTTTAGGTGCTTGTGCTTTGTTGGCTGCTGTTGATTTCGATAGCACACGTGTCTTTAGTTTTGTGCCAGTCCCCATCTTCTGGATTTCACGCTCAATCTAAACTGTAGGTTATTGATCCTGCTACTTGCTACATATCTCATTCATCTCATTCATACTTGTTGTGCTAATTCTCTCGTAGGTGCAATGATCAAGGCTCTGTAGCCTAATTTCCCAGGTTTCTCCAGATCCTGTAATAATGGCAGAATGTAGGCCAATGTTTTACCGGAACCTGTGGGAGCACATGCCATCAAATCGCGACCCTAATAATAATAATAATAATAATAATAACAATAACAATAGATAGACAAGCGTTGAGGATAGATACAGATAGATATACAATAGATCTTACCTTGAGCATGATGGGCACAGATTGCATTTGAATGGGCGTAGGTGTCTTGTAATTACTCTCTTTCAGGTTCTTAAACAGTGTTGGATGAAGATTGTAAGGGGCCAATGCCAAGTCATCAAATGTACGGAAAGGATTGGGAATATCTGAACCATATACTTTGATACTTGTATCTTTACGAAAAGCTTTGGCCTGAGATAATACATAATAATATTACATAATGCATAATGCATACAATGAGTCCTATAGGTTTTCTTCTTCTTCCCACTCACAAACCTCTTCTACAGAGCTGATTACAGTAGCAGTTGAACCACTGACTTGGTCTAAACATATTCATAAAGAAGAAAGAAAGAGAAAAGGCATTTATGTTTATATTTAACTGTAGTATGTGTGTGTGTGTTTAGCTCACTTGCCTTCAGAAACATCAGCTTCATTATCTTCACTAAGCTTGATTTTTTTAGTAGGTCTCCCCACCACAGTATGGGTTGTTTTGAAAAAGTCGATTTCATTGAGTAATTGTGAACGAAGCTTGGGATCTGTCACCATGGCGCTCTTCTTGCCCGCAACAGATGTTTCCTCTTTTGTAGTCTACGTCTATTAGTTGAGGTTTCATGGTGCTTGATTTACCTCAAAGAGTTGGACATCCTGTTTGAAGCGAGATTTGTTGAACTTGGCACCACTGCCTAATAAATGAAACAGATCCATAGTATAAAAGGATAAAGGTAGTGAAGCTGGACACCTCTTTTCATGGTAGAAGCCACCCAAGAAAGAAAGTAACAGGACTCCGCTGAGGAGGAGATTGAAATGCAGAAGAGCAGTCCATAGCACGGTCACACAACACTAGAAAGGGTACGACCCCCTGATTTATACATTTTTAAACATGATTCTTCTTCTTTTTACCACAGAATCACATTCCATTAAGCATTCTCAAATGTCAAACGCAGAATCCTCAACTAGAAACTCTATAGTTTATAATAAGCTTAAAGAAAGAGAGTAATAGGGTGTTTAATGGCTAAAAAAGAAGATTACTACATGGGTAGCATTTCAAAGGTCACTGGCATTAGCAAGTCTACTACCCAGGATATTATTAGTAGAATCAAGACTATTGGTATATTTATACCAAATTCTAGCTATAGTACACCAAAAAAACTCAATGAGAGAGACCTCAGACGACTTGAGGCCATTCTAAGAGGCAACCTATTTACCTTCTATAACTATATAAATTTGGAACTTAAGGCACATGAGATAATCATCTGTAGAGCAACATTCATCAAATACATACACCAGATTGGGTTTGGTTCCTACTTCGCAACACACAAGCCAAGGTTATCTGAAGAAAACATGAAGAAAAAGACTTCGTTGGGCGAAGGAACGGGTCAATTGGACTCCTGAGGACTGGAGACGCATTGTATGATCTGATGAGTCACGGTTTGAAGTAGAGGGTTACCAGGGAGGAACCAGAGTGATTCGAAAGATCAGAAAGAGGTATAAGGCTGCTCATAGTGTACCTACAACCAAAATGGGAGAAAGGTAGCATAATGATCTGGAGCTGTTTCTGGGCAGGTAGATTTGGGTCTTTTGGTCTTTATTGATGGCACTGTAGATCAGGACATATATGTCAACATTTTGGCAGGAAAATTTCTAACATAGTTCATTGAATTGAATGAGAAAAAAGATAAGGACTTTATATTCCAAGAAGATGGGGTTAGCTGCCATACAGGTGGCTATACAACATGGTGGAAAAACACACATGCAATCAGGCGCTTTGATTACTGGTCTGCCCAAAGTCCTGATCTCAACCCCATTGAACATCTCTGGAGCTGTCTTGATAGGCTAATCAATGACAAGAGAGCCGATATAAAGAATATCGATGAGCTCAAGACAGCTTTAGAAGAAACTTGGAGAAATATTCACGTTGATATTGCCAAATATTTTAGTGAGCTTAATGAAGGATCGCTACCAGGCAGTTATTGATGCCAAAGGCGGCCCAACAAAATATTAAATAAAAACTTTATGTATATTAATATAAACAATATTTCAAACTAACTTTGTGTTGAATTTGAAATTATTAGTATGTGTTTTGAGGTCGCAACATTTTTATCCGTGAAGCATACTTTTTTTCATGATTTCAAAAAAAAGAAAAATCGTACCCTTTCTAATGTTGTGTGACTGTATTATCACTTATGAACTGCTAATATCAGCTTCTATGAATTGAGTGCATGGCTCTTCCCGCTAAAAATTCGGACTCGCCAAGTGGTGCACATAGCCCACCCAACACACCTCATGGACCAAAACAACAGCGTAAAACAATACCTTTTCGTTCTTACTCGGCAGCAGCCAAGTACAAGACTGTTCCTCTTACACCACCAGTGGACAATCTTACAAAGGCTCCAGCCTCATTACCCTGAGTCTGGCGTCAGGCTTCCAGCAAGAAGCCTTGTGTTTTCTATGATGTCACCAACACCAAAGTGACATCCTCTCAATTTTACAGGGAGGCCCGTAAAGCCTTCCCTATTGGTATAGGCTTGGCCATGGCCACCCATAAAGAAGAATCTCGGACGATCGTGGAGGTCGTCCTTCAGTCTGAGGAGCACTGTGTTGCTGCCTGTGAAGGTAGTGGCTTGGAAATTGGAGGTAGTGTCTTCAAGGCCTACCCAGCTATCCCCGGTGACTGCAAAGCTACCAAGCTCTCCCTCAAAAACCTTCCTTTTGATGATGCTGAGAGTGTGCGTGCAGGACTATTAGAATCCTTCACACCATATGGGAAGGTTCTGGAAGTAGGACTACATGTGGAGGAACATGGAGAGTGGTATCTAGGAAAGGGGTATGCTTTCCTGGCATGTACTGCCTCTCCAACGGTCAATTTTAAGCCATTGAGCCATAGAGTAGAGTGGTACGATGGTTCAAGTACGTTTTTTGCTACGTGGCTGGATATGCCAGAGCACTGCTCCTACTGCCACAAAGAGGGCCATTCAAGAGAACGGTGCCCCACTCGCCCTAAACGGATGTGATATGGGTGTCAAGAAGAAGGACATGTAGCAGTCAATTGTCCTAGAAACAGAGATGACTTGGGCTGTAAGCGTCCTAAGGTCGTGCAGTCAGCACCCACCGCAGAGCCTATTGAGCTCACTAAGAACACACCTACCACCACCACCACCTCTCCCCTCACAGAGCAAGATAAAGGAAAAGAAGTGGAAAAGAAGGAAAAGGCCTTGGAAGGGAAGAGAGAGGTGAAAGCCTTAGAAGAAGATAAAGAGCATGAAGGGAATAAAGAAGATGAGGAAGGAGATGTCTCTGATGATAACATGGAGCACTTTGCTGATGCCGTAGATAGGGCAGAAACCTCAATAACACTAACACTGGGTACAGTCTCCCCAATCAGAACAGACGAGTCTCTTACAGCTTTAGAGAAAACAAAGATATTAGCCAAGACTCAGATTAAGAAAAAGGTTAAGACAGCCTTTAAGCATGCTCCATTGACACATACAAAGACCAGGAGTGGTCGCACTACTAAGACACCAAGCCGTTTAGGCATATATGTCTAATAACCTTCTTAGGATCGGCAGCCTAAACTGTCGAAGTCTTGTCATGTCTTCTGATGCATCTTCTAGGCAAAGTCTTGTTTGCTTTTTACGAATGCAAGATCTTCATTTAGTGGCTCTTCAAGAGACAAATGCTTCTCCCAACTTTGTTCCTACTCTTGACCTTGAATTCCAAACCACATCTAGCCTGTGGTCTCAACACTGCGGCTTAGTGTCTTTGGATTCTTCAATATTACTTTCTTCTGTCCTTCCTTTTTAGATTTGGATGGTCGTGCACTATGGGCCACTGTCTCTCACTCTAACAATTTCTTTGATCCATTTGATCTTCTTGTCATCTATGCTCCAGCACAAGCTGGACCCAGGAAGACCTTTTTTCAATCACTTCTACAACAATTGTCTGATCCACAAGAATCTGACGGTTTTAAACGCCTGGTCCTTGTTGGAGATTTCAATTCTTCTTCTTTCTTGTCTCCTGTTCGTGGTGTGCCTTCTTCTTGGATCAACACACTAGCATTTCACTTCCTGGACTGCCTTACAGCTCCAAATATGCCCCCTCTACCTACTTTTCGTCGAGCTAATTCTAGTTCTTGCATCGATTATATCTTCTCATCCAACGACATGGCACCCTTTGTGCACTCTTCGAATGTGGAGTTTATCTCTTCTGCTTGGACAGACCATGCTCTTCTTACCACAGTCTTTTCTTTTGGCCCGACACCTCATGGTAAAGGGATTTATCGTGCTAATCTAGCTTTGGCTGCAAAACCTGCTTTCCAGGATAAACTTTCCTCTGTTTTGACGGATCTTTTTCCTCAGCTTAATGCTTTGGACACTCAGTGCCAGTGGGAAAGAGTAAAAGAGTCTGTTAGACAGACAGCTCAACAATTTGGTCGCAAGCAAGCTGCTTGGCGCCAACAACAATTGAAATTGCTTCAACGCAAACGTAACCGTATTCTCCGCAACTATTGCTACACCTCTTATCTCACTACTCTTCTTCCTCCTGTTGAGACACAGATTGCTGTGCTCCAGCGAGAGATAATAGAGATTGCTGCTTTGAAGGCCGGAAAGCATTGGAGGGAACATGGAGAGATGTCAGCAGGGTATCTGAAGCGCACTGTAACCACCAGGCAACAGCAGCGGTCTATCCCTAGTCTTTGTCACCCCAATACCAACAACTTGTGCACCACTCTTAGCGAGAAAACTGAGGCTGCTCAGTGCTTCTACAAACAATTGTACACTCCAGATCCAATTGAGGACTCGGCCCTTGCTTCTGCATTAGAGGCTATCCCCACATCATGCATTATACCAGCCACTGTTAGAGATAAGCTATGCGATCCATTCACTATGGACGATCTTTTAATAGGTGTTTCATACACACCACGTCGAAGTAGTCCTGGCTCAGATGGAATTCCATATGAAATTCTTGCTCTCGTTTTTCAACATCACCTGTATGGCAATTTAGTCAGAGAAGTGTACAAAGATACTCTGGTGTCTGGTATCTTCCCTCCTAGTTGGCGTGATACAGTTATGGTACTTTTGCTCAAGACAGGTGATCTCTCTCATTAACGCAGACGCTAAAGTGTTCACTCGCTTGGTGAATGCACGTATCATTGGTAAATGTGGATCCTTGGTAAACCCCTGTCAGACTGGCTTTGTGCGTGGTAGGTTCATAGCTGACAATGGTATGATGGCACGACTGGTGATGGAAGATGCCCAGAGGTGTGGATCTTCTAGTATTGGTGTGATGATAGATCAAGAAAAGGCGTACGACTGTGTTCACCCCCTGTATCTATCTTCTGTTCTTCTTCGGTTTGGCTTTCCTCCCCAGTTAGTCAACTCTATCACAGCTCTCTTCTTTGGAACCAAGATTCGTGTTAATGTTAATGGGTTCTTATCCTTACCAATACCCCAAGACAGAGGCTTGCGTCAGGGTGATCCACTATCTCCTGTACTGTTCAACTTGGCCTTTGAACCATTATTATGCTGTATCCTCAATGATCCTCAGTTCAATGGCTACTCTCTTGTTCACACCAACCCGCACTCTTTTGAGCCTATTCCTGCTCCTGTCAAACTATTGGCCTATGCTGATGATGCCCTGATTTTTCTTAAAGATCAGCAGGACTTGAATAGACTGCAATTACATTTGGATCTCTACAGTAAGGCGTCTAATGCAAAAATCAATTTTGCAAAGACCCAAGCCTTTTCTCTTTCTGGTGCATCTTTGCCCTCTTGGCAACCTGCTCTTGAACAGTATGGTATGACTAGTTGGCACAACAGACATTCTACTCATCCATTGATTTATCTTGGGTTCCCACTGTATACTTCTTTGGCTCAGAGAGATGTGTTCTGTACTTGACTGCTGGATACTATTAGTATGGCACGTCAGATCCATTCACAACGTCAGCTGTCTGTTCTTGGTAGAGCAACTGTTATGAATACTCTTATTCTTTCGAGGGCATGGCATGTTCTCAGGGTGATCCCTGTTTCTAAGCTTTTCTTTCGTCGACTCCAGTCAATTATCTCTTCTTTTCTTCAACGCCGCATGTTTCCTGTTGTTCTTTACTCTTTTCTTACTGCACCCAAGGGTAAAGGAGGATTGGGTCTATTGGATCCACCTAGACAGCAATTAGCACTGCAATGGCGTTGGCTTGCACCTCTACTTTCACCTCGTGCCAGTGGCTCTTTTGCTACTATCTACATCAGACATGTTCTTCAGTCTCTGTGCAATGTTGGTGACTATCTTATCCCACTTTTCTTTCCGTCTTCTTGCCCTTTCTTTTTGCAAAATGGCCTCAATTCTCTAGCCACTTTGCTTAAAGCCATGAATGCCTTGCCCCGGTCTCTCTTTGATTGTTCTCTGTCACCAACCACATGCTTGACTTTTACCATTGAAGGATGTTTGGCAAGTAAACTCAGAGACATTTAAAGACTCTCCTGGATACCGAAAACTTCTTGTCAAAGATGCATTTTTCTTTGATTCATCTCTACAGGGACTTCCATGGAAGCCAGTAGCAGATTTACAAGTAGCCTCCCGCTTGATTCACCGTCTTCGTCATGCCCATGCTAGAAGGAAAATTCTCTTAGCTGCTCTGCTAGTGAGATGTTGTCTTCCTCCCCTAACGGTTGATTCTGATGAACACAGACCAGGGATCTACAATCTTTGCCCAGTGGTGAACTGCCTGAAATTAGGAAATATTCCTATTCACAAACTGAGCTCTCGCTCTTTCCGTCGCCTGGCTTTGCCTGCTCAAGCAGTTCCTTCCTTCAGCCATCCTCTCACAGCATTACAGTGGAAGGACTTCTGGCACTTTCAAATACAACACTCGGCGCGCAATGTGTGGTTTTGCCTACTTTATGGTAAACTGCCTTGCCGCCAACGACTCCACTCTCTTGTTCCTGCAGTTTTTGCTTCCAGCTCTTGTCCCTTGTGCAACCACCCTGTTGAAGATTCTCTTCACTTCTTATTCCAATGCCCACCCAAGTGGCAGGTTTGGTTTGATGTCTGGTCGTCTCAATTTGGACATGCACCTACCTTCTTAACCATTTCCGATGCTCTTTTTGCACTATCTTTTCCATACGAAAATGCACATGAGTCTATGTACTCTTGCCAAATTATTAGTTCAATTTTACTAGCCATTTGGAGAGCACATTAGAGACTTATTTTTGATGATGAGCCTTTTCTACCCCCTGTGGTAGCCCAACGTGCAGTCTCTTTGGTGACTACTCTAGCAGAAGAGCAAGAAATAGACACTGATCTGTAGTTGTTTTCCTTTTTCTTGTTTTATTTTACCCTTCTATAGATATATCTTTTTTTCTCTCGCCTTCCTCCCTCCTTCTGATAGGTTGTGCGTGTAAATAAAATTGAAGTCAGTGACTTCCATACAAAAAAAAATCTATGAATTGAGTGGCAGATAACTTAATTTTAATATATAATAGAGTAGTAATTGTAGATATTAACATGAATGCAGATATTCAAGAGTCACTTGTTCAATACATGTATGAACAAACTCCTGGATCTCTTGGCTGGATTCAATACGACTGCCAAACACACAGAACAAATGTTCTTTGACTTGGGCCCGTGTGATAGAGTCTAAATCTGCAGCACGTAAATACATTCTAATTTCCTGGTGGACCAGTGGGAGCCACGCATGAAGAGGAAGAGTTTCAAGTGGGATGGGATTGTGATTAGAAGTAGAATTGTGAGTGTGAGTGTGAGTGTGATTAAGATTATGATTAGAAGTAGGATTTGGATAAGGATGGGTGTCTTTGCCAGAGACAGAGTCGCTATTACTGGGATGAGAGGCATGAGAGGTGTGAGAGGGACGTGTATTGGGTTTGGAGTATGTAGAGTATGATCTGCTGTTGGGCGGTGCAGGAGGATGGGGTGTAGAGCGTGGAATCGTCAGACTTACGACACCATGCATGGCTGTTCTTCGTCCCTCCTCGTCTATAGGAAGAGTGGCTTCTCTTGTGGACTGGTAAGATGTGTTTGTTTGGATTCTTTCCAGTGACATTTCAGGATCAATACTAAGACTGGAACTTGCTATGGAGTATGTCTCGGAAAGCACAGAGTAAATAGATCGTCTGTCATGGCCTATATCAGAATCAAACGAGGTTCTTGCACTGACGATGCCTTCTGCAGTATAAGGAGCTGAGGATCGAGTGAACCCGCTTGTATTGACTATACTGTGGAAGCCAGATTCTCCTGTGAAGGAGGGTATTGAGCTAGTAGTTTGATGGGTGAAATCTGGGTTGCCTGATCTTGCCACAGACACCCTTGCTACAGATGTGGCCGTGCCAGACTGATTCAGTGGAGGATGTTGGTGTCGATTACGGTAAAAGGTTTCTTCCATGCGATAGGCTTTGTCATTGATACCCATGGATTTACTATCATCAAATGGGTTTTCTGGCTTGGGACACGTATCCAAGAAGGGATTGCTACCATGAACAAAGTCTCTGCTTGTATGTCGTGCTGCTCTACTAATACTACTACTACTGGAATATATGTCCATAGCAGACCCTGCTATGACTGGCTGTGGATCATTTGCAGTTGCTATGCGTGTGCTATGATGACCCTCTCTTAATTGTGCTGCAGGTGGTGAAACAACATTCTCTCCAAGTAGTTCTGAACGACCTGATGTGGCTATGTTGACTATGTTCATGGAGGGATAGGCAAGACTACTGAATCCTGCGAACTTGGAGTCAAGGGCAATTTGGTCTCTTTGATGTGATTTGCGTGCTTCGATGGCTTCATACTCTTCCAGGCGTAGACGAGGCACTACAACCTGAATATCTTCTTCCTTTTCCTCTGTTTCTCCTCTCTCTTTCTGGTCAATAATACCATGCAGACGAGACCCTCGGTGCTGTCCGGAACTTCCGGAGTCATACCACCGATCTGAAGAGTCACTGCACCATGCAGCTGCCATCGGAAACCAGATTGAAAAGAGGGGAACTGCCAGCAGACAATAAAGAGTCAGCCACAATACATATCTGAATTGACGCTTCATAAGAAAATACATAATATGCAGCACAAATAGACCTGTAAAACAAGCAGCAACAATAATATAAGTAAGTCCAACCTGGAGAAAGAATCGTATGTAGATGAGGTACAAATAGACAATGGTAGGCATATAGAAGATAATATCTGCCAGATGACTGACTGACATTAGCCAGTATCCCACTCCTAATTGATATGCCACTCTTTGCATGTTTAAGCGACAATGCAATGCTGCCCTGAAATGTCTCAACTGACTGCCCTGCATAAGAAAGAATTCAGTAGGCAGTGATGTATAGGCAATGGCTTCTGGCTCAAATCCCAAGTGGTAGGTAGGATGGGACTGTAAAAGAACAGCAGCAAGACATAGGTCTTCTCCTTGCAATAGAACATTCATCGTATGCATTGTACTGGCTTGTAGAGTAGCAAATCCTCTTAGTACAGTGGGATGAACACAGCATAGGATAATATCCGCGTCATGCGATAGAGACAGCCATGAGCCTACACTAGACATGGACTCTGCTTGACTTGCTGTATCCTGGACATCCTCCCGAGCATCCTCCTGGACATCCCAAGGAGAATGGTGGCGTATGATTTCGTCACTTGTCTTTGGCCATTTCGACGACCATTGTGTTCTAATAGTAGTAAGAGGAGTGGAACTATTATTGCTATTACAATTGCTATTGCTGCCCAGGTGAAGCCCTTGTTTTTCTTCCAGACACGCTTTGGTCGTCCATACTTTATAAAGAGCACATCCCCCACTGATGGTCATGACTCGGGAGAAGGCTGCTTCATAAGCTAGTACAGAGAACAGCGACAAATAAAGAGGTATAATCTGTAGCATTGTCGTCATGTTCTCATCTGGATTGGCAGGTCTGACATTTCCACTGATTGCTAGCATCTTTGGGTCATTCTCCAGTCTCAACACAAGTTTCTGTAAGGTATCTCCTTGTACTTGTGTATCTGCATCTGTCACCAAAACATACTTGAACAAACGTGGATCCAGTCCCAATACGTTATAGCACTGGTTGAACAGCTCGTATTCAAGGGGGTTCATTTGATGGTGTGAGAGGTTCATACAACGCTCCAACCACCCAAACAGAAAGGCCATGGAATCGCGTTTCCCCCTGTTCCCAGGCACGCGTTCCCCTGAGGCCTCTCTTGCTGTCCCTCGCTTCACCACGACAAGAAAGGGAACACGATGCCGACCTGTTTCATGGAACCCAGAATACACACAGGCATAGTTCACCTTGCGTCTATCCTGGCCCAAGGAGATGTAGGCCTTGGAGAGGGGTTCCTCTGTTCCGCTGTAGCCCAAGGCCTCCAAGATGAGGGTGTGTATCTCCTTCCCCTCATGGTGGTGTATCAGTCCATCGCATACAAATAACAGGAGCTTTTTGCTGTCATCGTAGTTGGTGCGTGCGAGGGACTCGTAGGTCTGTTTGAGGACATCTGTAGATTCATCGTAGCATGGGATCATAAGGATGGTGTGTGGCCAGGACACAGGATGCGCCATGGACAATGGAGGTGTGGAATAAAACACCCTGCGAATCCAAGGCATGCGGGACAGGTGGGCCAGGTTCATTTTGATGAGGAAATGAATCAGACCAACGCCCATACTAGCCCACAATGCAGGGTTGATACGAGAGCATCCTATAGGAATAGCACTCGGGACAATGCCTTTAAAGAAGAGGGTACGGAGACAGCGGTGGTAGACGGCTGGAACAAAGGCATGGAAGTAATCAGAGACATCCTCACCAAGGTTAACAAAGAGAGTGGTAGAGACATCCAGTGGTAGGAACAGACGCTCAGGTACAAATGCACGGGAATTGATGGTGGGAGACATAAAGATAGTCTTAGAGGCCATAAGGAAGTACTGTGTCATGTCCAGTACATTGCCATCAAGAATAACATAGGCGCGTGCATCGGGTCGGCTTTCTGAAGGAAGAGCATTGAATTGACGTACATCTTCAGGATCAAATACAATGTCTATTTAATAAATAAAAGAGATGTTATAGCACAGATCATTGTGGTATTGTGGGAGGACATGGCAACGTACCTCCTTTTAATCCATAGATGTTGATCTCCAGTGCCTGGTCTGCATTGGCAAAACAGGGTGCTCCTGTCTTATTACGCTGGTCTGGATAAGGACAGGACACCAACTTACTGTCCTTGTAGACATAGCCAGGATCATTCTCCAATAGATAAGCAAGCCAATTGTCTGCCTGTTCAATAGCATCACCAATACACTGCTGCACATCATCATCATCATAATAGCCCTCGGGTGTGCGTTGGAGATGCATGAACTTGGGGAATAGGTCCGAGATATCCTGACCCAAGTAGTGTTGTATTTCGTTCGTAATGACTGTTTCTATGCCATCGGACGCTTTGACGGCCTTACCATTGATACCCACAAACTGGGACTGGTTGTTGTAGACAGTGGCATAGCTGTAGGTTGTTTCTGGGTGGCAGAACAGTAGGGAGATGTACTCAAGCCACAAGCTGAAAAAGGCACTGGCCAACAGCAGGAAAATGAACAGAGCCATCTTCTCTTTCCAGGCTCTACACACAGCTGCTATTATAAATACATCTGTTCTTTGGGAGAGTTAGCTTGCCTGGGTTACGCATGCCAGCTATGTGGAGAAGATAGTTGGGAATAAACCATGTGCAAAAACCCACCCATACATTCCACATGAAGTATTGGTGAGTCATTAGAGAGGAGCACTTGACAGCTCTCATGAAGAGGAAAAGTGAAGCATGCAGAAAAAAAAAGTCTCGTTTTGATAACAAGTCATTCAAAAGACCGAGAGCTACTTGTCCGACCTGTTGGCTGTGTTTGTGGCACAGATGGAATGCAAGTGAGAGTGTCTTTTAAGGAAGTGTAGAGACATATATAAGGATTAAACGGTGGAACAGTAGAGTGAAGAGAAAAAAGAAAGAAGAAGAGAAAAAAAGAATAACATATAGGTGAACGTGTTGGATCATCCCATCACTTGTTTATTATTATTATAATAATAATAAAAAGGGTTTACTATGGCTTGGGTAGGTATACTCTTGCCAAGGTGCATAGATGTATACAATGATGGAAGTTAGGCTAGTATCAATAGAATAGGCCTGTTCTTCTTCTTCTTTTGTGTGTTTGGTGTGTAGATGGGACTTTTTCTGTTCTCTAAGGCTAATAATAATAATAATAATAATAGTGGTAGTCATAGTAACAGTAGTCATAGCAACAGTAGTCATAGTAATTGTAATTGTAATAATATTAGGAATAGTAATAGTAATAATAAGAGTAAGAGTAATAATAATAATAGTAGTAGTTAGTAGTAGCTACTAGTACTAGTCGTCGTCGTCTCTTTGGTTATTCATACATAACAGTCCGCTTTGAAGAGACTTACACATTTTTTCGAGTTTTCTTCGCTTTGGACTACTGTCCTCTTGCTCAAGCCCTCGTTTCTTTCCCTCTTGTTGCTGTTGTTGTTCTTGGCAAGGAGACATGTGCTTCTCCTCTAATCCTGTGCCGACAATGTACACCCGCTCCTCCTGCTGTATCTCTTTAGAGAACATTCCAAACAGAGACAATGGAAATCCATCCATGGGCTTTACTTGAGCTACTCTTTGCTGGACCTGTCTGTGTAGCAGCCGATGCCATTGTTCAAAAATGGGTTGTGCAATGTAAAGACGATAATCAATGAGCTGGGAAAAGATACGCTCGGCTTTGTTAATCTCTGCCACCTGTAGGTTGGCCATTTTAGCCCAAGCCGAGTTACGGTAGGTCTTGTCCTGGACAAATTTGGAAGCCAAGGCAAGACTAGCAAGAAACATACGACGTCCACAGCTGATGTAAATGTTTTGCTCCCAACAGTGGCGGTCACATGGAGTCTGTTGGAGAGAGCAACTCCTATCATGCCGCTGGTGTGGGTGTGGTTGAAGATGCAATAGAATGGCCGATTGTGCTCGAAACAAGTAAAATAGAGCTGTTTGTAGTGTGGAATAAGTGGTACGAGATCGCTTGAGGACTTCTTGGATAAATGTCCGCAAGGGTACAACTGAAGACGGAGGACTAGGCGTGGAGGGCCATAGGGTTTCAATCATCAGTGCAGTGACATCTGAGAGTGCAAAAAAAAAGAAAGAAAAGAAGGGTGAGCTTCTTGGCTGTGGAATCCTCTTACCTAGGAATGAGACAAAGACTCTTCTTACCTATCAGTGCTTCTACATAGTCAAGGCGATGGTGGGGATCATGGCCTATCTGTGACTGTTTGAGAGACAAGGGCTTGCGGTGACTGGATTTCATCGCTGGCTTTTCCAGTGCCATTGTGTGGGGTGGATAGGCATAGAGAGAGAGAGAAGTCAATGAAGTCAATGAAGTCAATGAAGGTAAAGAAGGCAGAGAGGGCAGAGAGGGCAGAGACAGCAGCGAAAGAACGGGTCCTGTATGAGAGTGACAATGGAGTGTGGTGGGGCCATGGAAACAGAGCCGTGGATCAATGGCAGGTACAATAGAAGACATGACTCTCACAAGAGAAATTTTGGGAAGAAAATGAAGAGAACTGGGATGAGAGAGATAATGAGATATAGAATGCATATGTTATGAGGAGAAGGTTAAAATAAAGGACAGCTGATATTCACGTTCACTGCGATAAAGAGGCTCTAGGGAGCTGAGAAACAAAACTAGAGTACAAAGGGTGACAGGGGATTCTTCATGAACAAGGCCAAGTGTAAGAGGTTTAAGGGAGAAACCAAGAAACAAACACAAAACAAAAAAAAACAAAAAAGAATGGAATGAAATGGCATCTCATCTTCTACAATAGCAGTCCAAATAGCGTCTTTACACTTCTATACCATACACACATACATTTTGTTTTAAAAGGATCTATGCAGCAGTGGCTTGACGTCTTTATAGCAACTCAAAAGGAGGGGGATTGTTTCAAATACACATACACATTCCCGCTGATGCAAGAGAGAGAGAGAGAGAAGAGAGTAGAAAATACCTTTCTCGTTTATTGTTCGTACACTTCAATGTGAGGGGGAGAGAGAATAGGGCATCGTCGGGTGCCTCTAGTCGTGACTATTAGAGTATTTACAATGCCTCGTTGACTTTCCAAACACAACCGCGCCCTTCTTTCTTTTTATTATCACTCGTAGCGGGCATGTCTTGGAGACCGGGACCGAGAACGTCTGAGTGGCATGTCTTCAAAGTCACGGCGAGAACGTCGACTGTAGCGCTCTACCTCACGATCCCAATCATCTTCATTGCCACGTCTTTCTCGACGACGGTTCTCTTCTCTCTCTCTGTAGCCCCGATCGCGATCAGAATTCCGACGATCTCTTTCCCTACCTCCGTCTCGACGATCACGGTAGTCAAAGCGTGCGCGAGAAAAGTCTCTGTTGTCTCTGCCAAAGGGTCTGTTTTGCTATCCTCGTGTGAGGTAAGAGAGAGGAGTCAATGGAGGTTTACCTTCATCTGTTCCAATGTGTCTCGGATCTTCAAGTAGCCCTGGTGCTGCTTGCCCTGGTAATGTGCCTCCAGACGATCTGACGAGTCATTTGTCACCAGAAATGCACCACAGACTTGACACACCTAACAAAAAGGTCAATATCTTGTCTGAAACAGGGATGAGGCAGTTGGCGTCCTTACCTCCATGCGCTTCTCTGACTTGTTATAGTCTTCATTCTAATCACCCCCTCAATTCATTAGTAAGGAAATCCACACTCCACTTACATCCCATATCACTTACATCTCTTGTTGCCTGCAATTCTATTTGGAGACTCTCCACTTGTTCAGTGAGATCTGTGGCCTCTTGTACACGACCCTCTTCACCTGCTTCCTCCACCTAACTAGGTCAGTTCCAGAGTGAAGGGTGGCAGTTTACCTTTTGTAGCAATTCTTTAATCTTAACATCAAGCAACACCATCTTTTCTTCACGCTCTTCCTTTCTCATTTCAGCAGACTATAAAGGCATAAGTCTCCTTTCTTTCTTTCTTTCTCTCTTTCTCTCTTTAAAGAAAAGGAAAGAAAAAGAATAAAGGCACATGTACTTACTCTGTCATCCATCTGAATGTTAAGACGCCCCTTTCCATTGCGAATTCTTCTTGTGAGATCATTCACAAGTTTGTTCAGGTAGTCATGGAACTCCGCCTCAAAAGGGTACTTTTGTTTGTCCGTTGCATTTTGGTAACGATCCTTCAAACGATCATTATGATGTTTATCACAGGGGCCTAAAGATGAAAACAAGTAAGTGGTCTTATCATTTTACCAGTCACAGCCAGTCCATTGTAGGTAATAACAAGTAGCAAGAATAGCAGTAGCAGCGACAACAGTAGTACCAAAAACAGTCACTGCTACTGCTCCTCAAGGCACGTCCTTTTTCCTTTCTTCCTTTCCTCACCTAGATCTGACTTGGTATTGGTAAACAACTGAGAAGGACAAAAGTCAACAAGATAATGTTTGCACACCTAACATAGACAACGCGTGAGTCCACCATTTAGTATATTATTATAATAATAATATAAAAAATATAAAAAAAAAAGAAGAAAAAGAACCCGAGAAAGGGATGGGCATGGACAAAGACAGCATGCAGCATGCATGAGACTATGACTTACACTGTCATCCCAAAAATCCTTATTATCCACATCAACGTACTGGGACATGAGTTCCTCAAGCATAGCCTTTTGGAAATCTATAACTGGGTTTAGTTTGAGTGAGCAGGTCGATCTTATTACCCATGATGTGTTAAGAAAGAAGTATGACTGCAAGAAAAAATAGAAAAAAGGCCGTCTCAAGTACGTTTTGTGCTGTATAAACAGTTAGGTTACGTCACAAATAATGCTTGTTGTCCAATAGAAATGATGAATTAGAGGAAAGAAGGAATGTCAACTGCAAGTATACACTCTAGGGTGTCCACACCTAGGACAAGAATATATATACATATACATATACATATACATATACATATTTTTATTACCACAGAGTATGTCTAAGTAGGTCTAGAATAGATAAGGAACAAGCCTAAGGAGAATAAGGATTCCGTTAGATGCTCAATGGGACTTACCTGTAAGACTCCTCAACATAGTGCTGGTAGTCCATGCCAAACACAGCAAGCATCATCTTCTCTTCCGCCTTAATCCGACGTAAATAGGCATACAGAGCCACTGTGACAAGAAAAAGGCACGCCACACCATTGCCTGTCGTCAGCCCCAACCCAACCCAAGCGAGTAGAAAGGCAGCATAGCCAGGGTGGCGTATGAGTTTGTAGGGTCCGTCTGTGCAGATATACTGGTCGTCTGTGGTGGCTACTGCCCTGAGATAGAATGGGTTGACGTAGGTGGCCCAGCGCAAGAGAACAACACTGCCCAGTAGCCACACCACCCCTACCCAGCCCAGCCATACGGGTGCCGCACCCACATCCAAGAATACACAAAGAGGCACTAATGTCACTGACACCATCCACACAGCCAACAATAAACGAGTGCTGCCTTGGTCATCAGCAGACAATTGAAGAACAGTAGTTGTACGGGGAGACTGGTAGCGATGCTCAATAAAGACAAGACAGAGCAGTAAACAATAGCCAATGAGTAATGAAAGCATAGCTACCACTTATGAGTTCTTCTTGTCTTTATTGTTTTTTGGTCTTCCGCTGTGACGCTCTGTGTTTATTATTATTATTATTATTATTTTCATATTTGACATGGCTCTTCCCTATTCAACTCCGGAGACACTCCCAGCCGACCCTTCATTAGGCAATTAAAACAAATAAACAAACCTCACATTCTACCTTGTCAGCCTTGGAAAGCACTTCCACAGTACCTGAGAAGATCAACTCTGTCTTCTCTGTTGCGTATCAACATTGTTGGACTTTTATTCATGTCTTATGAAGAGATTAACACAGGTCTGCGGGCCTGCTTAAGTAAATTTGGCACTGTCAAAGAAGTAGTCGTCTATAAAGAACAAAAGTGGTTCCATGGTAATGGCCATGTGTACCTTGAACGCCTACCCAACCACGACCGTACTCTTCAGCCATTGACCTACAAAGTAGCCTTCAATGCTGAACATAACTTTTTGGCTACATGGGCAAAGATGGGAGCTCATTGTCGACACTGCAAGGCAATGAGCCATGATGTGGATAAGTGTCCCATGCGTCCAAAGGAAAACCAGACCTGCTTACTCTTGTAGAGAGGCTGAACACCTCCAGGGCAAATGCACTCGTTCCCCTACCACTGAGACAGGCACACTAAAGAGACACAGAAGAAACTGCTGCAGATCTTTCCAAGGATCAAGTGATTGCTAATCCTGTCTCTCTTCTTTTGAAGAATCCTGGTCACTTCTTCTGAGAAACCTGAGGCAGTTCTAGGCACTACTCTTACATATCCTACAGAGGAAACTTCTCCTCCTACTATTAATCTTACAGTTGTTTTGATTGTCGTCTGAGGGCGAACAATAATCTCTTTGTTTTATTTATTTTTTCATGTTTAAGATAAGCACTATGAGCTGTAGAAGACTAGTCAAACTTAGTGATCCTCAAATAAGATAATCATTTATATGATGCCTCCTCATCACTATGGCTACCTTACTGTGGCATAGTATCCTTATCACCACTCACTCTAATCATTGACCCTTTGGTCAGCCTCTGTAGCTATTGCATTACTGATACAGTGGTGCATGCCAACATTTCATAGTGGTATAGCTTCCTCATGCATAGACTATATTTTCTTATCCAAGGATATTGCTCCTTTATGCTCCTCTGTTTTTTTTTAGCTTCCTACATCGATCCTCAGTGGTCAGATCATTGTCTACTTACTTCATCCTTTAGATTCGAGACGCAAGAGGAATCAGTTAAAAGAGCAAGTCACTCGCTTCATCAAGTCCTTTTCTCGTCGTCGCCAACATTCCCTTGTCTCAGCAGAACGTATGCTTCAGAGCAAGCGAGATAGACTTATCCACAAGTTCAGAAACCAGGCCACTCAGAACTTTCAATTGCCTATAGTAGAAAAACAACTGCAACAAGTACAACATGAACATGTAGAGATCCTTGCCCTTCAGTCTGGGAAAATGTGGCGTGAGAAGGAAGAGACCTCTGCTGGACATCTAAAGAGAACAATCACAACAAGGCAGACCATCAGGGCAGTGATGTTCTTCTTGGTCTACTATATGAAATTCTACACTTAGTTCTTGATCACTCTGTCTGTACTGACCTGATTACCACAGTGTACAATGAGGCATTGACACTTGGTATATTCCCTCCTTCCTAGCAGTCGACATATTTGATACTCCTGCCAAATAAAAGAGATTGAACTTCTTTGAAGAACTAGAGGCCTATTGTCTTGATTAATACAGATGCCAAAGTATTCACTTGTCTTCTAAACGCCCATCTAATACATGCTTCCAGTAGCCTTGTTTCGCCTTACCAGACAGGTTTTGTGCGACGAAGGTTCATTGCTGACAATGGTATGCTCACAAAGATTACCATGGAGTAAGCCAAAATAGAAATCTCTTCGGCTGTAGGTCTCTTGTTGGATCAAGAAAAGTATTATGACAGAGTTCACCCAGAGTACCTTAAGAAGGTTATGTTAAATTTCAAGTTTCCCCTTTCTCTAGTGAATAGCATATGCAATTTTTTCTTTTCCATACAAATACAGGTCAATGTCAATGGACATATCTCTTGTTCACTCACTCAATCTCGTGGTCTTCGCCAGGGAGATCCTCTCTCTCCTGTGCTGTTCAATCTTGCTTTTGAGCTTTTGTTGGATTGTTTGCTCCATGATTCAACCTTCAAGGGTCTCTCTTCTCCTCCACATCCAAGTCTTTTTTTCTCTTCGTGCTCTCCGAGTCAGTGATGCCTTTGAGGTGAATCAAGAGCTTGATGTTCTGCAGCGCCGTCTTCCTGGTAGCCTTACCAACTATCCACATATTGTTCGTAATTTTTTTCGCAAGATTGATAACCAATCCTTACATTTACAGCTCTTCCTTCTCAGAGCCTCGTTACCTGTTTAATTGGTACAGACTCTCTTTCCTTTGCTCTCCCCTAGGACCAGATCTACAGTAGACGTTTCTCATTTCTTTTCTGCTTTGGTATGATCCAAGCCATGGTCTCATCTCTCTCCACGCCTTTATCGAACTATATGCATGCAAGTATCCTCATCAGCACCTTTCTTTAATCCTCCTTTTTGGCCATCTTACTGGAAAGAGCTCTGGTCTTCTCTGCTACAGCATATTACTCGCAATATAGGGGGCCGTGCTCTTCACCATAAGATATCATGCCGTTCTCTTCTTCACAGGCTTGTTCCCTCTTTCTTTCCCTCCAGCACTTGTCTTATTTGTTCGGCTGCTGAAGATACTCAAGAGCACCTCTTTTTTACCTGCCCAGAGAAATGGTCTTTCTGGTCTTCCTTTTGGCACAAACATTTTGGCCTCTCTCCTCAGCCCTCCGACCTTGTTGTGGCCACTCTACTCTTTTACTTTTCCAAAGCCTATGCTTCTGATACTTCTAATGCTTCCATCTTTGGCTGTACTTCTTTTTTTTTATGGCTATATGACATTGCAACTGGATGTTCCTATTTGAGGGTATACCTTCTATTGCTTCTTTTGTTCTCCCTACTGCTATTTGCTTCTTTAGGTTGCCTCCTGTCAGAAATCAATACAGACATTGAGTGACACAGTGCTCTTTCCTCTCAAAAAAAATAATACAGTCCCATACAATAAATGAGTAGATAGTGAACAAATTTTTATTTTATTTTATTTTATTTATTTTTAAAAAAAAAGTCTTTTCTTTTATAACTTATTCAAAAAAAAAAAAAAAAAAACTTCAAGCAATTGAAATCAGCCAACTCTTAGCCAAGAACATGAAGACCTGAAAATATTTTATCTACTTCAAAACTGGCAATCATTTTGTTTATTCATAGTAACCCTATGCAAACAATTGCATATCATTTGAAAAATATTAATGATGCAGGTGTGAATGTTTGCCGTAGCTCATTTCTAAAATAGATAAATTAACTCGGGGGTTTTATTTTTTCATTCTCATCATCAGGAAAGCCTAGTATGACACTTACTCACAAGCATAAATAATGAAAAACAGCTCGAACAGTGCTTGTGTAGTGAATGGGAGAAGATCCCAAATGAATTTCTGGGAAATTTAGTAGGTAGCATGCCAAGGAGATACTCCGCTGTAATGAAGAATAAAGGCTTTTCTATAAAGTACCGAGCAATATATTTATAATAATAAAAATGCAAACAATCATCTAAAGAACAACTATTCCAAATCTTGTGTTATTCTATAAAATTTTTATTATGAATATCTTAGACTGATAGATATACCTTTATTTTTTATTTTTATTTTTGAAAAAATAAAATTGCTTTGCCATCTACTCATTTATTGTATGGGATTGTATACCAAACTAGATAATTAGAAATGCCAAAAACAAGTTTTTTTTGTAAACGAGACCGAGCTCGGATTTATTGTGAAAATCTAATTAGGTAACTAAAAGAGAATCACTATTATTATTATTATTTATACACTCTTTCCGGAAATTATTGGTGCAAGATTCAAAATGAATTTGGTGCAAAAATGGAATGTACCAAGTGCACCAAATAAATAAATTTATTATAAACATTTTCTTTCTAAACAATCGTCAAATCTGGACTGGGACTATCTACAGAATCCTTGCAAAACACTGAGCAGCACCTTATTACAAAGAATATGAGATCCTTGAGGATAATGTTTCCTCATCCAAAAAAAGAAGCTCTTTTGAATCTACCCTTTACAGCTGATCAGAACTACTCAATGTGATTAAGCTCAAGCAAATAAGGTGGACGATAGACACTGCCATATCCTCCACCCCCAATGTAAAGCTGAATGTCCCTGTTTTTTTATAGATAGGGGCATTTTCCATGATCAAATACAGTCCCACCCTTATCTTTTTGACTCTGGATGGGACCAATTACTGCTTTTCTTTTCTTCAAAGCTGCTTTGTCAATGAAAACGCAGTTGATCAAAAAATCCATGTCAATTTTCTGCCAACGAATAACCTAGTTCTACCTTTCTTCAATCTTTTCGGAACTATTTCACTCTACTAAATGAAAATGGGCTCTATCGAGTATGAAATAAAATTTCTTGGTAGGAAAGTCATGCAAAGTAGACTTCATGGTTTCAAGACTCATAAACCGGGCATTCAACCGCTCCATCATTTCCTCCAGGACAATATCTGGCTTTTCATCTACCATGTCAACTACAATATCCTTGTGCTCTTTGCAAAGTTTAGGTGGTTTTCCAGCCGAATTACTGTTGGAACTGCTACCATCATTCCTGTGAGGTAAGTCCTCATCCTTATTTAAACTCTATGTTCCTTTTCTGAACTAGTTTTGACCAGTGCTAGGAGGTATATTAACTTTTTTCAAGCAGTACGGACACTAAGTTGCTTCTCATACACCCAATAAAAAAAAACCTATCCCTATCCTCTTTTATATATGAACAATAGCTCGCTTTTGCAACCTGTTCCTTTTTTATGATGCCATCATCTTCTAAGTTGTAAAGTTTATTGTCCTTGGCCTGTTTTTCTGGAGGCTTCAGTTCCATGTAGTGTCTAAAGTTTGTGACGTTGTGCAGCAGGTATTACTCATTAGCCACTTCCATATCTAGAACAGCAACTGAACCCTCCTCTTCACTGTAAAGATTCCCACTTCTATCCTTGTAAATAAATGGATCCATGTTCAATGTTAAATGGTTGTTTATTTTTATTTTTATTTTTATTTTTATTTTATTTTAAAAAAAAAATCAGTATAAAAGTGCACCAAATTTATTTTTATTTTTGCACCAATGATTTCCGGAAAGAGTGTATATTTCAACTTTTTTGTGTGAATTTTTTGTTTTATGATATTAGGGCTTGGAGGAGAGCGGAGCCTTTGGCGGGGGATTGATCAGATCCATTTCAGCGGTAAGAAAAGCTAAAGGTAAGTTGTTTCTTGGAAGACAGTGTCCGGAGTTTAGATTGCTATTCATTATGCATAAACTCTTAACGCCCTTCTTGTAAGTCATTAACAAGATGTAAGAATAAACTTATCAAACTTTTGTGTTTTTACAGACTGAATTTAAAATAAAAAATCACTATTATCACTAAAAGGCTCATTTTTTCAAATAAATTATAAGTATACATTACAGTAGTCTATTTAAAACATGTTAAACACTTATAAATTCCAAGAATTGGATGTTAATAAAGAAGGTTAATATAATAATAGATACAGATTTATAGGTTAGATAACCTTCAATATTTAGTGTTTCTACCCTTTGCATTTATGATAGCTTTAAATCTCCAATACATGATTGAGATGAAGCAATATATTGTGTCTTTAGTTATTTTCTTGATGAATATAACGTGTCTATATATTCAGTGCATTGAAGTAAACAAGTTTGGAGTATCAGACCTCTTTTAAGATATCAATGTACCTTTTGTTGTCTATATTTCTCTTTTACAGGTACTAGTATTTCAACACTTTTATCATAGAAAGAATTTCACACCACCACACTACTTCCACTAAAACCCATCGTTGACTTTACGTTCTTTGGGTGAAGTTTTTTTTTTCTGTACTACTCTAGTAAAATTTCTGGCTCTTATCAACTGTTACATTGACTTATCAGATCAAATGATAATTCTCCACTCATCTTAAGTTCAGTGGAGATAGTATTTGATTAGAACTAGCCTCATTTCTATGTATTTTTCTGTGAGAAGAGACTTTTTAACAGTCAGTTTCTTTGTATTTTTTTAAAAAAAAAACTGAGAAACAGAGTGTGCACCAACCCAAAACTGACATAAGTAGTAACTTGGCTGGTGCTATTGATAGTAGCTTTCTAATTAATGAGATGAAATGTAAAGCCATCAATGCTTTTCTTTTTGTTTCCACAAAGGTCTTGTAGTTTGTTTAGCGTTGTTATATGATGTGGACATTATATATAAAGGCAATACATGGAAGATTAGTAATATATATTAGAGAAAAGCTGTAGTTTGAATTAATGTCATTTCTAAAAAATAATAATAATGTATAATATACTCAGTGTGATTATTCAGACAAGTAGAAAATAACGAGACTGAACAAAGATAATTTTTATTAAGTGAAGAGTGGTTCATTATTTATACTTTTTGTAGGTGCTTATCCTTCAGTGGCATTCTACCTTTTGGTAGTTAATGATTAGTTCATGGCATATCTTATTGATAGATGTAACCGTATGGTTGGTTAATTGAATAGGCACACCATTATAGAGCCATCTATTATGTCTTCACTTTAATTGCCTTTGATAGGTCTTATTTAATCCACTAAGAATTTATAGATGAAGGTAGCTCTTTTTAAGTGTCCGATAATATACTGAGCTTAGAAGGTTGATTTGTAGTTACGACCGATCAGTGAGATGATACAGAGATGTGCCATGGTACTTGCGCGCACTCAAGCTTTCATAGAGTATTCTGATATGTCAAAGCACACTACTCATTGTTGGCCAATTCATGGAGAATCTTTGGATTGAAGTCGGAACACGACACTCAGAAAGTTAGATCCATAAAAAGGTTAGATCTAAGAACAGAGATTTTTGATCTAGGATTTGAATTGTTATTTAATTATTTTATTGGTCAGAGTTCAAGGTTTATTCTTTATTACTCCATAGTCACAAACATGTGTATTAAGACTTATAATATAAATAGTATGTAAATGCTGGTTTCCATATTCCTTCTATTATTATACAAGAGTACACTATTTTCACTTATTATTGTTGCACTTTTGAAAGAAAAAAAGTTGTACAAGTGGAAAAAAAATTGTCACATTAATAAATTAAAAGATGGCGTATAAGTTGGGTGCGACAAATGCGACATGAATGATTTATTGTTAAAGAGGATTCTCTTGTAAGCAATCATCAAATCTATCGATAGAGCATTTAAAAAATCCTTTGAGATCACTGAGAAGAACTTGGTTAGATGCATCAGCGATTCTAGATGATAGCATTTCTTCTTCCAAGAGTCTTTCTCTTTTCAATTTGCTTTTGCAAACAGATCATAATTGCTCAATGAGATTCAACTCTGGTGAGTATGGAGGAAGATAGACACACCTGTACCCACGGCCTTCAATGAAGCTTTTAATGTCTTCATTCATATGGATAGGGGGGTTGTCCATAATCAAGTAATTGTCCTTGAAAACATCTGGAAAATTATCTATGGCATCCATTGTATTGCTCAAGAAATTAAGATGGTGGCCAGTAACAGTGCCTTTGCTTTGTTTCTGGGAAGGCCCACTAGATCCAGTAGTTTTTCTCTTCTTTGAAGTAGGTAGCATTCGAGGCCGTCTTAATTTTATGTTGACAATGCCCTGAGCAGATGTTGCTCACAAGACTAAAGAGGGCTGATCGTCCAATAAATCGACTAAAAATCTTCTGTAGCTATCTCAAGTAGTGCTAACCTACCAACTGGCCTTCCACTACCTTTTTTTCTGGCAGTGAATTTCTGAGGATTCTGCTGATTGTTTGAGTACCATCTCTGAGCAGTGCGCGGGTTAATTTGAAGTTTCAGTGCAGCAGCTCTGAAGCTCATGCTCCTTTCATAAATCAACACAAACAGCTGCTTTTTTCGGAATCATTGTAGTGCTTGTGGATGCCAGAAGCTCTGTTATCCTCTTCCGTATTGACATATCTGTCTACGGATTGTTGTGTAGTTTTTTTTTCTGGATTGTCAGGTGGCTTGTGGTCAAGGTACATCCTGAAATTCGTAATCGTCTCAATGGGGTACGTCTCCTCGTCTACCTCTATCTCCACTATTGTAACGGCTATTCCTTTATCATTGTAGAGATTTCCTTGACTGTCTTCATGCACAATTTTATTCTTTTCTTTTCTTTTAATAAAAGTAAAATGTAAGAAAACCTCAAGTATTTAGAATGCACCAGTTTTAAATCTTTTACTAAGCCAATTTCTGATTTATTAATACGACAATAATAAGTGAAAATAGTGTACTGCAAATGCTGTGGGCTTAAGGATAACACATTATATTAAGAGAAGAATAGCAGTGACTGAGTTGTGATTTTGGGGTAATTTTTGTTCTATTTTTTATCTTTACAGCCAATTCTATACTTTCTAATTGCAAAGTCAATAGTCATTGCTAAAACAGGCAAGTAGAGTTTGAAATAGCCCATTTACACAGCAAAAAAGCATTCTCAAACATATTAGCCAATCATAAGAATAGTGTGATTTAATTTTCTGTGTATTTCTTTATATTTCCAAGAAATCTTTAGGCATATACTAGCAATATATTAATGTGATTTTTTTTTCCAAAGTGTACTTTATTCATCTATCCCAGATATACTCGATTAGGCATAAGTCTAAGCCTTGGATAGTTATTTTATACACTATTTTCGGAAAGTATTCGCACAACCTCAGAATAAAATTACACACTTTATATTTCACTTTTTGCACAATTCCATAAATTCTTTTTGTACAAAATATGCGAGATTTATTAGGATATTTTTACTTAAGCATGTTTCAAATCTCAAAGAAGATTAATAACAAAATCCCTTAATATCATTGATAAGAACATCACTACATGCTTCAATGATTCTCATGTTTAATGTCTCACTTTCCAAGAGCTTTTCTCTCTTAAGTTTACTCTTTACAATGGACTAAAATTGCTCAATAGGATTGATCTCAGGAGAGTATGGTAGAAGAAATAAACATCCGTAGCCGCGACTTACAACAAGTCTACTAATTCTTTTAATGAAAGTGTACTTTTCTTAAATGATAAGGCACACTTTTCTATCATAAGGTTGTATTCTTTTTGGTGGCTTTGGGGTTTGACTGAGACTTCTCAGGTGATTTTAAGTCCAAATAAGTACCGTAGTCTACCCTATTTTGAAGAGGAAGAGATCCTTTATCTACGTCTATCAAGATAGGCTCATTGCCCAATTTTTCAATAGCATTTCCCTATCTATCTTCATAGTAAATTTGTTAGTTTACTGTTGAAGAAGCAATATTTCGAAAAGTGTACGAAAAATGAAAAAAAAAAATATAGCACAATTTTTTTCCGAGGTTGTGCGAATACTTTCCGAAAATAGTGTATAAAATAACTATCCAAGGCTTAGACTTATGCCTAATCGAGTATATCTGGGATAGATGAATAAAGTACACTTTGGAAAAAAAAATCACATTAATATATTGCTAGTATATGCCTAAAGATTTCTTGGAAATATAAAGAAATACACAGAAAATTAAATCACACTATTCTTATGATTGGCTAATATGTTTGAGAATGCTTTTTTGCTGTGTAAATGGGCTATTTCAAACTCTACTTGCCTGTTTTAGCAATGACTATTGACTTTGCAATTAGAAAGTATAGAATTGGCTGTAAAGATAAAAAATAGAACAAAAATTACCCCAAAATCACAACTCAGTCACTGCTATTCTTCTCTTAATATAATGTGTTATCCTTAAGCCCACAGCATTTGCAGTATGACACTGCTTAAGAAAGATGTATTATAGGACACACAGAATTAACTCTAGTGGTCATTGTCCATAAAATAAAACCAAACTCACTAATATTAAGAGAAATATAGTCAATCATTGAGTCTATATCCATAATTACTTCAACTGTCTCATTGTAACTGTGTCGTCTTTGGCTTCAATCAAAGAGAAATCCTGGATAGTTCAAAGAGTAAACAAGGTCTGGTATTTATTGATGGGTCTTTCTCACTTGTTGTATACTCTTCTAATTTCTACTATCTACTAATAAAAAAATATGAAAAACCTTCTCTTGCTAAAATATCATCCCCTAGATATATGCTTTGCTACTAACTCTTCTTCTACCATGGGGTCCCATTTAGGTAGTCTATGTTTCTATTGACGGGGATGATCGATGTTTCTATTTATGGTAAGTGAATATCCTATAATCAACAATTTTATTCATAAACAATATATTTGTAGTTTTGGAGGCACTTCTTGATCGAAGGAGACACGCAGGATCTTGGAGGTAAGGCTATCTGCTTTTTCAGGTGTATGTTTTTGGGGTACTCTTGTGTGGTATATGAGGAACTCGCTTCTCTACCGCTGCGAGAAAGTATAGATTTGATTGTCTGATAGCGGTACTCTGACAGTAGACCTGTGGAAACACAAGAAGACAGATAAGAGTAGCCTTACTAGCGATGAACCAATGAAAAAGACAAAAAGAAGAAACAAAAAAGAACAAGACAAGAACCAACAACTACACTTCACCTAGGGGTATAAACCACCCTCTTCATGGAAACAAAGATGTGGTGTAGACTTCTCTTCTGAAACATTTCATTATTCTAACTAGTTTTAGCAATTTCACCTATTTTCCATTTTTCTATGGCCATTCATGTGAATAGGTATTGTATCACTGCCTCTTCTACATATTCTATTGATAATACACTCTTTCCGGAAATCATTGGTGCAAAAATAAAAATAAATTTGGTGCACTTTTATACTGATTTTTTTTTAAAATAAAATAAAAATAAAAATAAAAATAAAAATAAACAACCATTTAACATTGAACATGGATCCATTTATTTACAAGGATAGAAGTGGGAATCTTTACAGTGAAGAGGAGGGTTCAGTTGCTGTTCTAGATATGGAAGTGGCTAATGAGTAATACCTGCTGCACAACGTCACAAACTTTAGACACTACATGGAACTGAAGCCTCCAGAAAAACAGGCCAAGGACAATAAACTTTACAACTTAGAAGATGATGGCATCATAAAAAAGGAACAGGTTGCAAAAGCGAGCTATTGTTCATATATAAAAGAGGATAGGGATAGGTTTTTTTTTATTGGGTGTATGAGAAGCAACTTAGTGTCCGTACTGCTTGAAAAAAGTTAATATACCTCCTAGCACTGGTCAAAACTAGTTCAGAAAAGGAACATAGAGTTTAAATAAGGATGAGGACTTACCTCACAGGAATGATGGTAGCAGTTCCAACAGTAATTCGGCTGGAAAACCACCTAAACTTTGCAAAGAGCACAAGGATATTGTAGTTGACATGGTAGATGAAAAGCCAGATATTGTCCTGGAGGAAATGATGGAGCGGTTGAATGCCCGGTTTATGAGTCTTGAAACCATGAAGTCTACTTTGCATGACTTTCCTACCAAGAAATTTTATTTCATACTCGATAGAGCCCATTTTCATTTAGTAGAGTGAAATAGTTCCGAAAAGATTGAAGAAAGGTAGAACTAGGTTATTCGTTGGCAGAAAATTGACATGGATTTTTTGATCAACTGCGTTTTCATTGACAAAGCAGCTTTGAAGAAAAGAAAAGCAGTAATTGGTCCCATCCAGAGTCAAAAAGATAAGGGTGGGACTGTATTTGATCATGGAAAATGCCCCTATCTATAAAAAAACAGGGACATTCAGCTTTACATTGGGGGTGGAGGATATGGCAGTGTCTATCGTCCACCTTATTTGCTTGAGCTTAATCACATTGAGTAGTTCTGATCAGCTGTAAAGGGTAGATTCAAAAGAGCTTCTTTTTTTGGATGAGGAAACATTATCCTCAAGGATCTCATATTCTTTGTAATAAGGTGCTGCTCAGTGTTTTGCAAGGATTCTGTAGATAGTCCCAGTCCAGATTTGACGATTGTTTAGAAAGAAAATGTTTATAATAAATTTATTTATTTGGTGCACTTGGTACATTCCATTTTTGCACCAAATTCATTTTGAATCTTGCACCAATAATTTCCGGAAAGAGTGAACAATTTGATATTAAGGTATTCTACAAAAAGAAATACTAATTTGGATATCTGCAAACCTTTTGATTTCAAACACAGTTACATAAAAAGTGTGTTTTTTTGGACGTAAAGGGATATTTGTGTCACTTATTAAAAGCCAGAAAATCTCTTATTCTGTACATCCTTTAATCACTGTTTGAGTTTATACACTAACTAGTAATTAGCTATTGCAGCCTAGATCTTTCTCTCTTATTTTGTAACTGAAACTCAGACAACACTAGGGATTAATTAATGTGAATACTAAGGTTTATTGTAAAGAAGAGCTTGATAAATAGCTCAGTAGATTATATTATTAATATCAATAATAGCCATTCTCTATTTTTGACCTATTTTTCTCTCATGGCATATATAAAATAAGCATGTGTAAAAGAAGTGTATTATTAGCTCAATAAATAGCTGAATATAATTATACGTTAAATGGTCAGCATTAGACACAAGACATCATGCTAAGTAAATTATGTTATAAAAACTTTACAGTATATATTAATACACTTTATAAATTAGCTGAATAAGCATATTTTCTCTTTGTTTATCTAGAGATATAGCTATCTATAGTTATTTCGAGAAAATAAGACATGCCTAAATAAATACACATACATTTTCCAGTGATAATATGTATTATTCAAACAAATATCAAATATGTAGACATTTTTAAAATCGTATAATTTGTATATATTTCTGACTTAGAATAACGTTCAACATATCATCATGGAAGATGTAACATGAATCATATATATCATATGCATATGTGAATACAGGGCTAGAGTGGTCTCGTGATATTCAGCCCAATATTCTTAAAAAAATTGTGGATAATACTAAATATCATATAGAATAATTAGATTGAATACTCTTTAAAGATGCCTGAGTTTATGAAACAATTTGAGAAGCCTATAGAATTTTATTTATAACGATACAGAGCTTTATAGTAAGATGTAAAACATATAAATATAGGGTGTTTTTGCTGTATTAAAATATATTCTCAGTTTTTCTTTGACTTGCAACCTTATTACCCACAAAACTCATTCATTGATCTTTTATAGTTCAAACATAAAACATTATTTCCTCTCTATCTTAAAACATGACTATACCTGAAATTATTAGCAAATTGCAATCCTTACCAGAAGAAGATCTCCTTTCATATTGGAAAAGACAGTTGACTACCCATGCTGAGAAAAGATTTGCACAGTATTATGAAAAGCTTAATGATGGTACCGAGATCTACAAGACACTCACCTACGAACAGTTTGATCGTATTACAACAAATCTAGCCTGTGAATGGAAGGAGATGTTCAAAGATACTCAATACATTGGCTACATCAATTTTCACTCCATTGATTACATGATTACCTACATCGCCATTCTGAAGATGGGTTTAACCCTAGTATGCCTTTCCACCAAAAACTCAGCAGCTGCAAATGCTAGTGTGCTTAAGAGTGGAAATGTCACAACTTTACTGACTGTTCCAAGTTACAATAAGATGGCGTATGACACAGCAGACATTTTAAGCAACTGTAAAGTAATCATTGCCAATCATCATGACATTGATGCAATGATAGAACAGCCACTGAATACCAATGCTGAGGATATACTGCAAGTAATACCAAAGAGTCTTGATGACACTATATTGGTTCTTCACAGGTAAAGCTATTATTTAAACACACTGATCTAAACTCCTCTATCTATATTCAGCTCTGGATCTACAGGCTCTCCAAAGATTATCTATTTAAATAGTCGAGTTTTTATGAAATCCAGAGAAATATTTCAAGTCAGTGAAAAAGATAGTGGGTTCGATGTGTTTGGCAATAAACCCAACACATTTTTCTACTATATGGCCTTGTAAGTACTTTGTGATATTAATATTTAATGCTAAAGAAATTATTATTGTAACTCTAGATTCCATATGTCTGGCCATATATTCATTAATGGTATTATTCTTAACGGAAGCAGTATAGTATTTATGGAGCCAAAAGTGATTTGCACAAAAAAGGTATTTGCTGCCATCAGAGATAGCAAATGTGATGTCACTATATTCTCTCCTTTGACAATGGAGCAATTATTACATTACACAAGTGAGAGTGGTGAATGGTCTGTACTTCAGAATCAAAAAGCGATGATGTATGTATATTGAAAGAAGTGTTTATAGAGTAGATTATTAACCTATCATCTAAAAACAGACATGCTGGAGCTTCAATGAAAAGAGAGGTGTCTGATCTTTTTACAAAAAATCGTGTCAACATTTGCTCATATTATGGCAGTACAGGTAAGCAGGAAATCTATCTTTTTCACTAGAGATTTTATTAATGTCTTGGTATTATCATTATTATTACTATTATATAGAACTAGGAGGTTTTATGACAGAAAACCTTGCTATCAACGGCCCTAATAAGTACTATTTAAAGCCACTCTCAATAATTAGTCAATACTGTCTGTGGGAGAGCTTTAACTCTGACCCCAATTTGAAACATCTTGTCATTCGAAAAGATTTTTCATCATTAAGTATCAGTGCCAAAAGAAGAGAAGATGGGAATTTTGAAACCGGTGATTTGTTTTTGGAAGATGCTTCAAATCCTGGACACTACACATATTTCAGTCGTACAGGAGATATTTTGGTCTTGTAAGGCTTAGTGAAAAAATCATATAGAATAGTAACAAACCAACTAACACTAATACTGAAAAATAATTAGAAATAGCGCCAGCAAAGTCAACCCTATTCCCATCGAATCTATCATTCGTCAATCTCCTGTCATAAACCATGCTCTCGTTTTTGGTGAGGGTCATCCATACATTGGTGTTTTAGTAGAGCTGTCAAATGAAGCTCGTACCAAATATTCAGACAATGAGATTCAGGATCTTGGTAAATATCCCACTTTTTTGTGTCCATCTTTTTCTTATACTCAATATTCTTTTCTACCAGTGCACTCGGCAGTTGATGAAGCAAATGCATCTGCTCTGGAATACACGGTCATTAAGAAGTCTATGATAAAGATACTTTCAACTGATGAGAATTTACCTACCACAGACAAGAATACTGTGATGAGAAAGCTTGGTTATGTGCAGTACAAAAAAATTATCGATGATATTTACAACCCATCGCTTATTTATTAGTATCTAGTCATAAAGAGTATATCTTCATTGAATATTATATTATTCAATTATTATTATACATTTTAAAACATAACTAATGTCTTTCAAATTCTGAGTCATTTTTATACCAAAATAAATAAATAAATAAATAAACATATAATTTTTTTTTCATAAAACTACTTTTTTCATACAATGTCTTAATAATCTATTGTCATAAACATCTTTTCCAAGACCCTCAAGATGTATGGGAAACATACTAGCCTTGTGATTCGTTTAACCATTCTCTATTAGGTAATAAACAGCAACACCCTGGCCAAGACAATTTATATGTTCAACGTCCTTGCTTCCACTGTAGGAGATATTGTAAAGCACTTTAAGAAGACAGACCCGGTGGTGCCTTCTCCAAAGAGTGACCAAAAAATAAAGCTTAACAATGGGGCCCTCAGATAATTAAAGAAGACTGTTGTAGGCAATCCTCAACAAACCAAGGGAGCCATCAGGGAAAATGACATGGATATCAAGGTCTCAGGACCAACCTTGAAGAAGTATCTCGATGAAATGGGATTTCAATCTTGCAGTTCAGTGGTCAAACCTCTTTTGACAAAGAAGAATATAGAGGCAAGACTCCAGTGGGCCTATGAGTATTGGAGGGAGGTTGTCTGGTCCGATGAGTCCAGAATAGAACTGATGATCTATGAAAGGGGCATTAAAGTCATCAGGTAGATGACAGTCTTTAATTTCGAGAATGTCTTCGAGAAGAAGTTTAGAGGTGGTAGAGTGATGGTATAGGGCTGTCTCAGTGGGAAGGGTGTTGGAAGATGGGTTGTAGTGGAGAGTAAGATAAACTCTAACAATCACATTAAGGTACTTGAGAGAAGCCTACTGCTCCAAACTCAAACATCTCTCTCCTAAACTCTAGGATCAGCGTTTATATACAGGATGACAATGTTAGACACTATACGATTAAGGCAACTCGAGAATAAAAGGCTGCAATTGGTATAGTAAGGACTCATAAATAGCTTTCGCAAAGTCCCAATCTCAATCCAATTGAGCATCTTCAGGCCTACTCCAAGAAAATTATTAGGAATGACGGGAAGGTATATTCCACTAAACAGAAGTCAGAGCCTACCCTGATGTTGGAATAGGGAAAAATATCGAGAAAAGTAATAGATAACCTTGTTGGTAGCACGGGGCGGAGATGCCAGACTGTAATAGATGCCAAAGACTAGCAGTGGTTACTAGATAGCCTTACAATAAAACCGCTTTTTATTTTATTTTATAAACACTACTATCTTTATGTATTGAATCTTTTTTTCTACTAAATGGATCTATAAATCTATAACACTATTAAGATAAATTACACTGAGGGAACAAAATAATTGGCATTTTATTTATTTATAGAAATCCGATAAATTTCATATCTTACATAAGAGACACCTGTAGCAGTTTTCTTTCTTTCTTCTTAATAAAAGTATATCCATATTTAATTTATAATTCAACCAACAGATGAGCAAAAATTTACCATTGTTAATTTTCGACAAGCAAACATGAAAGTAAAGTAAATAGCTGAAAGAACTGGAGTAAAGCTGCGAACAATCTACAATGTTCTAAATCGACAAAAGACAAGAGGAACTACCAAACGCCAAGGAGGTTCGGGAAAACCCAAAATATTCAATGAAAGAGGAATAAGACACCTTTTGAACGTTATTAGCAAGAATAAACGAAATATTATTGATTCAGTTAAAAAAGTCTATGAAGAGTCATTACTACGTTTCTGTGGTCTAGAGTGCCGCTTGATATTGATGAAAGATGGAGCACCCACTCACAAAAGTATTGTAGCAAGTGATTGGAAAAGAGAGATAGAAATTGATGGTTTGGAGTGGCCTGCTCAATCACCCGATCTGAACCCCACTGAAAACCTTTGGATGCAGATAAAAGATAAGGTCCAGGAGAGATGCAATGGTACTGTCAAGACAGACAAGTTCAAAACTATTATACAAGAAGCCTGGGATTCCTTTGAGCCAAAAAAATGGAATTCTTTGATTGAGACAATGCCAGCACGAATGCAAAAAGTCATCAAGAACAAGGGTGGGAGTACCCATTATTAAAGCTACATTTGTAGTAGTTTTTTATAAGTAAAATTAAAAATAAATTACATATAAGTATTTTAGAGCCTTTCTTTAAACATAATATGAGCTTTATTAAAGTAGAAAATACGTTTTATTTCTCTTGATACAAGAAAAACACTGTATTGATGATATGAAATCTATCAGATCTTTTTAAATTGCCAATTTTTTTGTCCACCACAATACATGTGTATTCCAAGTTAGAGAAAATAAAAAACAGTTGTATTCATTCAAAAAGAGACTAATTAATACACACTCTTGATGTTAATAATAACTAATTCACTACCATGAAAGGGTATTCCCCTTTATTTATTTATTTTTTTTAAAATAAAATAAAATAAAATAAAAATAAAAATAAAAATAAATATAAAAATAATAATAATAAAGTTATTGATCATTCTTTGGTATCAACCCATCTCTTTGTGCATGAGTATTCAGTGAAATCTACACTCGTTAGTTATTGTATTTATTGTATATACTTACCAAAATTCTCTGCTGCATCACAGTGACACTTTCTTTGTGTTTCTTTTGTGATGGGGCAATGCATAAATGGATTATGACGATAGCCAATGTCTTCAAAGAAGTGTACTTGTGACTTGTTAAGGAACATACCCACAGCAATAGAATGAACAGGAGCATCTCCCCATCTATTGATGAACACTTAGTCTTCTTTTTCTTTATGTAGTGTACTAGATGGTTACCTTTCATAAAAGAATCCACCCGCACGATCAAGATAATCAAAGTAAGCACTGTAGGCTGGACTTCTTAAGAAGTTAAGATCAGCAATCTCAAAGTTGCTCCAGAAATGACAGAGATTGTAATCCTCTCCACCATTGTCTGATATGAAGTCTATGAGATTGTTCTTTGGGATGTGCTGTGGATATTCCTTCATGAATGCTTTGGTTGTGTTCCATAAAGTACGAATGGTAGACTCGTATTCAATCAGAGAGAGAGTCCATCCTAACTATGAGTCACTATGAATACAAATGAATTTACCATATTGTTTCTTGTTCTCCTTCATGAATAGGAATGGATCATAGTCAATGTCACAAAGAAACTCAACACCTGGTTCTACACGCCTAATTCCATTATTCACTTTTCATAAGATAGATATCTATATATAACAACACTAGCAAAGACTCTTTACCAGTAATATTCATAGTCTTGCATCAAAGGGTGACGATAAAAAAAGCCACTCTCAAATCTATAATACCCATTGCCATTAGACACTTGCTCTCTAGTGTCTTGTATCTATACATTACCTGCACATGTGGCGATAGGATAAGTTATCACCATACAGGATATGAGCTTCACCCATTTCATGACGTAATTTGTCAGCCTTCTCAACATCCACCCAGTCAGGATAACTCCAGTGTTCCTTGGGAATAAGACCTATACACTATAAGTCTTCTACTTGAAAGGACTGTTTACCATAGTGTGTTTTTGAAGAGCAAAGTCCAGAAGTTAATTCTATAAACTCTTCAGTAAAAGGCACATCGTTCAGAAACACATAGGGATAGTTGAACTTTTTGTTGAAGCGTGATTCTAACTGGTGGATAGTATTACGAAGCGCATCTAACTCTGAGTTTCGAGTAAGAATCACAAACGCAGCCTTGGCTCGGGTGGTGTTCATCCATTTAGGCTCTATAGGAAGATCTTCCAGTAGTGGGTTGAAGGCATCTTCTCTTACAGAAGGAGATGACTGAAATGGAAAGAGAAAGAAGAGAATAAGAACTGTAAACAGCACTAGAGAAGCCAAGATGGGCTTTCTCTGTGTAGATGAGATAACTGGCATCTGGACAAAGAAGACAAAAAGCAGTCTTTTTTCTTTTGCGCTATTTTTTCTTTTCTCTCTTTCTCGTCTTTTTTTTTCCTTCCCTAGTTTCTTATTTTCATTTTAATGCGGAGATGGTGCCGATACTCCAGAGAGATCGACATTGAAAGAATAGAGAAAAAAGACTGCCACTTTTATATAAAAGTCACACTCTAGCACTGGAGTATCTTTATCATTGGACTACATTCTAGTACTGGAGCCCTGGGAGTTTGGATCTTGGCTTGGGTACTTTACAGATTCATTCTTTACTGTCATGGAAGGAGGGGCGGGTGGTTGCATGGAAGTAGCATCTGTGGAAGTGACTGTCAAAAACAAGGTCAATGAATAACTAATTCAACTAGTGGAATGAACTGGGCTTACCTGAGGTTTGTATCTCAGACTTAGGGCCTAAAGGTCTTGGTCGGCCCCATGCTACACGTAGAGGGAAGCCTTTAATATTAAGTCCAACTTCATAGACCTTTTCAGCAGCAGCCTCGGCAGCCTTTCTTGTAATAAAGTTCACAAATGCACATTTGGACTTGTAGATAACAATCACAGACTTGATTTCACCAAAAGCATAAAAGAAGCCTCTGTGGAAGAAAGAAAAAAAAGTCATTCTCACTCATCGAATATCAAACACACATACCGAATGTCTGCTTCTGTAAGATCCTCTTCAACACCAGTCACAAACAAAGAAGTCTATTGCCAAGATCAATTATGTATCTACCACCACACCTTACCACTGCCTTGTCTTTGGGAGGATCCAAAGAACTGCTTCCACCACGGATTCTTGTCAACATCTTCTTTGCTACTGGATCGTTGGCACCATAGTAACGATCCTTAATATTCTGTTGTGCAATGTCACTGTCTCCTGGAAGCTCATGTCTAACAACCCAGCTGTTCATTATCTGTTGTATCTATGTGCATTTACCTATAGGGACATTCATCACCACGTTTACATTCACCCTTTACAAAGAAAGAACAGATGTGTGCTCTGTTACGCTTGTAGAATGGTTCTGAACGGGCAAGTCTTCGAAGAATCTCACGACTAGCAGGCGTTGCCTTTCCAGTATCATACAAGTTCTTCTCTTCTTCTAGCTACCACACCCACTCCTGTCAGTCCATTCCCAAATCAGCAGAACCTACCTTGCTAGCTATATTCTGGGCATAGTATTGTCGATTGACATCGGTGGTAGGTGCACTGGACTGAATTTGCAATGCACTGTCTCTAACTTGTACAGGAAGACCTGTCCTCATACCAGTGTAAATACATAGGGACAGAGCAACACATAAATACCACTTTACCATACTGCAGATCCAATACACATGTCTGGCAGACATTCTTTACTTTGGCACAGATCTGGCAAATCTCGGTCTTTTTGTATCGCATGTTGGTACCTGGTAACCAGCGGAAGACAGTAAAAGGACGGGCACAGATCTGGGTGAGATATAAGACGCGATATTCTATCCAATGATAACTATGCTATACCTTGCACTCTTTTCCATACGATTGCTTTGTCTATTCATGTCAAAGGAATCAACAAACCCACTTTATTGCCAACAGTCACTGCATAAACGTACCATGCGCACGTATGGGTTGTCTCCTAGACAAGTTTCACAAACAATAGGAAATTCCTACAAAATTCATAGCAGATGATAAGCCTATAGTCACTCTTCTCTTTCTCAGCAATTCCACCTACAGAGTCTTCCCAGCCTTGTTTGTTTGGATCAGATTTGGTTAAGCTCATGGTGTATGCTCATCTGCTTTTTCAAAAATAGGCAAAACATATAAGAGTAGAGACAAGACGTGACTGTCACTTCTACGTCAGCCTACCATATTTTCCTATTTTGGAATACGTGTCATGGATTTCCTTGTTATTTTTTCCCTTTTTTTTTCTTTCTTCTTTCTTCTTTTGGTTGTCAGCAAACAGGCACTCGAAGCCTCTAAAGCAGAAAACAAAACAAAGAGCCGTTATGAGTCAACCACCATTCACGCCCAATAACAGCAGCCAAACACCAACACCAGGTCCTTACGACCCTTCTACGCCGGGACAGCCCTACCCTTCTACGCCGGGACAGCCCTACCCTTCTACGCCGGGACAGCCCTACCCTTCTACGCCGGGACAGCCCTACCCTTCTACACCAGGCAATGCCTACCCTTCTACACCAGGCAATGCCTACCCTTCTACACCAGGCAATGCAGAAACACCACAACGCTTTTCTCGGTATGCTGATCCACGTTCAGCTCTGTACGAAATGTCGTCTCCTGTGAACTATGCTCGAACACCGGGATCTCCTTCTCAAGCACGCTCTCGATTCAGACGATCTGAACTTTCTTCTGCTTTGAATGATGACTTTTCGCCTTCTTCTCCTCTTGCTTACCCAAGCACACCTATTCGATCGGGCATCAATAGCTACAACTCTCCCATGACGCCTAGAACACCAAGAACGACCTTTGTAAGAACACCTTACCTTAGTTCTCGTGCTGCACAGACACCAGGCACTCCTGATGCGGCTATACCAGAGTCACAGGAAGTAGATCCTTCCATGGCCACTCGTGTAGTGTGGGGTACTTCCATCAATGTGCAGGATGCTATGGTCTCTTTCAAGAACTTCTTGACTAGATTCCAAACACCTCAATCGAGAGAGCCCTTTTATTCTCAATTACTACGACGTGTAAGTGATTCTTATCTAAGCAAGAAAGAGATATGTATATGTATATGTATATAAAAGAGAAGAGAGAGAAGAAGAAAGAGAGAGAATGCAGACAGCACATATTGATTGTTGGTGTTAGGCAAGAGACACTGGCAATCCATGCATTAATTTGGACTGCAACAATCTAAGGGCCTTCTCGGGTACAAAAGTACTGTATGAACAATTGGTTAAATATCCTCAGGAAATTATTCCGTTGATGGATCATATTGTTACCTGTGTCTATTTTGAACTTTTCCCTGATGCCGAGGATTGCAAGCTCAAGGTTAGACCTTTTCATTTGAAAGAGGCGGTGAACATGCGCGAATTGGATCCTCAGAGTAAGGCAAATAAGAAGACTATAGCTGACTTTTAATGTGTGTGTGTGCGTGTGTGTGTGTGTGTGTGAATGTAGATGTAGATCAATTGATTACAATCAAGGGTTTGATGATTCGTGCTTCTCCTATTATTCCAGACATGAGAAAAGGTAGAATGTCATGTAGAAAAAAAAACTCACCTTTTTATAGGTTTCTTCCGCTGTTTGATTTGTGATTATACAACAACCGTCAATGTGGACCGTGGACGTATTATGGAGCCCAAGCGTTGTCCAAGAGAACAGTGTGCTTCTGAAAACACAATGTCCCTTGTTCACAATCGCTGTGAGTTTTCAGATAAGCAAGTCTCTAGATTACAAGAAACACCAGGTAGAGTACATACCCACTGGCATAAAGCATGGACTAAGGAAGACAGATATGGTACCTGATGGTCAGACACCACAGACAGTGACACTTTGTATCTACGACGAAATGGTAGATGTAGCAAAACCTGGTGATAGGTAATCTTTATTTATGCAGGAATATAACTTATAAAGGTTGTTTGGATAGATTAGAGATCACAGGTATCTTCCGTGGTGTGCCAGTGAGAGTCAACCCACGTCAACGCACTATTCGGTCCTTGTTTAGAACTTACCTAGATGTTGTGCATATCAAGCGTACAGATAAAAAGCGTATGCATGTGGATAAAGCCTTCTTGACTGAATTTGGACCTGAAGCGTAAGTACATATTATAGGAGAAGGCTTTACTAATATAAATAGTTATGATGAAGGAGATGAGGTGGTGGTGGTCAATGAGGATGATGAAGAGAAGATTCGTGAGCTTGCACAATCCCCAAATTTATACGAACGATTGGCTCGATCGTTAGGTAAGCATTACTCTCCATTCTAGAGCTTAAAGGTCTTGTCGATGTTTAGCACCAAGCATCTTTGAATTGGATGATGTTAAAAAGGGTATTCTGTTACAGTTGTTTGGTGGTGCCCATAAAGTATTCAAGAAATCAGGATCTCCTCATTTCCGGTAGAGTATACGTTCTTTAGCCTGTACTCATTTATGTCTGACAGTGGTGAAATCAATGTTTTGTTGGTGGGTGATCCTGGTACAAGTAAATCCCAGATTCTACAGTATGTTCACAAGATTGCCCCTCGTGGAGTATACACCTCTGGAAAAGGTTCTTCAGCTGTTGGTCTTACTGCTTACATTACCCGTGATCCTGATTCACGTCAATTGGTGCTGGAGAGTGGTGCCTTAGTATTGAGTGATGGTGGTGTATGCTGTATTGATGAGTTTGATAAAATGTCAGACTCAACTCGATCAGTACTTCATGAAGTCATGGAACAGCAGACTATTTCAGTGGCTAAGGCTGGTATTATTACTACTCTAAATGCACGTACCTCTATCTGTGCTAGTGCAAATCCAATTGGCTCTCGATGGAACAAGAATATGTCTGTTCCTGCTAATTTGAATCTCCCACCCCCCTTGCTGTCAAGGTAATGTTAGATCTTAAGGAGACATGAGTTGTTCATGCCATTGTAGATTCGATCTGTTATACTTGATTCTTGATCGTGTGGATGAGGAGGCAGATAGACGTCTGGCTATGCATTTAGTATCACTTTATCTTGAAAATAACCCATTGACAGCTGGTATCGATATTATATCAGTGGAGATGTTGACTAAGTACATAAACTACGCACGTGAAAAGATCCAGCCAGAGTTGACAGAAGAAGCTGGTCGTCATCTTATTGACTCTTATGTTGAGCTTAGACAGCAAGGACAGGACCGCGGTAGTCAGGAAAAGAGAGTAGCAGCAACAACACGTCAATTAGAATCTATGATTCGTATGTCAGAAGCTCACGCTCGTATGCGATTGTCAGAAACAGTAGAAGTCCAGGATGTTGTAGAGGCTTCAAGATTATTACGTGAAGCTATCAAAGACTATGCAACTGACCCCAAAACAGGCAGAATTGATATGGATCTTATTCTGATGGGACATGGTGCCCATGATCGTCATTTACAGGATGATTTGACACGCGAACTGCGCACATTGCTGAATAGCTATGGAGAAACAAGAGTCGGATGGACACGTGTACTGAATGACTTTAATGCTCAAAGCAATGTAGTAAGTAAAGAAAGGCCTCAGTAGGAGAAAGTGTCTCTAATAATAGCTATAGACAATCGAAAATAGAGCCTTTGAGGAGGCTTTACGAGCCATGGAGACTCAAGGAGATATTAAGATTGTTGGAGAAGGCAGAAAAAGAATGATTAGCCGCCTCAATCTTTAATGAGTGTTTATCACTTAGTATATAGTATTACATTTTCTTATTAATAAGTACTTTCTCGCTCCATGCTTATGGAAATGAGATAGTCTTTAACCTATTAGCTTGTGCTCGATAAATTTTAATTGGCCGTGAAATATAAATACTCATTCTGTATTTAATAATAGAAAACATATATCTAGGTTTCTTTATGCTGTATGTTGTCATATATAAAATGTATGGTTATATACTGAAAAAAGATATCTATTTCCCCAAATCCAAGCTTCCTACACACCTAAAGATTTTTGGGATATAAAAGTAAATACACGGACAATAAAATCACACTATCATTCTTGTTGGCTAATATATTTAAAAAAGGTATCTTCGCTGTCTAAATGAACTATTTCAAACTCTGTCTGCCTATCCTAGCAATAGCTACACTATCTTCATAAAGTATTGGTGCATCTTTGGGAAATAAAATAGTATAGAAATGTAGTATGATTCAAAAAAGACTTACATGTATCTTAGTTTAGTGCAGTGATAACTACACCGGATTATTTTTTGATGTTTTAGTGGGTCGACTACTACTAGCTAAGGGCGACTCCTTTCTTTTGGTACCAACAGACTGTACTGTCTTGGATCGACAAAAGCGCTTGGGTCGTTTGCCTTCTTCTCTTAGCCCAAAAAAATGAACATGATAAAGGTTCAATGTTGCTGCCATGTCCTGATTCCAAAAGCGTTGAGAAATTATCTCATCAGAAACTCCAGAAGTTTTAGTCATGATCTTCAAACATTGTTGGTTTTTGCACCTAAATAAAAATAAAAAATAATAAACTAATTAGCCTTTTCTTTGACTTTTATAGAAAAAAAAGAATATTTTTACCTTAAAAGACCATGACATGTTACTGTGGGGTTCTTCTCTCTTCTGAAGGGTCTTGGGTTTTGTACTTTCTTGAATTTCTCAAGCTCACCGTTCTCGCAGGCAGGACAAAGACTAGATGTTTTGAACTCATCAATAAGGAACACCGTGAACCCTTCTTTCTTCAACATTCTTCTTATTCCAACACCTCTCACTGGTTCATGGAACTTTGTGTTTCCTGCAGACCAATTGCCAATCACCATTACAGCATCATCGCCAAACTTTCTTCGAAGATTTCTAGCTAGCCGTTTGTCTGATTGTTGCTGATTAATAAAGCTTGAAAGCTTCATTTTACGAAATGGGAGTAAACCATTGGCATTCCGGTTTTCCACAGCAGGAGTATCTTCATTTGAATAATAGTTATGCAACACTAGGGTGACTCTGGCTCTTTCCTCAAGGTATCTTGTAAACCTTTCACAATTGACTGTTGAAGATGTATGTCTTGACAGGGATAACCCAGTTTCCATTCAATACCAGTGATTGAGCCTTTCACTGCTATCATCTTTAGAGCAGGTTCCATGAAGAAAATAAAATAAAGACGAGTTGACCTTTTCTTTTTATACTATTTCTGTTTTATAATTGGTTTCCACATACCATTGATTCAATCCTCAATATGATTCAATCCAGTAATTGGTTTTCACATGCCATTGATTCAATCCGTGATTTGAAAACCAAGAAGTTGTGCTAAAGCATAAATCTTGTATATCTATTAATGGAAACTGTGAATCCCATGGGTTTTCTATGCATATTTACAGTCCCATACAATAAGTGAGTGGACAGAAATTCTTATTATTTTTATTTTATTTTGAAAAATAAAAGTACATCTATCAGTCAAAGATGTTCATAATAAAAGGTTCGTGGAATAACACAAGATTTAGAGTAGATGTTCTTTAATTGATTGTCTACATTTTTATTATAAAGATATTGCTCAGTGCTTTGTAATAGTCTTTATTTTTAATCACTCTAGTCCCTTTATCATTGCCCATAACTGTCAAACAGGATTCGTCAGACCAAACAACCTTGTTTTTACATCATTCATATTTATCAAATGAAATGTAATTATTTGTATAGTGTTTCTGCGAATAGACAAAATGATTGCCAGTTTTGAAGATGACACCTTTTCAGGTCTTCCTGTATGTATTTTGAGTTGAATTGTGCCTTTGTTTTTATACAATAGAACGATCCTGCCCACTGTGCTCTTTGGGATGTCGATATTGTCAGCAATCTCTTGATAAGTAGCATGTCTTTTCCATTGTCCTGTGATTTGACCTCTAATAAACATATCATACTCTCTTCTTTTGATAAGACTATCTTCATGTTCTTGACTAAGAGTTGGCTGGTTTTCATTGCTTGAAGTCATTGTTTAAATAAATTGTAAAATAAAAATAGAAAGTTGATTTGCTGTCCACTCATTTATTGCAGGAACTGTATACCTCACCAGAATAGGAATCTTTTTTATTCTTTGTTCTTGTTATTATCTTGTTATTTTTCACACTGCACATACAACTTAACGCCCAAGTACTCGTCAATATGAGAATAGCTGAGCAAGGTAATGTGCCATTATTAACGATTCAAAACAATAGAAAGAAGTGATAGACACTACCAAGGGCTGTTCTGAAAGTAAAAAGATAAGCAGTGTCTTCATCTCAGCTTGTGCTCATTGTATTCCACAAGACATTCATTGTATTGTTATTAGGCAAGTAAAGACTCCATTCAAGTCAGTCTCAGGTGGTCTTCTGTACTATCTAGGGTCTCTAGGTTGTACTACTGAGCATAGTTATCTATCTTCCAAGAACAAAGAATTAGGTTTTTAGGGTGTGGATTCTATTGCTATGAGGGAGTGTACTTAGGCAGTCGCTATAGTAATAGTATATTATTAGCTATACTATTACAATAAACAATTTTATTCATAAACAACATATTCTATTGATAATACAATTTGATAGTGAGGTATACTACAAAAGGAAACAATTATTTGGATATCCACAAACCTTTTGATTTTAAACACAGTTCCATATAAGGTGAGTTTTTTCTTTTACGTAAAAGGAAGGAAATATCACCGCTTAAAGACCAGAAAAATCTCCTGGTGTGTACTCTAAAATAAAAAGAGTTTGTCTAAATTAAGTAATGAAAAAGTCTGAAGATAAAACAAACTCGTCCAATAAAAAATTGGAATTGTCTGAAATTCCTTTCGTAAACGTCTGAAATTAGAATGGAAATCGTCTGAATTTCCTTTTGTAAACGTCTGAAATTAAAATGGAGATCGTCCAAAAAAGAAAAGAGAACGTCTGAATTTTTTTTGAAAAGGTCCGAAAACTAAGTAAAAATACTGTACCTCAACTAGATACATGAACAATGATAGAAGATCAATTGTTGAGGAGGGGATGATATACTACGACAAGTACATTGATGACATGAGAGATATCTACTGCTTTGAACTCAATTGTCTATCTCTCCTAAATCATGGATCTAGTTACTATCTATAGGAGGACAATGCAAGACTCTATGTGAGCAAGACAGTTCTTGAGTAAAAGACATCCGATGGTATAGTGATGAATCTTTAGTGGCCATCACAAAGTCCCGATCTCAATCCAATTGAGCATCTTTGAAACTATATCAAGAAGTCTATCAGGAAGATAGGAAATATTCTACTGCACTATAGAAAAGCTAAAGGCTGCTCTGATGCTGTAATAGGGTAAACTATTGAAGGAAGTGACAGACAACCTCATTGCCAGCATGGAGTGGAAATACCAGGATACCATTGATGTCAAATGCTGATAATTTTTTTTAATTAAAATGAAAATGAAACACTTATTATAAACACCATTCTATTTATTTACTGAAACCTCTGTCTCTAATTAATTCATAAAATATAAAACTAAAAAAAAGAGCTTGTCTGAGTCTTAAATTACAAATTTTCTAAGTCGTTATTATTTTTGGGATTTATTTTACGCTTGTTAATAATGTAATGATAGAAGAGAATACCAACCAGTTGGTTTGTTTATCAACAAATATTATTGAAGTAAATAGTTAAATAGATGGTTTTGAAGAATTTACATTAATTGTAAATATTGTGTATATGCTGTGTACTATAGACTTCAACAATAAACAATCATCTTTGGAATCTTAATCTTATTTTAGAGGCTAAGCTAGCTCCAAATATTGAAAAATAGCATTAATTCCCTCATATTTTTCCATTTTCAATATAATAACTATATCTTTTCCTTCCTCTGTAGCACTGTAGGTTACATACTTTTTTTGTCCACTATCACTATTGTTGATAAACACTCCTCAGTCTCCGACTTCACTCTTTCTGAATTATCAGAAAGACTATTTTGTTTAGTATATTCCCCAATTCCTTTTTTTGTGTATAATATATACGTTCATAGCCACTATCTCTTGAGTTCTATACGCTTATTAGATCTAATGATAACTATAATTTTAATAATTATTATCATATGAAAAATTGTATGAAGGCTAACTGGATTTATTAGTGAAAATCATGTAATGTTTTATAGGAAAAAAGTGTATAATGTCGTAGTTGGCACCGAAATTTTATTTTTAACGCCTGACGAAATGTTTATAAACTCCTACTTAATGCGTATAAAGCACAGTGTACATGGTTTGAAGGGACTGTGAAGTCAATCGAGTGAGCATGGGGGAAAGAATATATGGGATAAGATAAATGAGTGAAGTTGGGAAAGATTTCTACTATAAAAATTAGCACCAAAAGCCAAACAAGGTAAGCTAAATGTCATACAGAGAGTATTGGGTAGGTAAAATGATGTTTTATAGGAAGGCGACGTAAACCTTGAAGGTCAGTATATTGAAGACGAGAAGATAAATGAAATAAATTGAATACGCAAAAAAATCAGATCTGAAAATCGTTTGGAAAACACTATTACAGTTCAAAGTATTTATTTTTATTTTTAAGTGTAATTTTCTATTCACGTATTGTGCATATCAGCCACCCTATGAGAACTTTTGAAAAATAAGAATAAAACTATAAACAGTTCAAATAAGAAAGTGGAAAAAAAATGAATGCAAAGAGGGAAACAGAAGGATAGAGAAATACAAAACCTCAAATGGGGGGAAAATAATGAGAAATGAGTGGAAATGAAAGTAAATGAGAATTATGAATAGACATCCAAAAAGGCCATAAAGTTAGCAAGGAAACCAGGAACCAAAAAGATAACTGTCATCCTGTGGCGATTCGAAATCCAACGAGGGATACTTAGAGCAACTCGGACAATCCTGAAAATAAATACAGCAACTACACTAGCAGCTTCTGGCTTTGCTAAACGGGTTAAGAATGGGTAGTGGAGGAGAGATCGAAGGAGAAGTGAGGATACAGCGTCTGTTGCTGAAGGAGTCCTTTGCAATCTATGGTGGCGTTGGAGTTCCCGCTCAACATAACCATCAGCAGCCTAAATGATCAGGATACCAGCTGATGGCTCTACCTTAAAGTCTCGAGTAGACGTGGCTCGATCAATGGCTTGCAGCAGTATTAACAAACTGGGCCAGAGATCTTGCCATTTAACAACACACCCAAAGATTTTTCTGGTCTTTAAGCGGTGATATTTCCTTCCTTTTACGTAAAAGAAAAAACTCACCTTATATGGAACTGTGTTTAAAATCAAAAGGTTTGTGGATATCCAAATAATTGTTTCCTTTTGTAGTATACCTCACTATCAAATTGTATTATCAATAGAATATGTTGTTTATGAATAAAATTGTTTATTGTAATAGTATAGCTAATAATATACTATTACTATAGCGACTGCCTAAGTACACTCCCTCATAGCAATAGAATCCACACCCTAAAAACCTAATTCTTTGTTCTTGGAAGATAGATAACTATGCTCAGTAGTACAACCTAGAGACCCTAGATAGTACAGAAGACCACCTGAGACTGACTTGAATGGAGTCTTTACTTGCCTAATAACAATACAATGAATGTCTTGTGGAATACAATGAGCACAAGCTGAGATGAAGACACTGCTTATCTTTTTACTTTCAGAACAGCCCTTGGTAGTGTCTATCACTTCTTTCTATTGTTTTGAATCGTTAATAATGGCACATTACCTTGCTCAGCTATTCTCATATTGACGAGTACTTGGGCGTTAAGTTTTATGCGCAGTGTGGAAAATAACAAAAGGAGGGGATTATCAAAACACATAATTCTTCTTTCTCTATTCTGGTAATGTATACACTAGCCTCCACTCATAAAATTCACAAGTCAAAATTCACAAGTCAAGTTTGTAAGTCAAACAATCCACACTCTATTTGCCTTGAGCCTAAAGCCCAGTATTAGAAACAATACTTTGTAATCATTAAGCACTACTGTTAATACCATTTACAATAACATAGTTACTGAAGTGATTATAAATATTGAGTCAATAAATGACTATACAGTTCTCAATGTAAGTAGATTTGGTTCTGTTTTATGGACAATGACCACTGGAGTTAATCCAGTGTGTCCTATAATAAATCTTTCTTAAGCAGTGTTATACTGCAAATACTGTGGGCTTATGGATAACACATTATGCTAAGAGAAGAATAGCAGTGTCGTCTTTGATCTTAGGTATCAAAGGAAATCCGGACAGTTAAACGTGTAGTAGAATTCTATCCTTTATTCATTCAATTGCGTACTTCTTTTATACTGTTTCTACGCACTACTTCTGCTAACTTATGATATAATAATTACATCTTCAGGGCGAGCTATTCGCGAGCTATTCTTTAGTCTGATTTCAACTTTTCACCTTTCTTTTTCCAGTTGGCTTCTTCACTAAAGATGTCATTATCCATAAAAAGAAAGTGACATCACGACATCAATGACTAAGTTTTAATATTAAGTGGATTCTGGTTCTATTTCTTGTCTTTACAGCCAATTCTATACTTTTTAATTGCAAAGTCAATAGCTATTGCTTAAACAAGCAAGTAAAGTTTGAAATAGCTCATTTAGACAGCGAAAAGGCATTTTAAAACACATTGGCCAATCATAAGAATATTGCGGTTTTATTCTCAAAATATTTCCTTATATATCCCAAAAATCTTTGGGTGTGTACGTGGCAATGTACAGTTCAAAGTATTTTTTATTTTTCAAATGAAAGTATACCACTGAACTGAATAAATACTATTTTATTTTATCAAGATACTTTTTTCAGACTACCTCTTGAGACCTTGATATTCATGCTCTCCATGATATCTTCTTTTTCTTCTTCTGATGGAAGTCGTTTACAACCATTATATGCAATTATATGTAGGTACTGGCATCGATTTTTGTCTCTAGACCACTTAAATAAAGATTTACCAATGATTTTCCCTTAAAATACTTTAATATGACTCCCATAGTGGAAGCATACATGTTTATTCAACATGATGCCTTAATTTGAGTGTAATTAAAGTTTAGCATCTGGTACAAGAGTGATTATCAATGCTAGTCTATTTGAAAATACACCTCAGAGTTCTAAAGAGATTAATTGAGTTACTATGTTATATTTTTGAAAACCCTTTTTTAAAAGTAGAAATTAGACCTGTATTGTACAGATTAGAACTAATTGTACGTTGAAATAATTATACAAACATTAGAGTTCAATAATATGGTTAAAGGGTCAGAAAATAGCGAAACTGAAGAAGGTAAACATATTTAAATATACTAGAGTAACATAATAGAAAGGTAACATTATTATTTAGCCTAGTGATTGTATATGAATCCATAAAAACATACAACATTTTATTCTTCTACTTTAAATATAGATGAATATTTTATTGCTTATGGTAAAATTATCGCATAATTATTATAACCAATTAATTATAATTGACCATCAGTGGGTATCTCTACACTATAAATAAAGTTTTACCTAATTTGCTTTACATCAGAACCATAAAATTTATTCAAAATTTATCCACATAATGAGCTTCTTTTTCTTTCTTTCTTTCTTTTTTTTTAAAAAAAAAAGACTATCTTGTTTTCTTTTCTTATAATACTAATTTTTCACTAGTGTATTTTCCATAAGCATCACAATATTTCTTTTTTCGAATAGATCCTCTAGATAAGTAAGAAAAGTTACAGATGATAAATACTATCTGGTCTTCTGAAACAGCTGATGTAAATAAAAGCCCACTATGAACAATACATCTCACATGTCTAAATTAACTTACTTCTCTATGCACATGTTGATTCTATATCAAATATTAAGATTTTATAATTATTTGGGATAAATATTCTTATTATTAAGCTTTTTAATGAGGTTGCTAGAGTAATAGTGAGAGAGATTAAACATAATTCTTATTAGTATAAGATGAAGCTCGTTAAAGTTATAATATCTTTTTTATAACTTTAGTCAACAATTCTACTATGAAAAAAAGACTGATAAACATTCAATTGAACTATTAGACTTTTTATGTATAAAGAATAAATAAATAAATAAATAAAGACTTCAATAGGATCATATCTACTCAAATTAAACATAAGATCGGTGATGCTCTATGTCTTGGTTTGATGGACTATATTAAAACCCCATATTGAATAGTAGCAGAAATTACATGTCAATTACATTTTTATGATCATCCTATAATTCCTAATCTCCATAGTAGGCTACCATTCAACTAAATAAGATATTAGAGTTTATAAAGCTAAAATAAAGAAGAGAAGAAATATTTAGAGAAAACCAATGACATTCAGATGCAATTCAGACAACCATCTCAAAGATTTGAAGATTATTAGCAAGTATAGGATTATTGTACAATCAATTAATATTTAGAAGTAGTTCTGATGATATAATAGTAGAAGTATTAGAAGGTTATACAGAAAATTTTAGTCAGTGTGGGGTGGCGATAAAAGACTATGATTGTTACTGAATAAAGGCTATTGATCATAATGTAACTTGTTTAATTCATCGAAATCTGTAGCATGATCTTAGGCCATACACACAGAAGTATCGTGATTGTTATTTTTAAATAATCTATTATGTAAAATAGATAAAATACTAATATATTATCATTTTAATTAAAACAGCTTCATGATACTGATAATATATTTTGGTAACAAGAATCTATTATAAAAGGGTAGCTTAACTGCTTTTGCATGCATGATCATAGGCTACATTAAAATGTTTACTAGATGGTATTTGATTATTAAACGAGAAATACATAATAAAGAGAATATGAAATGAGAAACGATAACAATCATAGATTTTTATTATTTAATTAAAAAGTAGCCATAGTTTGAATTTTCTAATTATCTCTCTCTATTCATGTTGAAAGTGTATATTGCAGTAAAATAAAGTAAAAGGTTAAACCTAGATAAAACATGTCCCGATAGAGTTTATATGTATAAGTCTTAACTAATTCAAATTACTATAAAAACTGTATATTGTAGTCTGGTGTGTTTATGTGTCAACCTTCTTTCTCAATGTCTTTTTTCAAGATAGATAGTTTCCAACAACTGTCTACAGAAACTTTTATTTTTATATTTTCTATCTGTTTATTTCACGTGGTATATGATATTAATACTAAACGTAAAATTCAAAGACTTCCACCTTACGCACCAGGAAGAATTCCAGTTATTGGTCACTTGTTGAGCATGCTTGAGAAAAAACCACCTCAAAAAATATTTAATGAATGGTGTAAAAATACTGGACCAGTCTTTACTATTCAAATGGGATCAAGTCCATGGATTATACTAAACAGTGTTGATACATTGAATGCTCTAATTGTTGATCGAGGTGCTATTTATTCATCAAGGGATATGTCACCTTTAATAACAGACGTTTTGTTTCACGGAAGTATGTAAAAATGTGTGATCTATCTATATATTAATTATTATGCCATAGAAAAATCTGGTGGAGGTTTTCCTTTTTATCCAAATGAGAAAGAGTGGAGAGATATGCACAAACTCGGTAATTTGAATAATAGTAATACATAACTTTAACTCTAATATTTAATTTAGTCCATGCTACACTGACAAAAAAAAAGATAAAAACATATCAGCACAGTATTGATAAATGTCGTGATGATTTTCTTTTTCATCTAAGAAAACAAACAATGAATGGCGAGGCAATTGACATTGTCAATCTTATCATATACTTTACTATGATCAACATTCTTTCTATTATATATGGAGATGATGCTTATGTCTATGACCCTGACAATCCAGAGATTTATAAAATTTTCGAACAACCCTCTGAAGCTATGAATTCCAGAAGTATTAGTGATCAAGCCAATGATTACTTTCCCAGCATTGCCTTTATCTTTCCAACAAATATTGAAAAATACAAAACTATCGAAAAAATAACCACCTCCTTTCACAGCAAGTTAATCAAAGAGTTTCAAGAAAGACTTGTAGAAAACCCTGATAAAATCAAGCCATGCATTCTTAAGGAAATACTACAGATAGATAGCCAGATAGAAACCCTACGTCTTACAGATATCATGAGCGTACTTATTGGTGCTGGTAAGGTGATCATATAAAAACAAAGGATATACTGATATACCAAATACATTAGGTAGTGATACTACTGCAGGCACAATCCAGTGGTTAGTTGCATTAATGGCTAATCATCCTGAAATACAAGAAAAAGCATATGAGGAGATTGTGAATACTATAGGAAAAGGCAGAATACCTGTAGCAGATGATGGTAAATTCTTCTCAGAAAGTTTAACCTAACAAATCTATTAGCCATTCGTTTACCCTATATCCAATGCATTATAATGGAAACACTACGCTGCCACCCAGTTGTACCCTTAGCAATTCCTCATTGTACATCTAAAGACGACATTTATGGTGATTGGATTATTCCTACTGGGACAAGAGTGCTCATAAATATTTATTCCATTAATCGTGATCCAAAATACTACTATGAGCCCGAAAAGTTTATTCCAGAGCGTCATATGTCTTTTGTCATGAATCCTGAAAAGCACACAAACTATAGACCTCACTGGAGTTTCTCAGCTGGTCGTCGAATGTGTTTAGGTATAAACCTGGGAGAAGTTAATACATTTATGGTAGTTTCCAGTCTACTTGCCAGTTTCTTTATTAAACGAGAAACTGAAGCATTGATTGACTTGGACAAACAAAGAGATGTTCATAATGCTACATCTTTTTCTATTTCATACAAGGTGCATTTCATACCTAGAAACATTAATTAAATGATAAATTATCACAATATTTTTTGTTCAATATTTCAATGTTTCTCAATAAATACTTAGTATTTTAAAACTAAATAAAAATACACCATCAATTACAGAAATTTATAACCTTTATATATTGAAATATTTGTTGAGATATGAATGTGTTCAAATCTCCCTAATGCTTCTTTATTTTCTAATTTTAACTCCAATGGTCATATTCTTTTAGTAAATACAATAAAGAAATCCTTTTAAAGATATAAATATACAGTCACACACCATTGAATTTAATAGTTTTGAAAATAAATTTCAGGACGAAATATTTAGGATATGCTCAATATTAGATAAAACACTCCACATTTGATATAGAAGCTTCAAACTTTCACACAACAAAGCTCAACATATTTAATTATAGAAAATAAAATAATAATAATATAATCAATATTTTGTATGGCCTCCTTTGGTATCTATTACAGCCTGGCATCTATCTGTCATACTCAGAACTAATCGTTGTGCAAGTTCAACACCAACCCTCTCCCACTCCTTTGCAAGTAGAGCCTTTAAACTTTCAACATTGGTAATAGATACCCTTATTTCCTCAATTCGTCTTTCCAAGGCCCACCAGATGTGTTCAATTGGGTTTAAGTCAGGACTTTGTGCGGGCCAGTACTCAAAGCCCCTAATTTGATAAGTCTCTTTCCACCATCTGGCATAGGCCCCAGTATGACAACTAGCACCATCTTCTTGTAACAGAAACTCCCTGTCCTCTTTCTGATGCAATTCCATGAACCAAGGATGGAACCCACCAGCCAAAATCTTGATATATTCGTCTTGGTTTACAGTACCATCAATAAAGACTAATGGGCCAAATCCGCCCGCCCAAAAACAGCTCCAAAGCATGACCCCTCCGCCACCAAACTTTGTTGTTCGAACACTATGATTAGGATCATAACTTTCTCTAACTTTTCTGATTATATGGGCACCTCCATCGTTCCCTTTCACGGTGTACCTGGACTCATCAGACCAGACAACGCCTTTCCACTGGTCGTTCGTCCAATTGACATGTTCTTTAGCCCAACGAAGCCGTTTCTCTTTGTGTTTTTCAGTTAAGGCTGGCTTGTGAGCCGGAGAAAAATATCCGAACCCTAACTGCTTACAGTAACGGATAATGGTGTTTCTAGATATATCAACCTGAATCTTCGACATTTCCAATTTCAACTGATTATATGAGGCAAATGGGTCCTCTCTAATGACTTTTTCCAGGTGTCTGAGGTCCCTCCCACTGGCTTTCTTAGGTTTCCCATGACTCTTTAAACGCAATGGTGACCCACGTTCTTTGATGTTTCTGATAGTATTTTGAACTGTGGACCTTTTTCATCTCAACTACGTTTGCGATGATAGTCATTTTTAATCCAGCCTTAAACAGGTAATAAATGCCCCATAGCTTTTTATCTTCTGCTTTATCATATTCTCCACGAGTGTGTGTTTCTGAAAATGTATCTGACATGTTGTGTTGGTTTAATAATATTTGGAAAGAAGAAGAGTTTTATGCAAAAAAAGTTTTTTTTATTAAAATTTAGGCAAGTATTAAATTCAATGGTGCGTGACTGTAATCTTCAGAGCCAAATAGCACAGCCATCCATTCGAAAATCTAACTATAAAGAGGCAACCAAAACTATGAAATCATTTTTCTTTTTAGTTCATCTGCCCCTTTTCTCATGGAAAAACAAAGTTTTAATATTCGTATTGTCCATAACAAATAAAGTCATTTAGTTAGGTAGAATTAATGTTTATTTTCTCTCTCCCTCCCTCCCTCCTATGAATCAAGTGGAATAGATACATAATAAAGATTATAAAATGAATATCAAGTATTATGATAATAACACACTCATTAATATTATTATTCGCATCAAAATTAGGCTTTAATGGTATCTTTTAAACAATTGCTTATCTGTGATAATAATTTGTGCTATTTTTTCCGACTCTGGTTTGTAGGAAGCAAGTTGAGAAATATGTGTAGGTAAATATTTTAAGTGCACTTTTCAGCGAGGTGATTGCTTGTGATACTGCTTAAAAATACTCATGGCGTTTATTTTAAATATCTAATATTCAATTAATGTTTAATAACTATTGTTAGTATCAAAATAGCCATTTTTTTTTTAAAAAAAAACATTATGCTACAGTTCAAAGTGTTTTTATTTTATTTTAGGTATTTAGTTGCTATTTGCACATTGGGCATGTTATCCACCCTATGAGAACTTTTGAACAATTAAGATATATATATAAACACTTCAGATACAAAAGTGGAAAAAGAAATTCAAGGAAAAAAGAAATAGAAAGATAAGAGTACATAAAACCTTGAAATGAAGAGAAAAAGGAAGAAAAATAAGAGATGATAGTAAATGACAATGCAGACATAGACATTAGTTTTGGGTTAAATCCCACAAGCTTTCAATAGACCAATCTTTGGTCTATTTATAAGTCTTGTTGGGTGTATTGATTGTCTTCCTTGTCTCCTTCCATCGCTGAGTCAGACCCAAATGCCTGGAGGACTTTTTTCAAGGGTGGAGGGAGGGCTGGTGACTGTGGCCTTGGCCTTGAGATCTGCCAGGAGCTTCTTAAAGGCAATAGTGGATAGACGGGGTGTGGCAATGCTTGAGCCAAAGTGACGAACAATGTTGTACCCTAAATGAGTGGGGGCATGAAGACAAGTGTTGAACACTCTTTGCTCAAAGAATTCTTGGACCATTGCAGCCTTGGTGCTGTCTGACTCCTGCTAGGGCTTAGGGTCTGTAATCACCGTTGCAGCTACTGGATCAAAGCTTGCCTTTGAATTGATCTTTGGTTTCTTGAGTTTCTCCTCGAGTTCTTATTTGAAGCTGCCATGTACAAACAGTGTAATCGTGCCCCTTGCAGGGAAGTGGATGTCTATGATCCGTGACTGTTAGATATTCAGTTATCCCAACATCTGGCGCATCTGGCTGTACTTGAGGTAGCAGCAATATGGCAAGTATAAAGAGTTGTACATTGAGAGCTTAATAGGCTCTTGTAAGGCCCGAACTGTTTGTGCTCTAAGCACTGCTCTGGCTTTTGTTGTCTTCTTTGGTGGGGAGGCGTTCTTTTTAGCTGTATTGGCATAAGTGGCGGTAGCCTTTTCTATGGCAACTGTGATTTTCACTTTAGGGATGGAAGTAGAAGTAGTGGTAGGAGTAGAGAGTCTTTTGGGTGCATTTTCTGCACTCTTGTCATTGACCTGAGCCTGGAGAGATGTAATAAGGTCATCTTTAACCTTGTGCTTCTAATTGCTGGATGCGGAGTCCAATTGTTGCTATTTGTCTCTGAATATCTGACAGAAATACCCAACATCTGCTGGGTGAAGGTATCAGACTTTTCTACCTCAGTCATTTGATACTCGTAGGTATTTGCACGAGTGCGTTTGGTAAGTAGTCTGGGCTTTCTACTTTCGGAGTTAGGAATGATGGTGGTGGTGGTGGCCTCAGACACAGAGGGTCTGACAGGTGCTGGTACAGGAGGTTGCTTGATGGTTAGTGGTTGGAAAAGATCCTTAGTTGGTATATCCAATGTGTACTGGGGACTATATGAATGGATAGCATTAAGCTACAGTTAGTTTGATGAAAATGTCGGCTATCCAATCTCACTCTTATGCTTCTAGGAAACTTTTGTACAATTCTATATATCATTGACATGTTTTTAGTAGACTCTCTAATCTTATTCTTATTCATATTTTGTTTATCAATTATGCCGATTTTATTCTAAATAAAATATCTTTATTATAGAACAGTGACAAATAGTATGGAAGACCATGATAATAAACATGACGTTATTCTTATTTTTGAATATCAAATTTGTCATATAGATCATATCTAGTCTCTGAACTCACTATTTTTCTTGTGTACATTAGAAATCAAGTTTAACCTTTAATCCATTCTTTTTCTACTTTCACTGTACTTTGTCTGTATTTCCTGTTTGATCTAAAGCTCATACTCTTAACTTTTATCGGTATCTTTTTGAACAAGTGTACTAAATAATATAGCTTAATAAATCAATATCAAAAGCAATCAAATATTTGTATTAGCACCATCAAAGAAATAAATAAAAAAATCTTTACCAAGTAACCAAAAGCATATTCAAGCAGGAATTTGTTCTTTTTTTTCAGTATGATAAATTGGTCTTATCTTTGGTCTGTGAGTTATTTTCATATGAGCATTCTATAAAAGAGACTACTCCATTAATTGGTTTGTGATAGACAGATCTATGTCATGATATGTTCTCTTATGATGAGCCATAGATTATTAGCACTACTTTTCTTACTCATTATAATTACGATTTAAAATAATATTTATAAAATAGTAATCTTAAGAGTGTGAATTAAAATATAAAAATAATAGACAGTGCAGGTAGACTGAACTAAGAGCTATAGTGAATATTTTCAAAAAAATAACAGTTTCAAAGCACGTTAAAGAGGAGAATAAATATTATATAATGGGGTCTCGAAAAAAAAAAGAATATGAATACATTAGCCCATGATATCAAAAGGTCTTTTCACGTAACATTATTTTCTTCCTATCCCATGTAAGGCAAATTTTAATTTTAATGCAATTATTTAAATACTTTATTATTATCGAAAATCAGAAAAATGTTAAAATATTATTCAAAAAATGTAGGACATCGGGTTAACTGCTAGACGAAATAAAACCCGCACGTGTTTATGTAAATACAGCTCAAAGTATTTTATTTTTATTTGTGTTGTATATACTGTTAGTTTATTGGATCTGACAGATAATTTTTTTTTGTTTTTATTAAAATTAAAGATAGGCATATAAACACATAAAATATGATAGTAAAAGAATACAAAGGGTAAAGAAACAGAGATAAGAGCACATAAAACTTTGGTATGAAAGAATACTCTACTATTTTGGGAAAAATTATCAAGACAAAATCAAATTTACCCTTGGATGATATTTCATTAGAATAAATATCTGTTAATTTATTTGTATTTGTTCATGATATAATTCTTTACTGTTCACTATGTCTTTATGGTATTGTAAAACAGCTGAATGAATCTTCAAATTATGCTTAATATGGATGCAATCGCAGCCTTAAATATTAACACACTACTTCAAGGCCAGCCCAATTGCCCAAAAGATTATACCTTTGTGCTGACACGTGAATTGTAGACGATGAAAAAGTAATAACACATACGCATCTATTATGTACATTTTAATAATAAAACTACAACAATAAAATAGATATATAGTGTCCTGTCTGATAATACTATACATGCTATATTTCCCTTGTTCAATAACTACTATTGAAAGTATTCTTTTCAAATAAAAAATATAACACAAATAAATCGATGTGAACTAAATATTACAGATTTCATTCTATAATTTTATGCTATTGTATAATATACAAATATATTGTATATAAAAGCCTTTTCTAGCATTGCTAATCTAATTCAACTGTACTGCTGAGTCTATGATCATCATTGAAAATGATAGTTCTGTTTCAGTGAGGCTGTTCACTACAGTTGAAATAAAAACAAGGCTTCTTTGTGATAAAAAAAAGACTAACTTATAATGACATGATCAGAATAATAAAGGCATTAAAAAACCCCAGTGGGGAAAAAGCTTTATAAAAATGTAAAAATTGATAAATGAAAGATGAAAGATGAAAATAGTGAAAGAATAGCTATGCTAGCACAACAGAAAAAGAGCTCAGAGTATATTTCGTAAGAACATATCAGAAAAAGTTTGTGAGTAATGTCTTTCTAATTTGCATATCACTAATACCTTTCTTATATATATAGAGCAGCTGGTATGTATACTAGAGTGTATCTAAAGGCTGTCGGCTATTCCAGGTTCGTTCGAGTGTTGCCGGATAAATAGTTATAAATAGTTATAAATAAGGAACACTGAAATAATATAGCGAGAATCAATGCTTTTATACTTTTTCTGGGATCACTTTACATGCTCTTATTGTGTTACAGACTGTCATGTGCAGCTAAAGAATGAAGTGCCAATTGGGGTGCTATTGGCATATGTCAGGATCTACCATTCAAATGGTTGATGATTTTTCATATTAACACTTACACTTTAAAAGATACCACATTATCATTCTTATTGTTGACCATATATTGGCTATTATCTGAGACAATAAAAACATTTGGTCGTATACATGTTGAAATGATATGCATACCATAGATAGATAGTTACTTGACTATAGTTAATGCCATAATTGTTTTTCTAATCATTGATTTATTTTAGAAACATTAGAATGTTTTATTACCCATTTGGTTTAAATATTGCCTTTTATTGTTAGCGATAATTACGTATTGTGTCTTTGCAAACATATCTTAACGTATTTTAATGTTCCGTCTTTGTCGATGCTCTGTGATTAACATAGGCGGATGTTCTTTGTCTCATTACACTTGAGGTAATATAAAGCTGTTGCTATGATCATATAATCTACCACTATTTCTAGTTTAATGTCTGGGTTGATATACAAAAAATATTTAATTGTCTTTATTTGAGGATTATGGTGGCCAGAATCATCCTACAGTCATTAGCCGTGTGTAAGAAGTGCAATTTAATCTAATTATAGTTAGCATTAATTTGATCATTTTCAAGAAGCATATAGAAAAATTGGACTTCCAAAAATAAATACGCGTGTTCTTTTCTTTCTCTATATTGCATATAGCTTTGAAATAAAACCATGAAAATCAAATAGTTTATAGAAATGGACAGATAATGATTAAATACACCAATACTTATATTAATATCTTGAATAAAAACCAATTATACTGTATATAGAATAAAACTTTAGAACCATAAGGGGTCTTTATATAGGGAGTTATCCCTAATTATGAATAAAAAATATAACTGGTACACTAGTTTTGCTTTACAGAACAATAAATAAGTCATCCTGACACTTTAGTTGATTATTTAATACTGAGGAATATTCCTGTTGACAATATGAGTTTTATTTCTTTTAGTTATCTTGACATGTCACTAATATATACTACATTATAACTCTTCCCACATATCTATACAGTATATGAAGTTTTAGCACTCAATAATTTAATATCTAACCTACAATGTATGGTTCTGTCCACAGTACGGAAAATTACCTTGACAAAAGAAGAAAAATCATATTCTCTCCCTAATTATTTCTCATCTCAGTTCTTGTTCTATAAGCAGAGTCTGATAAATATCTCAATCATTCCATTCCATAGTGTACTTCAAAGTAGCAAATCTGAGTATCCATCTATCTAGTTTTTTTATGATATATTTTTACTCTTTTTTTTTTTTTTTTAGATATCTAGGGGTATAAACAAAATCTAATTCATTGAATTTCATACAAAAAAGGTAATAGATGTACAAAATATTTACAAGACTGGGCATCAAGAAGGCCACTCAAGTAATTGTAACATATCTTAGATAGTGCTTAACACCAAAAAGCTGATGAATACCAAAGAAATAGTTAACTATTTTTAAGTCACACATAAATATAGTGTTTTCTGATAATTTGGAAAAACATTAGTTCTAAACCATAATGCTTTACAAAAAAATCAGAAAAAATCAGAAAGGTACTATATCTACTATTTACTGATCTAATATTGACAACATTTTCCGGTCTGATAAATCATTATCAAACAGTTACTAGGTATGTAGAGATGTAATATACTCAAATATTTAGCTACTTTGTTCAAAGGATGTTTTATTGATTAATAGATATAATATATGAAGCTACTTTATAATTATTGTCGTACTAGTACGTTATACAGACACAGCTTACTACATTTTCTGATTTTATAGGTTATTGAAGATACAATAGCAAAAGGTTATATTGGCGACATTCATATATATTAATGGCCACTTGTCTAAAAATAATAATAGTAAGAGTCAAGCAAAGATTATTCTCTAGTTCTTTACTCTGAATGATTTAAATTATGTTATCTGATAAAAATCGCGTGAAGTAGAATTAGGCATATATATTATTTATTATATCTATATTCCTAGCTGAGTTGAAAATACCATGAAAAGCAAATATTATCGAAAAGAGAGATCATCAACCACTTGAATGGTAGATCCTGACATATGCCAATAGCACCCCAATTGGCACTTCATTCTTTAGCTGCACATGACAGTCTGTAACACAATAAGAGCATGTAAAGTGATCCCAGAAAAAGTATAAAAGCATTGATTCTCGCTATATTATTTCAGTGTTCCTTATTTATAACTATTTATAACTATTTATCCGGCAACACTCGAACGAACCTGGAATAGCCGACAGCCTTTAGATACACTCTAGTATACATACCAGCTGCTCTATATATATAAGAAAGGTATTAGTGATATGCAAATTAGAAAGACATTACTCACAAACTTTTTCTGATATGTTCTTACGAAATATACTCTGAGCTCTTTTTCTGTTGTGCTAGCATAGCTATTCTTTCACTATTTTCATCTTTCATCTTTCATTTATCAATTTTTACATTTTTATAAAGCTTTTTCCCCACTGGGGTTTTTTAATGCCTTTATTATTCTGATCATGTCATTATAAGTTAGTCTTTTTTTTATCACAAAGAAGCCTTGTTTTTATTTCAACTGTAGTGAACAGCCTCACTGAAACAGAACTATCATTTTCAATGATGATCATAGACTCAGCAGTACAGTTGAATTAGATTAGCAATGCTAGAAAGTGCCTCATAGCTTTGGTATTAATATCTGTGTATGCACTATGAAAGTACATGTATTTTCTCTATTCTCTAAGCCGGAATGATCCATCAACTTGTCTAGTTTACTTTTATACAACTATGACTGTAAATTATCTAGTTAAATATTTCTATCTTTTAGTGAATAAAAAATAGTATTTTTATAATGATAGATGTAGTATTATTGTAAAGAAGCCGGTATTTAGTATAGACACTTAGTATCAATCACAGTTTGGTATCTCCGACCCATACTTTTATGTGACCATCCGTATATTACTTGGAAATTGACTCCCACTCCAGCACAATAACAGTCTTCAACTCTACCTTGTCTTTTAGCTAATAAATTCTTTCAATTTTAAGCCTTTATTTATAAATTCGACACCAAGAATGTTCAATTAGGTTAAGAATCATACCTTGGTATACAATAAAGGTCAAGAATTGATATGCTATTTATTAATGGCCTATAATCAATAATGAAACAGTCCTAGGAAATGGTTTTTATAGTCTATCTAAAGTGATGAGGGGGGGAAGGTGATTTTAGATTGGAAAGAGATTATGATAAATGTGCTTTGTATAATAGATCAGTATACATTTTACAGACACAGAATCTATATAATGATTCAACATAGGATCTTGGACTCAACTGTTGTGTATATTCACAAAATACATTTTTCAAAACAAATATAAATTATTGTGATATTTATGTACTTAACTAAAGTGATAAAAAATATATAACCGACGGTTTTAAATGCAGACTTCCTTTTTTAGTTTCATATATAATGTTGGGCAAATAAGATTTTAAGTAAGCGCGTAGGTCTCTGTGAGGAGGGCTACTAACACAGGGGAAACACAAAGAAGACCGATTTGGGGGATGATGTAAGATGCTCGGTGGGACAGAGACTTAGAATGGTCAGAAACGGAGAACCAACAACGAAGACCAACGAAAGAGACAGAGAGTATGTATCGACCAGATACAGGAACAAAGCAAGAGAAGAACCAAAGAACAGAACAAGAACAGATACTGTGAGAGGTGAACTATCAGGCCTGTACGATATCGTTGATAGCCGTGCTACTTGGAATGGCACACAACAAACTGATTATAAAAACTTCAATATTTATTAAAGGATCAATTGTTCTGTTTATATACTAAATATCAAGCCCTATGGTGACTACTTCACCCCTTTAGCCCTTGTTATGTTTGCGTTTCATAATATGAACAGTGGCTGTAGTATGTCAGGGAAACTTGACTATCTTTACACATACTTTATCTTAATAGTGTTATAAATTCGTGAGTTACTTAGATAAAGACGTAAAAGTTTCAATAGATACATAGAATGTTTTAAAATATATAACAGTGGTTTTATTGGTAAGTTTCCTAGTGTTTACTATGGCCACTCTTGGCATCAATGAAAGCTTGGTATCTCCGCCCCATACTGGCAATGAGGGTGTCTATCACTTCTTTAGATATTTTACCCCACTCCAGTATTAGGGCTGTCTTCAGCTTTTTCTTAGTCAGATAAACCCTCATTTAATTCCTAATGAATTTTTTGAGGTGAACCCACAGATGCTCAATTGGATTGAGATTGGTTCTTTGTGAGGGTTAGTAAAGAGTCATTACTATACCATTTACTATTATATAATTGAGTTACCATGTTCTTATCGGGTCTAAAATTGTTTTTCTGCAGGCAGTAACTGACTCCAGAGCTTAGAAGAGAGAGAATAACCTGATTTCAGGCAGTAGGCCTCTCCCAAGACATTGGTGTACACTCCCAAGTAATAATTGACTAAACAAAAAATCAATTTTTTTTGAAAAATAAAGGCTACCTATCAGTCTAAGATATTCATAATAAAAGGTTCATGGAATTACACAAGATTTGGAATAGTTTTTCTTTAACTGATTTTCTACATTCTTATTATAAAAAAATTGCTCAGTAATTTTCAGCAAAGCCTTTATTCTTTATCACAGTGGAGTACCTTCTTGGCATACTATCGACTAAATTTTCTATAAATTCATTTGGAATCTTCTCCCAATCACTACGCAAGCATCGTTTAAGCTGTTTTGTATTGGTTATGATTGTTCGACGCAGATCGATCTTCTCAAGAGAATCCCAGACATGCTTAATTGTGTTAAGATGTGGACTTTGTGTAGGCCAAAAATCAAAACCTTCAATCATACATCTCTCTTGTTTGTACCATCTACTATATGCTTCTGTATGGCAAAGAGCACCGTCTTCTTGGAAGAAAATGGTCTCATTGAGGTCCTCTTGCAATTTTAAAAACCAGAAAATAAAGTATTTAGCAAGTACATTGGCATACTTGTCTTGATTAACTGATCCCTCCAAGAGTACAAGAGGTCCTACACCTCCACGCCAAAAGCAACCCCACACCATGACTGAACCCTTGTCATACTTGTATGTTATTTGCATATGACGCTCCTCACACCTTTTATTTTTCTTCCTGATCACTCTAGTCATCTTATCATTGCCTACAATTGTAAAACTGGACTCGTCAGACCAAACGACGTTAGTCCACCTCACCACTGGCCAATCAGCCTTGTGTTTACATCATTTCAATCGTCTTTGCTTGTGAGTAAATGTCATAATAAGTTGTATTGATGGTGAGCATGAAAAAAAATCCGAGTTTATTCATATATCTTAGAAATGTGCCACGGCAAATATCCACGCCTGCATCATTCATATTTTTCAAATCATATGCAAACAATTGCATAGGGTTTCTGTGAATAGACAAAATGATAGCCAGTTTTGAAGTAGATGACACTTTTTCAGGTCTTCCTGTATGTATTTTGAGTTGAATTGTGCCTTTGTTTTTATACAATAGAACGATCCTGCCCACTGTGCTCTTTGGGATGTCAAGATTATCAGAAATCTCCTGATAAGTAGCATGTCTTTTCTATTGTCCTGTGATTTGACTTCTAATAAACATATCATACTCTCTTCTTTTGATAAGACTATCTTCATGTCTTTGGCTGAGAGTTGGCTGATTTTCATTGCTTGAAGTAATTTTTTGAATAAGCTATAAAAGGAAAGAAAAAGACCTCTATTTTATTTTTGAAGAATAAAAATAGAAATTTATCTTTTGTTTAGTCATTACTTGGGACTGTATTTGTCAGAGTTTATCTTACCCTCCTCTATGATCCATCTCCCAACACCTTCCCACTGAAACACCCCTATACCATCACTCCACCACATCCAAACATATTTTCCAAGAAACTATTGGGATCAGAGGCTTTAAAATCTTTGATATTGAGTTTGATATTCTTTTCGAAGCCCACTAGCTTTACCCTGGACTCATCCAACTAGACTATCTTCTGCTATTGTTCATGAGTCCAGTTGATATGTTTTTGAGCCTACTAGAATCAATACTCAATATTTTTCTTTTTAATAAGAAGATTCACCACTGAACTGAGTGAATAGAAGCTTATTTTATCAAGGTGCTTATTCAATGTTGGTCTGATAAGAATTGCTTATGACTGATCTTCTCAATCATCTGAGGGTCCTGTCATCTATCTCTTTTAAACACCCCTGGTTAAAGGTACTATCAATACTATCTCCTTAGAAGTTTTTATGATGTCCCCTGCAGTATAATTATGCATGTTGAACATACGATATGCCTCAGCCTAAGTAGAATCTAGATTCAGCATCTGATATAAGATAGCTAAATTTATCTCAATGCTTGTATGTTTTCTATATATGTCGGATTTTTTGAATATGTTTATGGTGTTGGATGAGTCAAGCATTATAAGAAAAATAGAGTATATGTTTTTTTTAGTATTACAATAGCTTGGTATTCGAAACATTCGAGTTTTTTTGTCATGTAATAAAAGGCACTGCGGTTGTCAAAAGGACTACTTGAGAGATGAATGTACATATACTCGGTCTCTACACACCAGGAGATTTTTCTGGCTTTTAGGCGGGGATATCTTTTTCCTTTTACAACTAGAAATATTTTGCCCTTTTATGGAACGGTGTTTAAAATCAAAGGTTTGCAAGTATATAAATAATTGTTTCCTTTTGTGGATACCTCAATATCAAATTATATTATCAGTAAAATATATTGTTTATGGATAAAATTGTTTATTGTAATAGTATAGCTAATACTATAGTATGACTATAGCTACTGCCCAAGTGCATTCCCTCATAGAAATAGAATCCACACCCTAAAAGCTTTGTGCTTTATCCTTGGGAGATAGATAAATATGCTCAGGAGTATACCCTAGACAGCCTAGACACCTTAGACAGTATAGGAGGAAGAAAAGACCACCTTGGACTGACTTGAGAAAGAGTCTTAACTTATCTAATAACAGAAGAGTGTATTAGTAATAATTCAATAAGAGAGATAGTATGCTTACTTTGTGCTTAATACTTGTCTTGAGAAGAATTGGCTATGTATTATCTATTAGAAGAAGAATCAGTAGTATGTCTTGTGGAATACATTGAACTCAAGCCCAGATGAAAAGCTCTTCTAACAGTTACTCTTATTTTTGTTCTCAAGATCTGCCATACTTGCAACACAAATATCCTCACTGAGGTATCAGTGAATTTCAACAATATCCGCACTTGCCAAAGTTGCGGAATTGTTTAGAACAGAGATGTGAATGCATCAAAGGGTATCTATACAGCCACATAAGAATAGATATTCTTTGATGCATTCATATTATATATCGCCACATCGAAAGTGGTTTCCTTCGGGATTCAGATATTTACAGGTAAATTTACATAATAATCTTTATTTAAGAACTAACATGAATACATTTCACTTTTTTTGCTTCTTTTCAAATCCATGTCATTTCTAAACAATTGTATTTCGACTATTTCCTTTTATATCCTAAAGACCTCCTGGTGTGTAGCAGAGATGACAAAATAGAGTTTAAACACGAAGGCTGTTTTAGTGTAATAAAAAGGGGTACAGATGCAGTGACACAGTTGATAGATAGGTAACTGTTCTTTAAACAATCTTTGCTTTTCTCAAGTCCAAACGATACTTAAAGTTAACAAAAAGGTTGATGTTTTTATTGATTTTCAAACTATGTAATTTTTTATACACAGTTTCCTTGTGTTTTTAAATAAAGATACTTATAGTCTATGCACCATTAACACTGTAGATGCATGCATAATATAGAAATATCCATAATATAGTCACAGTTAATTTATTTTGATAGCCATATCCTCCATGATTATTTCCTTTGTCTGGGGAGAGTCACCTACGACTGTTTGTCTCAACCATCGAAGATCTCTTTTCTTCTTTTTCTTCTTCTTTAGGCTGCTCTTAGATGAAGTTATCACCTAGCCTGTCTATTAAAATGCTTTAATATCTCTCACATTATTAGGGGTTGCTTTAAATGAACAAGATACCTCTTACATTGGTGTTCATATTCAACACCTTATGCAGGTAGCTAAGAGATTCTCGAAGCTTATGTAGTTTCTATATAGAGAAAAATTTCTATCTTGAAAAATAAGTTTTATTATATATATATAAATTCACAATTATAATTTAGTTTACAAATTTATTGTAGGATGCATTTATTATATGGGTATAGTGCTTGTTTTGAGATATAGTAGTTGTCCCACAAGACTTTTTAATAATAATAAAAAAAACTTTATTACATATAAGTAATATTTAAGTTCTCATAGTGCATTGGAATTTATAGAAACAAAGAAACAATATTCTCTATTGCCATCTAAAATGCCTTGTATTGAACATGAACACATATGTTGTTTTTAGTACTATCAAATGAAATACAGACATCTAGAGTGTAGTTGAGCTCTGATCTATATTCCCTTTATTATGGACTTATCTTCTACTCTTTTTTTTACTACCATTTTATTGTTATAGCTATAGTATAATGAGTGTCTCTGATACAATGTATCTTGTAAAAGTCTGAAATGCATGGTAACAACTTTCGGCTGTTCTGAACTATAACTGATAAATACTCCTTTTTGGAACATAGTCTTACAGCATATTTAAAGAAAATCTATTACTTTTGTCGGGTCAATTTAAAACTCAGATAAAATTAAGGATTAATTCATGTGAATACTAATCCTTTTTCTTTTAGCTAGTTCTGTTTTCTTTTTTTCTATTGTATTTTTCTAATTTTCTGCAAATGATTTGTGTCCATCATGTTTTCCCAGTCAGACCTCTCAGTGCGATGTGTGACTGTGTAAAAGATACTTAATAAAAAGTGTCTTATACAAAAAAAGTGAATACTAAGGTTTATTGTAAAGAAGAGCTTGATAAATAGCTCAGTAGATTATATTATTAATATCAATAATAGCTATTCTCTATTTTTGACCTATTTTTCTTTCATGGCATATATAAAATAAGCACGTGTAAAAGAAGTGTATTATTAGCTCAATAAATAGCTGAATATAATTATACGTTAAATGGTCAGAATTAGACACAAGACATCATGCTAAGTAAATTATGTTATAAAAACTTTATAGTATATATTAATACACTTTATAAATTAGCTGAATAAGTATATTTTCTCTTTGTTTATCTAGAGATATGGCTATCTATAGTTATTTCGAGAAAATAAGACATGCCTAAATAAATACACATACATTTTCCAGTGATAATATGTATTATTCAAACAAATATCAAATATGTAGACATTTTTAAAATCGTATAATTTGTATATATTTCTGACTTAGAATAACGTTCAACATATCATCATGGAAGATGTAACATGAATCATATATATCATATGCATATGTGAATACAGGGCTAGAGTGGTCTCGTGATATTCAGCCCAATATTCTTAAAAAAATTGTGGATAATACTAAATATCATATAGAATAATTAGATTGAATACTCTTTAAAGATGCCTGAGTTTATGAAACAATTTGAGAAGCCTATAGAATTTTATTTATAACGATACAGAGCTTTATAGTAAGATGTAAAACATATAAATATAGGGTGTTTTTGCTGTACTAAAATATATTCTCAGTTTTTCTTTGACTTGCAACCTTATTACCCACAAAACTCATTCATTGATCTTTTACAGTTCAAACATAAAGCATTATTTCCTCTCTATCTCAAAACATGACTATACCTGAAATTATTAGCAAATTGCAATCCTTACCAGAAGAAGATCTCCTTTCATATTGGAAAAGACAGTTGACTACCCATGCTGAGAAAAGATTTGCACAGTATTATGAAAAGCTTAATGATGGTACCGAGATCTACAAGACACTCACCTATGAACAGTTTGATCGTATTACAACAAATCTAGCCTGTGAATGGAAGGAGATGTTCAAAGATACTCAATACATTGGCTACATCAATTTTCACTCCATTGATTACATGATTACCTACATCGCCATTCTGAAGATGGGTTTAACCCTAGTATGCCTTTCCACCAAAAACTCATCAGCTGCAAATGCTAGTGTGCTTAAGAGTGGAAATGTCACAACTTTACTGACTGTTCCAAGTTACAATAAGATGGCGTATGACACAGCAGACATTTTAAGCAACTGTAAAGTAATCATTGCCAATCATCATGACATTGATGCAATGATAGAACAGCCACTGAATACCAATGCTGAGGATATACTGCAAGTAATACCAAAGAGTCTTGATGACACTATATTGGTTCTTCACAGGTAAAGCTATTATTTAAACACACTGATCTAAACTCTATCTATATTCAGCTCTGGATCTACAGGCTCTCCAAAGATTATCTATTTAAATAGTCGAGTTTTTATGAACTCTATAGAAATATTTCAAGTCAGTGAAAAAGATAGTGGGTTCGATGTGTTTGGCAATAAACCCAACACATTTTTCTACTATACGGCCTTGTAAGTAATTTGTGATATATTAATATTTAATTCTAAAAAAAATTATTATTGTAACTCTAGATTCCATATGTCTGGCCAGATACTCATTAATATGATTATTCTTAACGGAGGCAGTATAGTATTTATGGAGCCAAAAGTGATTTGTACAAAAAAGATATTTGCTGCCATCAGAGATAGCAAATGTGATGTCACTATATTCTCTCCTTTGACAATGGAGCAATTATTACATTACACAAGTGAGAGTGGTGAATGGTCTGTACTTCAGAATCAAAAAGCGATGATGTATGTATATTGAAAGAAGTGTTTATAGAGTAGATTATTAACCTATCATCTAAAAACAGACATGCTGGAGCTTCAATGAAAAGAGAGGTGTCTGATCTTTTTACAAAAAATCGTGTCAACATTTGCTCATATTATGGCAGTACAGGTAAGCAGGAAATCTATCTTTTTCACTAGAGATTTTATTAATGTCTTGGTATTATCATTATTATTACTATTATATAGAACTAGGAGGTTTTATGACAGAAAACCTTGCTATCAACGGCCCTAATAAGTACTATTTAAAGCCACTCTCAATAATTAGTCAATACTGTCTGTGGGAGAGCTTTAACTCTGACCCCAATTTGAAACATCTTGTCATTGAAAAGATTTTTCATCATTAAGTATCAGTGCCAAAAGAAGAGAAGATGGGAATTTTGAAACCGGTGATTTGTTTTTGGAAGATGCTTCAAATCCTGGACACTACACATATTTCAGTCGTACAGGAGATATTTTGGTCTTGTAAGGCTTAGTGAAAAAAGCATATAGAATAGTAACAAACCAACTAACACTAATACTGAAAAATAATTAGAAATAGCGCCAGCAAAGTCAACCCTATTCCCATCGAATCTATCATTCGTCAATCTCCTGTCATAAACCATGCTCTCGTTTTTGGTGAGGGTCATCCATACATTGGTGTTTTAGTAGAGCTGTCAAATGAAGCCCGTACCAAATATTCAGACAATGAGATTCAGGATCTTGGTAAATATCCCACTTTTTTGTGTCCATCTTTTTCTTATACTCAATATTCTTTTCTACCAGTGCACTCGGCAGTTGATGAAGCAAATGCATCTGCTCTGGAATACACGGTCATTAAGAAGTCTATGATAAAGATACTTTCAACTGATGAGAATTTACCTACCACAGACAAGAATACTGTGATGAGAAATCTTGGCTATGTGCAGTACAAAAAAATTATCGATGATATTTACAACCCATCGCTTATTTATTAGTATCTAGTCATAAAGAGTTTATCTTCATTAAATATTATATTATCCACTTATTATTATACATTTTAAAACATAGCTTGGAAAATATTTCTACCAAATTATTTAACTCGGTAAGAAATCAATAAAAATCACATTTTTAACAAATGTTTACATGTTAATACTGTTTTTTTTTTAAAAAAAAAAAAGAAGGATACTGCACTTTGATATTGATATAGACTCATCAGAATTAATTACAACAGCGATAAACTTCTTTAAATACTCATCAAACGTTTTAATACTATAATGACTAATATTTACACACTCCAAGTAAAAAATTGATGAGAAATAGTACCATTCTTTATAATTTGATACTACTACAGTCACGCACCATTGAATTTAATACTTGCCTAAATTTTAATAAAAAAAACTTTTTTTTTTGCATAAAACTCTTCTTCTTTCCAAATATTATTAAACCAACACAACATGTCAGATACATTTTCAGAAACACACACTCTTGGAGAATATGATAAAGCAGAAGATAAAAAGCTATGGGGCATTTATTACCTGTTTAAGGCTGGATTAAAAATGACTATCATCGCAAACGTAGTTGAGATGAAAAAGGTCCACAGTTCAAAATACTATCAGAAACATCAAAGAACGTGGGTCACCATTGCGTTTAAAGAGTCATGGAAAACCTAAGAAAGCCAGTGGGAGGGACCTCAGACACCTGGAAAAAGTCATTAGAGAGGACCCATTTGCCTCATATAATCAGTTGAAATTGGAAATGTCGAAGATTCAGGTTGATATATCTAGAAACACCATTATCTGTTACTGTAAGCAGTTAGGGTTCGGATATTTTTCTCCGGCTCACAAGCCAGCCTTAACTGAAAAACACAAAGAGAAACGGCTTCGTTGGGCTAAAGAACATGTCAATTGGACGAACGACCAGTGGAAAGGCGTTGTCTGGTCTGATGAGTCCAGGTACACCGTGAAAGGGAACGATGGAGGTGCCCATATAATCAGAAAAGTTAGAGAAAGTTATGATCCTAATCATAGTGTTCCAACAACAAAGTTTGGTGGCGGAGGGGTCATGCTTTGGAGCTGTTTTTGGGCGGGCGGATTTGGCCCATTAGTCTTTGTTGATGGTACTGTAAACCAAGACGAATATATCAAGATTTTGGCTGGTGGGTTCCATCCTTGGTTGATGGAATTGCATCAGAAAGAGGACAGGGAGTTTCTGTTACAAGAAGATGGTGCTAGTTGTCATACTGGGGCCTATGCCAGATGGTGGAAAGAGACTTATCAAATTAGGGGCTTTGAGTACTGGCCCGCACAAAGTCCTGACTTAAACCCAATTGAACACATCTGGTGGGCCTTGGAAAGACGAATTGAGGAAATAAGGGTATCTATTACCAATGTTGAAAGTTTGAAGGCTCTACTTGCAAAGGAGTGGGAGAGGGTTGGTGTTGAACTTGCACAACGATTAGTTCTGAGTATGACAGATAGATGCTAGGCTGTAATAGATACCAAAGGAGGCCATACAAAATATTGATTATATTATTATTATTTTATTTTCTATAATTAAATATGTTGAGCTTTGTTGTGTGAAAGTTTGAAGCTTCTATATCAAATGTGGAGTGTTTTATCTAATATTGAACATATCCTAAATATTTCGTCCTGAAATTTATTTTCAAAAGTATTAAATTCAATGGTGTGTGACTGTATTATTTACTTGGGGTCATCCATTCATCTTGATGGTGGGTGATTTTCCCTGCCTGAATTTATTTTTATTTTTACATATTTTCTCCTCTTTAATAAATTAACCCTCAAGGCCTATGTCGCCTTCCTACAAAAAAAAAGCAGGGACGACGAAATAGAGTTTTGACACAAAGTCTGGCAAAAGGGAATCTAAGGGATACGGAAGCGGGGACACAACACATGGTTTGAACACAACTGGTAACTAGACAACTATTCTTTAAGTAATCCTTGCTTCTCTCAATAGTTCCAACGATACTTAACGTTAACAAAAAGGTTGATTCTTTATTGAATGTTCAATTAATGTGGTTTTTATACACTGTTTTCCTTGTGTTGTTAGCTATGTCTACTTTTATCCCATACACCTCCAACACCGTGCATACATGGCAAAGCGTCGACTATCCATACAATAGCCGAGGCTATATCACAGATCCCATAATTTATTCATTTTTAAACATGATTCTTCTTCTTTTTACCACAGAATCACATTCCATTAAGCAATCTCAAATGTCAAACGCAGAATCTTCAACTAAAAACTCTATAGTTTATAATAAGCTTAAAGAAAGAGAGTACTAGGGTGTTTACTGGCTAAAAAAGAAGATTACTACATGGGTAGCATTTCAAAGGTCACTGGCATTAGCAAGTCTACTACCCAGGATATTATTAGTAGAATCAAGACTATTGGTATACATATACCAAATTCTAGTTATAGTGCACCAAAAAAACTCAATGAGAGAGACCTCAGACGACTTGAGGCTATTCTAAGAGGCAACCTATTTACCTTCTATAACTATATAAATTTGGAACTTAAAGCACATGAGATAATCATCTGTAGAGCAACATTCATCAAATACATACACCAGATTGGTTTTGGTTCCTACTTCGCAACACACAAGCCAAGGTTATCTGAAGAAAACATGAAGAAAAAGACTTCGTTGGGCGAAGGAACGGGTCAATTGGACTCCTGAGGACTGGAGACGCATTGTATGATCTGATGAGTCACGGTTTGAAGTAGAGGGTTACCAGGGAGGAACCAGAGTGATTCGAAAGATCAGAAAGAGGTATAAGGCTGCTCATAGTGTACCTACAACCAAAATGGGAGAAAGGTAGCATAATGATCTGGAGCTGTTTCTGGGCAGGTAGATTTGGGTCTTTTGGTCTTTATTGATGGCACTGTAGATCAGGACATATATGTCAACATTTTGGCAGGAAAATTTCTACCATAGTTTATTGAATTGAATGAGAAAAAAGATAAGGACTTTATATTCCAAGAAGATGGGGTTAGCTGCCTACAGCTGGCTATATAACATGGTGGAAAAACACACATGCAATCAGGCGCTTTGATTACTGGTCTGCCCAAAGTCCTGATCTCAACCCCATTGAACATCTCTGGAGCTGTATTGATAAGCTAATCAATGACAAGAGAGCCGATATAAAGAATATCGATGAGCTCAAGACAGCTTTAGAAGAAACTTGGAGAAATATTCACGTTGATATTGCCAAATATTTTAGTGAGCTTAATGAAGGATCGCTACCAGGCAGTTATTGATGCCAAAGGCGGCCCAACAAAATATTAAATAAAAACTTTTTTATATATATTACTATAAACAATATGTTAAACTAACTTTGTGTTGAATTTGAGATCATTAGTATGTGTTTTGAGGTCGTAAAATTTTTATCCGTGAAGCATACTTTTTTTCATAATTTCAAAAAAAAGAAAAATCGTACCCTTTCTAATGTTTTGTGACTGTATAAACAAGCAATAACAATCATGAGTATAGGTTTATTCACTAAATTACTACACACCCAAAGATTTTTCTGGCTTTTAGGCGGGGATATCTCCTTCCTTTTACGTCTAAAAATATCTTGCCTTTTATGGAAATGTGTTTAAAATCAAAAGGTTTGTGGATATCCAAATAATTGTTTCCTTTTGTAGTATACCTCACTATCAAATTGTATTATCAATAGAATATGTTGTTTATGAATAAAATTGTTTATTGTAATAGTATAGCTAATAATATACTATTACTATAGCGACTGCCTAAGTACACTCCCTCATAGCAATAGAATCCACACCCTAAAAACCTAATTCTTTGTTCTTGGAAGATAGATAACTATGCTCAGTAGTACAACCTAGAGACCCTAGATAGTACAGAAGACCACCTGAGACTGACTTGAATGGAGTCTTTACTTGTCTAATAACAATACAATGAATGTCTTGTGGAATACAATGAGCACAAGCTGAGATGAAGACACTGCTTATCTTTTTACTTTCAGAACAGTCCTTGGTAGTGTCTATCACTTCTTTCTATTGTTTTGAATTGTTAATAATGGCACATTACCTTGCTCAGCTATTCTCATCTTGACGAGTACTTGGGCGTTAAGTTGTATGTGCAGTGTGAAAAATAACAAGATAATAACAAGAACAAAGAATAAAAAAGATTCTTATTCTGGTGAGGTATACAGTTCCTGCAATAAATGAGTGGACAGCAAATCAACTTTCTATTTTTATTTTACAATTTATTTAAACAATGACTTCAAGCAATGAAAACCAGCCAACTCTTAGTCAAGAACATGAAGATAGTCTTATCAAAAGAAGAGAGTATGATATGTTTATTAGAGGTCAAATCACAGGACAATGGAAAAGACATGCTACTTATCAAGAGATTGCTGACAATATCGACATCCCAAAGAGCACAGTGGGCAGGATCGTTCTATTGTATAAAAACAAAAGCACAATTCAACTCAAAATACATACAGGAAGACCTGAAAAGGTGTCATCTTCAAAACTGGCAATCATTTTGTCTATTCGCAGAAACACTATACAAATAATTACATTTCATTTGATAAATATGAATGATGTAAAAACAAGGTTGTTTGGTCTGACGAATCCTGTTTGACAGTTATGGGCAATGATAAAGGGACTAGAGTGATTAAAAATAAAGACTATTACAAAGCACTGAGCAATATCTTTATAATAAAAATGTAGACAATCAATTAAAGAACATCTACTCTAAATCTTGTGTTATTCCACGAACCTTTTATTATGAACATCTTTGACTGATAGATGTACTTTTATTTTTCAAAATAAAATAAAAATAATAAGAATTTCTGTCCACTCACTTATTGTATGGGACTGTAAATATGCATAGAAAACCCATGGGATTCACAGTTTCCATTAATAGATATACAAGATTTATGCTTTAGCACAACTTCTTGGTTTTCAAATCACGGATTGAATCAATGGCATGTGAAAACCAATTACTGGATTGAATCATATTGAGGATTGAATCAATGGTATGTGGAAACCAATTATAAAACAGAAATAGTATAAAAAGAAAAGGTCAACTCGTCTATTTTATTTTCTTCATGGAACCTGCTCTAAAGATGATAGCAGTGAAAGGCTCAATCACTGGTATTGAATGGAAACTGGGTTATCCCTGTCAAGACATACATCTTCAACAGTCAATTGTGAAAGGTTTACAAGATACCTTGAGGAAAGAGCCAGAGTCACCCTAGTGTTGCATAACTATTATTCAAATGAAGATACTCCTGCTGTGGAAAACCGGAATGCCAATGGTTTACTCCCATTTCGTAAAATGAAGCTTTCAAGCTTTATTAATCAGCAACAATCAGACAAACGGCTAGCTAGAAATCTTCGAAGAAAGTTTGGCGATGATGCTGTAATGGTGATTGGCAATTGGTCTGCAGGAAACACAAAGTTCCATGAACCAGTGAGAGGTGTTGGAATAAGAAGAATGTTGAAGAAAGAAGGGTTCACGGTGTTCCTTATTGATGAGTTCAAAACATCTAGTCTTTGTCCTGCCTGCGAGAACGGTGAGCTTGAGAAATTCAAGAAAGTACAAAACCCAAGACCCTTCAGAAGAGAGAAGAACCCCACAGTAACATGTCATGGTCTTTTAAGGTAAAAATATTCTTTTTTTTCTATAAAAGTCAAAGAAAAGGCTAATTAGTTTATTATTTTTTATTTTTATTTAGGTGCAAAAACCAACAATGTTTGAAGATCATGACTAAAACTTCTGGAGTTTCTGATGAGATAATTTCTCAACGCTTTTGGAATCAGGACATGGCAGCAACATTGAACCTTTATCATGTTCATTTTTTTGGGCTAAGAGAAGAAGGCAAACGACCCAAGCGCTTTTGTCGATCCAAGACAGTACAGTCTGTTGGTACCAAAAGAAAGGAGTCGCCCTTAGCTAGTAGTAGTCGACCCACTAAAACATCAAAAAATAATCCGGTGTAGTTATCACTGCACTAAACTAAGATACATGTAAGTCTTTTTTGAATCATACTACATTTCTATACTATTTTATTTCCCAAAGATGCACCAATACTTTATGAAGATAGTGTAGCTATTGCTAGGATAGGCAGACAGAGTTTGAAATAGTTCATTTAGACAGCGAAGATACCTTTTTTAAATATATTAGCCAACAAGAATGATAGTGTGATTTTATTGTCCGTGTATTTACTTTTATATCCCAAAAATCTTTAGGTGTGTATGAATCAAAGAGTATTAATAAAGTATATATTTACAACAACAACAAGAGCCGTGGTCTGTTAGAAAAATAACAAATTCATTTTAATAAAGTATAAATATAGATATAAAGCGGATCAGAAGCAACTGCAGTATACTGAGAGATACACTATTTTCGGAGAGTATTCACACAACCTCGGAATAAAATTGCATACTTTTCGAAACATTACTTCTTCAACAGTAAACTAAAAAATTTACTATGAAGATAGATAGGGAAATGCTATTGAAACATTGGGCAATGAGCCTATCTTGATAGATGTAGATAAAGGATCTCTTCCTCTTCAAAATAGGGTAGACTACGGTACTTATTTGGACTTAAAATCACCTGAGAAGTCTCAGTCAAACCCCAAAGCCACCAAAAAGAATACAACCTTATGATAGAAAAGTATGCCTTATCATTTAAGAAAAGCACACTTTCATTAAAAGAATTAGTAGACTTGTTGTAAGTCGCGGCTACGGATGTTTATTTCTTCTACCATACTCTCCTGAGATCAATCCTATTGAGCAATTTTAGTCCATTGTAAAGAGTAAACTTAAGAGAGAAAAGCTCTTGGAAAGTGAGACATTAAACATGAGGATCATTGAAGCATGTAGTGATGTTCTTATCAGTGATCTTAAGGGATTTTGTTATTGATCTTCTTTGAAATTTGAAACATGTTTAAGTAAAAATACCCTTTAATAAATCCCGCATACTGTGTACAAAAAGAATTTATGGAATTGTGCAGAAAGTGAAATATAAAGTGTGCAATTTTATTCTGAGGTTGTGCGAATACTTTCCGAAAATAGTGCAAGAGAAGTGTCAAACCAGCTTCCACACCTATTTAGGAATATAACAGTGATCGGTGAGACAATCTAATATATGTGTATTGATAGACATGAAGGACTTTAAAGTCTTATAATTAAGACCTTTTTTTAAGAAAAAAAGATAAGCTGGTAGCTATTTGGCCCACTGCGGGAGTTTTGCAACCTACGCTTTGCTTCGGGGGGAAGAATTGCCCTTTGTAATGAGCCATGACTGCTAGCCTCCATAGATCAAACCAATGCTTATCAGGGTTATGTTTTTCTACAGTTGATGTAAACAGTATGTTAGGTGTTGATATTTTATTTTGGATTAGACGTAGTAATAATAAAGATATAGACTGAGAACTAAAGTAATTTGATGTAAACAATATTAGTAGTAGATCTACCTTTTCTTCCTTGTATTTATGAGTTCTGGGAATCCAAAAAGATTTTAATTTTACTTGTGGCTGTTTCTCTTTTTCTTTTTTTTAAAAAAAAATAGATACAGGGACCTGAGTTATCAGACATTTTAAAGATAAATTATTATTAAAAAGGACCAACCACAAACACTAAGATGTAGCTAAACGTGAGTAGCATTGATTTCTATAAAGTACAAAACATTGTATAGACAAAGCAATGTATATCGTTAGAATATGCTAGAAATTGAAAATTCACATTTCTCTTATTTTTCATGTTTTATTCTTCAGCTTACAGTGAATTGTATACATAGAGTATTTTTCTTAAAGAATAATACATATATGAGACATAAACACTTTACTTCATAATACCATCGTGTATTGTGATTCACTTGCCCTTGTTAAAAAATATAAACTTAACATAGAATCTATATAAACCAATGATTTAATCCATTTAATCTATTCACCACATTGTCATCACTTGTTGTTGACATCTTTTCTCATTGCCATTTCTAAATACTTCCTAATAGATGAGATCATCCCAGCCACTGATAAGCCAAGACACTTTTTTTTTGAACTATAGTTAAATGAATTTCCATGCAGATATAGTTTTCTCTTTTTATTATTATTATTGGATAACAAGCATAGTTATGTCTGATAGTAGATAGTTATCTATGCACCTCTTTATAGTAGTACTACCATTTGAAACAAGCAGCTGCCATTCAAATTCTTCACTCTATCATTCTCAAACAGTGTCCCTTAGTGTCAAAAGTGGAAGAGTCAATAGTGAGCTAGCAATGAACAAATTTTGTTTGGTCTTCACCAGAAAATACATAATGAAAAAGAAAAACTATCATCTCAGTACTACTCTAGCCCACAGGCCATGCAGTTGTAGCACTGCTTATTGAGTCACCGCATGTCTTGTCATAGAGTACAATCCCCAAGAATGGCTAGCGAGAAATCCATAGAGTACAGAGATTATGTATTGCCTTGCTGATAAGGTAGCACAGGATACTCGTTTTCTGACTAAAAAAGAACATGTCAATATACTCTATGCATAAAAAAAAGGACTCCACTAAAAAGTTCAAAGAAAAATGAAGCCATTTCTGCACTGTCATGAGAATGAATATAAAAATAATTAAAGACAAAGACTCGGTATTTTCCATGCACACTATGTGTTTATTTTTCTTTTCTTTATGTGGGACTGTTACTGTCGATCATTAAGAACGTATTTGTTCTCGCACTGTTCTAACCAATAAAGAGGCCAAGGAGAGAAAGTTGGGATATTCAAGTGTGTATGAGTGCAGAGTGGGGAGGGTCTACTCTACGATGTTTGTTATATCATACTACATGCTATTCTTGATCAATTTCAATAGTAAATAGACTGCACAAGAAAGTCAGTTCTCCTATAGACTATTATTGTACAATTGCAGCCTATATTAAAAATCGACCCTATAAGCACAGGACATACAAAAGTGGGAAGTGCACCAGCAGTCATGGTTGTTATTTCTTATAGCCTTTGATACCCCTTGTCTTTATAGACATCTATGCAATTGATGATTGAATATACATACCTATACATACCTATACATACTTATCTATCTATATCTTTACAAAATGAAAGAGAGAGAGAGAGAGAGTACTTCCTACAGTACTGTTTCATTCAAAGGCTATGTCTTTTCACAGCTCATACGATAAGAGCAGAGTGACTATTTTTATTTTTATTTTTATTTTTATTTATTTATTTATTTATTTATTTAAAAATAAAAAAATAAAAAATAAAAAAACACAGCATCCACCCAAAGGTACCTTGTTGGTAGCACTGCACCTATAGTCCAAGTAGGATACATTTAGTACTGCCCCCTGAATAAGTTACTGCTTTTTTAGTGTATTGTTGTAATAATAATAAATAACAATAATAAAGCAGAAGAATTCATATTCTGTGAAAACAGAACCTCACTTAAGAAATAAAACATTGCCCATCATAGTAAGACCCCGTATTTAAAATGGTAAGAATTCTATTGGCCAGAACCCATCGACAATAGCAGTCATACAGCCTACCTATGAACAAGACAGCAAAAAACAATGCAATGACACTAGCCCATCCGCTTTTCTATTCTATTCTCCGACATACTCAAGTGAAGTCTCCTTTTTCTAGTGGTGGTGGATCTTTGTTCTTTCTTCATCTTGTACCCTGCCTCTCCTTCCTTCTTACTTCCTTCCCTCTTCTTACTCCTGTTTAAAATGCAACGTTATTCTATGCCAGTATCAGCCACAGCAAAGGATCACCTGAGCCCTATTCATAACCTGATGAACTACTCAATACCCCTCAATGATCCAATGCCGTCCTTGGTAAACAACCACAGGCGAGATCTACGCTTTGTTTCTAGCGTATTCTGACGCTTAAGTGTTGCATAGCCTGAATTAGAACAGCCCAGACGCATGATACAGAACGGAGATGTCGACACACGACTAAAGCAACTTGAGAATGAGATTGAGCAACTCACCCTCTCCAATGTCAGACTTCTTCGAGCCAACCGTATTCTTAAACTAGACTGTGATCGACTCGTGGAGCAACAGACGGCTCAATTGAAGCAGGACATGGAGGAATTGAAAATCCACAACATTCGACTACAGCGCAGTAATCGCCTGTTGCAGGATGACTTGACCCTTAAATCGGTAGTATTCCTAATCTACTGTGAACAAGAAAGTTGCTTACTTGTGCTTGATGGTAGGAAGAACTGAACCAATTAAGGGATGATCAGATTCGGCAAATGAAGAATGTGGGTCCCGAATACGAATATCTCGTGCAGATTGTCAATTTACTCTATCGACAGGTAAGTGAATTGTGGGAAGGAGACCAACTCAAGTCCCAAACAGTTGGAGGGAAGGGCAGGCTGTGACAAGACATGCTGCTACACTAATAAGCCACTGAGCCAAGGATTCTCAGTACTGACACTTCCACCTGAGAGTGAAGAGCAGAAGCCAGAGCCACAGCATATCTGTCGGCCCATGATTCATTCCCATTTGTCGGGTGGCACGATGGCCAGCGCTCTTGAGCAGGAGAATGCTCAATTGAGAGAGGGGTTGGCCTCACTGCATGCAGATCAGGAAGTGCTGTATGATTTGCTGAGAGACAAAGAAGAGGATGCCGAGACATTGAAATGCGAACTTAAAATGAAGGATGGGATTGTGAGTCAGTTGGAGAAGGACTTTGTGCGCATGGAGTCACAGGTGGTGGATATTCAAAAGGTAAAGCAAGACAGAATGAATCAACAAAGGACAGATCAACAAAGGGCGAATGATGTCCATGTCGATGAGGGCGAATGGAATGGTCACTGATGTCTTATTGTTTATGACTATGGAAGGACTGGCGCTATTCAGACAGACTGAAATCAGAGAGTTCTTATTCAGACATTCATGCCTTTCCTACACCACCCCCTTCTGATTCTCTATGTCAGCCATAAGCTCATACGCCCATAAGCTCATACGCCTACACACCTACACACTTACACACCCTGCACCAGTAAGGAAGAAAAGAAAGAAAGATAAACGGGAGGAAACAGAGTCTATTTCTACGACTCTCTCTCCTTTGGCTGTGGTTTGGAGATGTACTTTGTTTATTCTCTCTTTTCTGTCCATGTTATTCTATTTCTATTTCTATTCTTTCATTTTTCATTCCATCTTATCTTATTCCATTCTTCCCATTCTTTTTTATATATATATTTATATATTTATATATTTATATTTTTTTATATATTTTTTATATGCTTTTCATTGCGTTTTATTCCAGTTTGCTTGTTTATTATAAAAAGGTAGAAGTATCAGCAAGTGTATTTTATTTTTATTTTTATAAAGTGTGTCTGCTATAAATGTCAGTAGGGTTGTGACTGTGACAGATCAGTGGGTGTGGGTGTGGGTAAAGATAGAGTTGGGCTCACACCATTCATTTTATCTCTACAGACGATATACGTCATCATTCTCTATTGAATCACCGCTATTTTCAAGCCATTTAAGTCAATGGCTGTTATTGTTCATGGTACGGATGACTCTGTCAACAGCATGATTCCTTCATTGGCTGATTTTGCTGCATCCATGGTGTACCTGATGTGGCATGCAAGACAGCCCAAGTCTTCTGGTCAGAGGTCGGCAGCGAGTGCTAACCCTACCTTCAAGAGGTTTGTTCTGCAGGTAATATTGCCCCTCAATAACAAACGCACCTAGATAGGCCTCCTCCTCTGCTTTTTCTTTTGTTATTGTTTTTTTTTGACTGAGATTATAGGTGTTGACAGCCACTCGATTGACAGAGTCCGTAGTGTACTTGGCCATGAAGTTCATTGCTATTCTCTTGCACTCCAACCCCACTATACAGGGCGACGAGGGCTCTGAGTACAGACTGCTGATAGTCGCCCTGATGCTATCCAATAAGTTTCTGGACGATATCACCTTCACCAACAAGACATGGGCAGAAGTGTCTGGCATGAAGCTGCAGGATCTCAATGTGATGGAGGCTGAGTTTCTCTATGCTCTAGACTACAATCTATTTGTACGAGACACAGAATACAGTCAGTGGAAAATCATCCTTGACCAGTGTCGAGAACGAGCGAGAATGACGTGTTTTGATTCCTATGCCCAACGAGAGGAGTTTATCCGTGTGACCCTCATGAGCCTAGGGTTGACAGAAGACGCCTGCAAGCAGGAAGAGCGGTTTCTCTATGAGCAGGAGATTTATCAGCGGGAACAGCAGCAGCAGAGAGAGAAAGAGCAGGAACGGGTGGCTTGGGAATCTACCATTGCCTCTGCCCACCGCCACCTCCGTCATGCTCAGTTGAACTATGACCTGCGCACACAAAAGTACAGCAACAGCAGTGAGCCAAAGACAGCATCGTATTTCTCCTCGTGTCTCTTTCCTCCTCTCCCACCCATGAATGGCAGTCATAACAGTCATGGTCGTCTTCTGCCTAAAATGCACCACCACCCCCAGCAGCAGCAGCAGCACTATTCTCCCCTGCCCAGAGGAGGAGGCTACTTTGGTCGCTGTCATGAATTCAATGCAGTCATGCAAGACCACCGCTTCTATTCACAGCCATTTTCTGCTGCTTGGGATCCATTTGGAATGACGTACCCTGACCAGGATCCTTCTTTCTTCTCGTCCCACCCACTGGCCCAGCCTGTTCAACCAAGAAATGTGAACACATCCTTGTCATGGCGTAACTACCCTTAAATAGCCCCGTTTGTTCTTTTTTTTTTATCTTTTTTTTTTTTATATTTATATCAATATTAGAAAAGAGTTCTTTGGAGTCGTCTTTTTTTTTTATTCTACTACTGTCGACGTCATAAGAAGAAGCCGTGACATACTCTCTCTTTCTCTCTTTTCTCTCTCTTTCTCTCTTTCTCTTTCTGCTCTCTTTTGCTTGCTCTTTTTTTTTTCTTTTTTTTTTTAGCCTTATTTTTCCATGTCCAGCCCATTCAAATGTGAGCCATCAATAAACCTACTTTCATCCCCCGACAGCCCCTACAGATGGGTCTTCTGGTGTGTGGAGGTGTGACTTGTTCTCTTGTAGCAGACATTGGAGTGACTATGTTGAGTCTTGGTTGGGTCACCCCACACCCTTTATTTGGACACTATTCAAACTCCAAAGCATAGTGCTAAAACTTCAGGCACAGTAAGTTCCTTTTGAATTCACCTTCTTTTTCTTTATTTTATTCCAATGGCAGACACTCCCAAACGTAGTGCTTTTTATTTTATTTTATTTTAATAGATAGATAACATAATATTATTATTATTTTATATAGAATAGAATAGAATAGAATAGAATATATATATTTATATACTATTCTATAGATAAGAATAACAACCACCACTCAACTTTTCTTTTTCTAATTAGCCCTTCCTTTTCACTATCAGTTCTTATGTGGTGCTATTGCTGGTATTTCTGAAATCATCACAATGTATCCACTGGACGGTAAGTGGAATCGACAGGTGTGTATGTATTGAGTGTGCAGTGGTCAAGACACGTGCCCAGTTGAGCACAGGGGCCAATGTATCGATTGTCAAGGCATTTCAGCAGATCATCAAGACAGAAGGGTAAGCTATAAAAGACAGCCTGTTTGTCTACATCTATTGACACTGTGGACTTGTCCATGTTAGTACTGGTGCATTGTACCGTGGTATTGTTCCTCCCATCTTGGTAGAGGCACCCAAGCGTGCTACCAAATTCGCCACCAATGAACAGTACTCTGCTCTTTACAAGAAGATGTTTGGCTATGAGAAGCTGACTCAGTCCCTGTCTATTCTGACGGGCGTGAGTGCTGGTGTGACTGAGGCTGTATTGATTGTTCCCTTTGAACTGGTGAAAATCAGAATGCAAGACAAATCTAATGTAAGTCAGTGCATCATCAACAACAAAAGCAGCAGCAGCAGCAACAACAACGGAAATCGTATCTCATGGCAGGGAGATGGGGATGTGAGGTTAGGTGGGCAAATACACTGGTACAATAGACACCCTGTCCAAGGTGATCAAGACAGAAGGTCTCTTGGCCCTGTACAATGGTCTTGAAGCCACTGTCTGGCGTCATGCTGTTTGGAATGGTGGTTATTTTGGTGTGATCTTTGGTGTTCGACAGATCCTTCCTCAGGCAAAGGTACATCCCTCCCATCGACCCATGATGACAGAGAAGCACTCTGTGTATTAATGTGTGGAGACTGTTCTTCCCATGAACAGAACAGCCAACAGCAGCTCGGGATCAACTTTGTCGCTGGCACGGTGGGTGGATTCATAGGCACCTTGGCCAACACTCCCTTTGATGTGGTGAAGACAAGAATCCAGGGCCATCATGGCCAAGGACCCAAGAAATACAACTGGACATTGCCTTCCATTGGCATTGTTGCTCGTGAAGAAGGGTAATATTGCATCAGCAGAGCCAATGGTCCCGGACTTAATTCTATTTCATTACAGCATCAAGGCTCTCTACAAGGGATTTGTGCCCAAAGTACTGCGTCTCGGTCCTGGGTAAGTTGATGTGACCCTTGGCTCTGTGTCCTGGACTCACTGTGTATCTCTCTCTCGTATCTCTTAGGGGTGGTATTCTTCTTGTTGTGTTTGAGACTGTCTCTGGATTCATCAGGCGCACATTGATAAAAGAAGACTAAGCATAACCTACAAAACACCCTAGGGAGATCTCATCAATGCAGAGATACACTGGTAGAAATGTCATGTAGAATAGATAGATAGACAGATAGACAGACAGATAGATATAAAAATAAAGGGGGAAATCCATAAAGAAGTGTCTGCCCATCGGACTTTGCATCGCGTATCTTTTCTTTTTTTTTTCTTTTTTTTCACTTTTCACTTTTTACTTTTCACTTTTTACTTTTTTCTTCTTCTTTCTATTTAACAGTGACAATGGCCCACGATGAGCGCACAGTCTACTTTTCTGCCTTGTGCGAACAACTCTACAACCCAAAGTCAACCCAGGAACGCGAGCAAGCGCAGAAGATACTAGAGTACTCGTTTCCTACATTTGCAGATGAGGCAGGCAGTGGCATAGCAGCTCAGTCAAGACCTTCTGCTATGGAAGGAAGCCCTGCCTTTACCATTACCTGTCCCACAGACACTGCTTCTGCTCTCCGTGCATTGCTGGAGAGCTCTCCTAATCCCTATGTACAGACCTTTTGTCTGTCTCGAATGAAACAGTTGGTAGGGGCACAGTTCTCCTTGTTTGATGGAGACACCAAACTACAGCTCAGTAAGTTTTCCCTTTTCTCTCTTTCTCTTTCTCTCTTTCTCTTTCTCTCTGGTCTACAGCCCTATTCACTATTGCTGCTGCTGATACATAGGAACATTTCTATTGGAATATGCCTTTATGCATCCCGACCTTCAACCTTTTGTGATTATGCAATTGGCGAGTGTGCTATCTCTCTTGACTCGGCTGGGTTGGCTGGATGTGGAGGAGTATCGGAATGTAGAACAGGACATTAATCAATTCTACAAGGTAAGTCATTTGTCTGTAGGAGTGTGTGTATTGATGTTGGCAAGGCATCTGTGGATCATCGTATTGTTGGCATGCAAATCCTTGCTGTGATCATTCAAGACATTAATGGACCCAGTCCTCCTCGCAATTCAGCAAAGTTCAGAAAGGCAGGCAAGTGTGTAGAACAAGAATGAATGAATGAGAAAGAGAAAATAACACTGGTGTAGCGGGTGGGTTCAGAGATACACAACTCTTTCATATATTTGAAGCAGCCTTTGATACACTGGAGAATCTGTTGCGTCGTACTATTATCTATGACAAAGGTAAGCAATGCTGTCAAGTCCAAGAAATAAAAGAAGCATTAAATGAACTGTCTCTCTTTCTCTCTCTTTCTCTCTCTCTCTGTGTGTGTGTGTTTGGGTGTGTGTTTGGGTGTGTGTTTGGGTGTGTATACATACTCTCCTCTCTCTATTGTGATATCCAATAACAGCTGGACAGGAAGAACGTATGCAAGATGCTACATTAAATGTTCTTCTTCGATGTCTTTCTTATGATTTTGCTGGTACAAGTCTGGATGAGACAAGTGAGGACACTGGGACAGTACAGGTACATTAACAAAGGTCTTATTTTACATCATGCGTTTATGAGGAGAGATGAAATAAGGGGCATATGTATTAAACACTTTCCAAGATTCCTGTAACATGGAGACCTGTTTTTGAAAGAGACAGCTTTATACCTACCTTTTATACGGCCTATCGAGAATTCTCTTCTCCTCATTCATCAAAGGTAACTTGCTATAGATACACAAAACAAAACAAAACAAAACAAAAACGATATCGTACCTATCCTATGGAAATCATTCAACTTTCTTTCTTTCTTCTTTTCTTCCTTTCAAGGTCATGGAGTGTCTTGTACAGATTGTGTCTACACGCAAGGCTTTATTCAGCCTTGAGGCAGAACGATCCAAGTTTATTTCTGCCATTATGCAAGGCATGCGTGAAATCATTGTGACATCCCAAGGCATGAATGATACCAACAACTATAACGAATTCTGTCGCCTCTTGCACCGATTTCGATCTTCTGCTTCTTTAAATGAATTGGCAGCACGACACGATTATATCGAATTGATTGAACTGATTGCAGATTTTACCTTGAAGGCATTCCAGTCGTGGAAGGTAGAGGATACAATACAATACAATACAATACAACAGAACAGAACAGAACAGAACAGAACAGAAAGAGCTCACTCCTTCTCCTACACTTGTTGCATTAGTGGGCACCCAATACTTCCTCTTATCTGCTTGGATTCTGGTCTCGCAATGTCCAAAGCATGTCGTATTATCAGCAATTAGGAGAGGCCACTATTCAGAAGCTAGAGTCTATTACAATACAGGTAAATAAAGAAGTGGGAGGGTGGAGTATGGATTTATTCATCTAATTTTCATTATAAAAACGATTAGATTACAAGAACATATGTCTCTACACAAGTCAACTCGGTGGCTACACGCATTGAGGAAATGCTGGATGGTAGATTAGATAAGAAGAAGAGGGAGACTGACTATGGTATAGATCCACTGGAGAACGAGGAGACACTTGTAGAAACATTGGGAATGCTGGGACAAATTGCACGTTGTAAATATGAAGAGTCAAGTGCAACAATAGTCACTTTGTTTGATCCTATTGCTCTCCAGTACCAGGTAACTTTACTTGTCTACCTACTCTTTTATTGGAACTTGACCATTGGCATTTGCTTATTTGCTTATTTGCTTATTTGCTTATTTGTTTATTTGTTTATTTTATTATAGGAACTGATTGCACAAGCAAGTTCAGGCATGAATAGTGAACAATTCAAAGATGCATTAGAGGTAGTGGAGACTAAATTTGCATGGCTCGTGTATGTCATTTCTGCTTTTGTGGGAGGAAGACCTGTAAGTGATAAAGCATTGTCTAGTGTCTATCTCACATATACAGTCTTACTTGAGTTCAGATGAATTGGATGCCATTGATGGTGAATTGACAGTCAAGGTGCTCCAGTTGATGGATGTCAATCAGGCACTACAGAACCAACATGGCGCGTCTATATTGAACCAGAAACTCGACACTGCTTTCATCTACTTTTTCCAGCAGTTTAAAAAGGCTTACATTGGTGAATCCAATGGAAAGGCGATAGGGGCAAGTGATTTCCTTCTATTTTTATTTTTATTATTTTATTTAAAGAAAGGATATTTATACTTTTGTACATTCTAGGTTTATAAAAAGATGACAGAAATGTTTGGTGTGGGTGATCAAGTGTCTATGCTTAATATTATTATGCAGAAAATGTAAGTCCATAATGGAATGCATAAGATCCAACCCTAGGCTCATCTTGTCTCTTTCTCTATTTTAGTATTAGTAATTTGCAGTTTTGGGGAAATAGTGAAGTGGTGATTCGCCGTACACTTGAGCTGTTTAATGATCTTGCAAGTGGGTGAGTATCTGTCGATTGTAGAACAGCACGATGAAAACAAGAGAGTAATTATCTTCTCTATAATGGAAGTTATAGTGCAATGAAGAATATACGTAAATTGGATACAACTCAACTCATCATGCAAAACCACATGTCAACTGAATTCTCATTCTTTGAGAGTGAAAAACATCGTCAGAACCGCATGCTTTATTACCAAGTCTTGTGCAAGATATTATTCACCGATGATAGCTGTGAAAGAGAGTTTATAGAGTTCATGAAGCCCTTTGACTTGCGATTTAAGAGTCTAGCAAGACTTGACAGTGTGGATGCTTTTCGACAAGACCATGTTAGAGTATGTGATAGACAGTAGAGCGAATCCCTTTCCTACTCGATCACACTAATACATTGGTACCTGTACCTATGCCTGTCTCTATAGAGAGCATTGCTGGATCTCTTCCGGGACCTTCGAGGTTTTCTTATCCCCATTCAAAGTCGCCGTATATTTACATTGTTTTTCGACTGGTTCTATCCCAAGTATATGCCTGTTTTGCTCAGAGGCTTAGAGGCTTGGTCACCTACCCCTGTGGCCAACACACTGCTCAAGTTCTTTGCAGAATTTGTACATAACAAAGTCCAACGCCTTAACTTTGAGTTTTCTTCTTCCAACGGTATTCTTATTTTCAGAGACACTAGTCAGATTCTGCGAACTTATGGTAAGCCATAGATCTGCCTTGGTGAAGGGTAGCTAATATAAAATAGGAAATCGTGTACTGGAGCAGCAAATTACCGAGGATAGCAAGAAATATCCATTTAAGTAAGTGCAAATGCCCTTTGCTATTATTCACTGCGTAGGTACAAGGGCATATCTATTTGCTTTAATATTCTCTCCCGATGCATAGGTGGGCGCTACATCAACTTTGGTGTATTTTGGCTCTACCAGGACAAGGCTATTGATGAAGCCTTTAGTATGGTGTTCCGACTTGTACTTAGTATTCCTCTTCAGGATCTTATGGTAATGCCTTTTTCCTTTTTCCATTCTTTTTCTCTTTATCTATAAATACACATTATCATCATTGAGAAATAAGTATTAACATGTGGGTGAGTAGGGATTTCCTAAACTGACCAAAGCCTTCTTCTGTATGCTCGATGACTTTTCACAAGAACAACTTATGGCTTTACCACACCTCTCACCCGATATGTTTTTGTATATGATGCGTGCATGTGAGCATGGTATAGAATCCAATGAGACTTGGGTGCGTACACATGCCTGTTCTGCCATCAACAAAATAGCAAGTTTTGTAGCCAAGGAAACAGAAAGAGAGGAGTTGAGAAGATCATTAGACATGGAGGACCTTTCAGAGGGTGTGGACCAGCACTCTTCTATCACTGGCACTTCACCTCATTGGATTACAAGCTACTTTGTACAATTCCCTCATGTCTTGCCTTCTCTCTTTTCTACCTTGTTTGGCTTGATTCTGTTTGATGACAATAACGAGCAGTGGTCCTTTTCTCGTCCACTGTATTCCATTATGTTGCTTCAGAAAGAGGTAGGATGCTGATAGTGTGGACTCTACTAACATGAACAAGTATGCCGTCAAGTATACTAGTGAAGTCATTCATCAACAACTACCAGAACGCCGTAAATTTGTTACAGAGGCAAGTCCATTTCTTTAGTCACCTTTGGGTGTGTGTGTGTGTACTTGTAGATCATAAGTCTTATATCTATCTATATACATCTCTCTTGAACAGGCTTTAAACAACCTTATGGACGGCATTGGGTGGACCCTTGGCTCTAAAGACCGAGAACGGTTCTCTCAGAATGTATCTGCTTTCAAGCGAGAATTGAATATGAATAATGTGGTGCTTGTTCCTCTTTTGTCTTCGTAGATATGTTTGCATTATGACCCTTTTTTTTTACTTTTTTTTTTTAAAAAAAATCCAGCTTATACCATATTGCACATTCCTAGTCTTTACCTATTTATTATTTTCCAACGCTACCTGTTGTTGAAATGATAACACAACTTCTTTGTTGTTGGAAATTGAGGTTTTATATAGATGTATAAATCTATCGATTAGTAACAGTAGTGTACAGTGGGGTAGCAAAAAAATTGGCAATTTAAAAAGATCTGATAGATTTCATATTATCAATATAGTGTTTTTCCTGTATCAAAAGGAATACAACGTATTTTCTACTTTAATAAAGCTCATATTATGTTAAAGAAAGGCTCTAAAATACTTATATGTAATTTATTTTTAATTTTACTTATAAAAAACTACTACAAATGTAGCTTTAATAATGGGTACTCCCACCCTTGTTCTTGATGACTTTTTGCATTCGTGCTGGCATTGTCTCAATCAAAGAATTCCATTTTTTTGGCTCAAAGGAATCCCAGGCTTCTTGTATAATAGTTTTGAACTTGTCTGTCTTGACAGTACCATTGCATCTCTCCTGGACCTTATCTTTTATCTGCATCCAAAGGTTTTCAGTGGGGTTCAGATCGGGTGATTGAGCAGGCCACTCCAAACCATCAATTTCTATCTCTCTTTTCCAATCACTTGCTACAATACTTTTGTGAGTGGGTGCTCCATCTTCCATCAATATCAAGCGGCACTCTAGACCACAGAAACGTAGTAATGATTCTTCATAGACTTTTTTAACTGAATCAATAATATTTCGTTTATTCTTGCTAATAACGTTCAAAAGGTGTCTTATTCCTCTTTCATTGAATATTTTGGGTTTTCCCGAACCTCCTTGGCGTTTGGTAGTTCCTCTTGTCTTTTATTGATTTAGAACATTGTAGATTGTTCGCAGCTTTACTTCAGTTCTTTCAGCTATTTACTTTACTTTCATGTTTGCTTGTCGAAAATTAACAATGGTAAATTTCTGCTCATCTGTTGGTTGAATTATAAATTAAATATGGATATACTTTTATTAAGAAGAAAGAAAGAAAACTGCAACAGGTGTCTCATGTAAGATATGAAATTTATCGGACTTCTATAAATAAATAAAATGCCAATTATTTTGTTTCCTCAGTGTACATTGGACAAACACTTTTGTATTTGAGGTGTTTCTATGTTTATTCTTATTTTTCAAAAGTTCTCATAGGGTGGCTAACATGCCCAATGTGCGAATAGCAACCAACACCCAAAAATAAAAATAAAATACTTTGAACTGTACATTGGACAAAGCCTTCTTCCTTTTTCCTTTTTCTCTTTTCTCTTTTATGCCAATTAAAAAAAAATTTTTGTAGTGATTGCTACACCCATCCAAAATACAATGCAAGTCTTTGAACACTAATGTGTTTGTCTTATTTGTTGAAATATCTACAATAATGAATTTACATTTTAAAATAAATAAATAAAATCGCTTGATTTTGTTAAAATCCTGTACTCACGGAATCTATAAAATAATTGCCATGGAAAAAAAAAGAAGATTAACATAAAAGACCACTCGGAGTTATAAATAATGCAGATTCAGTTGAAAGTCACTTTATGTCGTAAACACATTTTATCAATAATGTCATAATACAAATAAAAAATTATCCAGACTATAATTTTCCTTTTATTATTTAATGTTTACTTTACCCACCGAACAATCATTCATCATGGAACAAATATCTGCAACTGAGCCAATAAACATCAAAGAAGAAACAAACACCACCGTTCAAACTCCTAAAACTAAAACAAACACTCAATCTCGTAAAAGAAAAAGAAGAGTTATTGATGAAAACGAACGTAAAACTATTGTTCATGAGCACAAAGTCAATGACCTTAGCCAAAGAAAGATTGCTACTATGATCGGCACTCGGCCAGAGACTATTAGAAAAATCTTGAGGGAGAATTTACTTTTTACTAAAAAGCCTCGCAAGGTCTGTGAAGAAAAGAAACGTGTTGCTGATAAGATGCGCAGAATCATACTGCATGAACACAAAGTCAATGGCCTCATGCAAAAAGAGATTGCTGTTATAGCTGGTACTAGCAACTCGACTGTTTCTAGAATATTGAATGAACATACGCGTCTTAGTGGAGATGATTGTGATACCTGTAACAAAAGGAAACCCATCGCTGAAGACATGCGCAACAGGATCCTGCATGAGCACACAGCCAATGGTCTCATGCAAAAAGAGATTGCTACTCTCGTTGGTATTAGCCGAGCAAGTGTTTCCAGAATTTTGAATGAACACGCACATAGCAATGAGAGTACATGTGAAGCTTGCAACAAAAACAAAGTTGTCCCTGAAATAATGCGTAAAGTCATTTTACATGAACACAATATCAATGGCCTTGGTCAAAAAAAGATTGCTACTGTAGTTGGCACTAGTCAAACAATTGTTTCCAGAGTCTTGAGCGAGCAGAATATTAATAGTGAATATAACAATAGGTCTCGCAGAAAAATGAAGACTATTGATGAAAGCGATCGTAAGACTATTGTACATGAGCGTAATATCAATGGTCTCAGCCAAAAAGAAATTGCTACCATGATTGGCACTAGTCCATCAACTGTTAGAAGAGTCTTGAAGGAACATGCAATTAGTACTGGGGATACCTGTGAAAAGTTCAGCAAAAAGAAGCCTGTGGATGAAGACATGCGCAAAACAATCTTGCATGAACGTAATGTCAATGGCCTTACCATAAATAAGGTTGCTGCCATAGCTGGTACTAGCCAGGCATCTGTCTCTGCAGTCTTGAAGGCATTTAAAGAAACACAGTCTCCCAACCTCATGAAGAATTTAGAAAGGCATCCTTTAATTACCGAGCAAGACGAGTTGGAGATAACCCGCAATTGGAATCGCAATCCATCCCAGACATTGGAGGAATTACACATGAGTATGACGAGTCGAGTTTCTAGACGTAATTTTTACAGAATAATGAGAAAACTCGGAATTTTTCCTTAAAGGGGAGGGGTTTTTTTTTTTAGTCTGTCTTTATTGAAGAATATAAGAATAAAGTTATTGCTTGACCAATGGTAGTTGACTGTTTAAGATGACAAGTCAGAATACTAATTTATTACTTAGAATAACATTAGATGTACACTTTGAAAATAGAAAAGAAAAAGGCATTTTACTAAGACATAGTATTTACTGATAATTATAGTTATAATTGTGTGCTGATGTGGAGAGGTTTTTAAGTGATTTTCATAGAGAAACATTAAGTGGTGAAAGAATGATCAATTATGTTAGATATAAAGTGACCAGAAAGTAGTCATTATTTTCTAAATAGTGTTATCACTTTATGGACTCATTAGATAGAAGCATATAGCCTTCAATAGATGCATAAAGTAGTGTATAAGATACATAATAGTGGTTTTTATTACAAGGTTGCTTAGTAACTAACATTATTCTTTGGCATCAATGACTACCTGACATCTTCGCCCCATGCTGGAAATGAGGGTATCTATTGCCTTTGATATTTTACCTTATTCTAGCACCAAAACAACATTCAATTTCTGTTTGGTGCAGAAGGCTTTTCTAAACCATTTACTACTCTCTAGTTGAGTTGCCTTGCTCATATGGGGTCTAACATTGACCTCCTGTAGGCAGAAACTGACTCCAGGGTTTAGGATAGAGAGAAATGCTCGAGTTCATGGAAGTAGATGTCTCCCAAGACAATAGTGTACTTGTTGGAGTTTATCTTACTCTTCACTAAGATCCATCATCCAACACCCTCCCCACTAAAACAGTCTCATATCATAACCTCACTTCCTCCAAATATCCTTTTCAGTATGTTCTCAGGCCGGAAGGCCATGGCATATTGTATTATATTAGCATTGCTGTATAGACGATCAACTCTACTCTTGACCTATTTGACTAAAACAATAAGCCCCATTGTCCATGAGTCTACTGAAGTCTTTCTTCCGTATACTTCTTATTAACAGAAATTTTACTCTTTAATGTCATTTATTTTATTTAATCTTGCTGTAGTGATTGACTATGTTTCCTATTGTTGGAAATAGGTAGACCTAGTCACCTATTTCAAGAGAACTTATTATAGTGTTTCCATATATATAAAATGTAGAATAGCATAAATAGTGAGAGCAGATGCACCCTTTGCATCTTTGAGAAATATACTCTTATAAAACCAAATAGCACACCATTTGCTCAAGGATTCTTAACACTATAGTAAATCTAGGCATGTTGAGCATGTGATATACCTCAGCCATAGTGGAGTTCATGTTCAGCACCTCATTCAGGATAGCTGAACTGATCTCAGTGATAGTATACCTTTGATGCATCTCAAGGCTTTTGACAAAGATGTTTGCAGTGTTGGATTATCGGGACATTATGGAAATAGTAGTGTTATGGAGAAAAAAAGTAGTGTATGTAATTTTCTTAGTACAATAATAGCTCAGATTTTTATTATTATAAAAATTACTTTTACTCTATGATTTTAGTTTAGTAAAATACTCTTTGATCTTTCTTATTCTTTATTGGACGTCCAAAAAAGTAGAAAACCTGCATATAAACAACTATAAATAATAGAACATCTAAATATCAATTAATAACTTGTGGTAAGCCTGTTATTTATATGTTTATTTTTTCAATAAGTATGAGCTTATAATTCACACGAAATAATATTTAACACATCACTTACCATACCATATGATGTCTTACTATATTATTTTTATATGATAATAAACCATTATATTCTGCTCATTCACCTTTTTTTTTCCTTTCCTTTTTTTATATGAGTAAGTATAAGCAGAATAAATATTCGGATATAGTGTACTGTAGCAAGTCTTTAATTATTTAAATATTCTATAAGGTGCTATGACTATAGGAACAATTGTACCTGAAGAGCATCGTTACATTTGGTCGGTTTCTGGATGGTCAGATATCCTAGAAGGTTATGGAGTATTCAGTCCATATTTTCAAGGAAGAAACCATCAATAGTAAGCTAATAATACAATGCATTGCATATAATTTATCCTAGTATACATTTCTTTTTAATAATGATTGTTTTATGTCAAACAAAAGTATTAACTATATGTCTATAGGCGCCCTAAGGTAAGAAATAGACAAACAAACCAAACCAAACCATAGTTCTTCATTTTTATTACCAGTTAAAAATATACAATTAATAGATATACAAAAGATTGGAAGATAATAAAGAGGTATTCTATTGTTGGAAAAAGGGGATGAAGAACATACCCCCCCTGAATCCCATAAGACCTATCATAAAAAGTAATCAATGTAACTTAGAAGAAAGTATATAAGCCTGCTCAATTCATAGCAGAAGCAATTTGAGAAATATATCTATTAAATTCCTAAAAACACACCTTTTGCCTTTGGGTCTTTTAACACTATCAAGAACAATTAATAGAGTACTGTCTTTGTTTAGTAGTTCTCAACTCGGTTACCACAATAGCATATTGGAATCTACTTGACTCGTGGAAGAAAATTATTAACAGGAAACACTAACACATCAGAACCTAATGTTAAAGCTAAGATCTCCATAATACCACCTACAGAATATACCCTTGAGTCTTTTGTAAAAAGTAAGATGACGTTTTCTAAACCATGATATACTTGAATACACATTAATCAACTTCTGATAGAATTTGAACATACCTATGATTTATGTAGACAAATGACTAATAACTACAATTTAATATAACTGTGACAATTTATAATATATGAATACTAGACATTATAATATCTTTTTGCATGACAAAACCGAATAATATACACTTCATTATTACTTTTTAGATAGTTTACCTGTATCATGAGTTTCCGTCAGTTAGTCAACCGAGGCTCCAGTGATCACTGGGAATGGAGAAGGATAGAGATGAACCAGAAGGCTTGGATCTTTTCTTTGTTGTAGGTGTATCTTTGGAGTCGTACTTTCTTTTGTTCTATCTACAAAAGAGCTCTGGACGGGTGCCATTTTCCCTTTGAGACATTAGAATATGTCTAAATTATAACGTAGCAGCTAGACCACAGTTCCAAAGCTTCAATGTCTTGTCCATATAATATTGGTTTGAACGCCTATTTGAAGAGAGAGAAAGATGAGTCTTTTATTTTTATTTTTATAATATATATATAAGATTAAGAAGAAATAACATTTAACTTTGGGCATTTTTGTTCGTTGATAGGGCCTGGGGTTCTTGACATGTTTAAATGTTTCCAAAGGTGAGAACCTGCACCCAGGACACAGGCTCTATGTTTTGAATTCATTGATAAGATAGAGCTTGAATCCTTCTTTCTTCAACATCCTCCGCATGTCTTTTCCCTTTATTGTCATTCTTCTGGTAGGATTCGCACCTGAATAACTTGCTATAGTCTCCTATAAAAATCAAATATATGTAAGAACCCTAGATTGATTCTATAAACATATTGTATTTTCTTTACTTCATTAACATCTTGTTGGCTGCATAACATCTTTAGTTCAGAAAGAATAGATAAAAATACAATAAGAAAGAGAAAATAAATAGTTATTTTATTAGCAACATTGAATAGTGTCAGCTATTATTTATCATCCATTGATGTGATGGTGTTGTCAATAGCTTCTTAGGTCCAAAGGTATTACTTTAGTTAACGTACAATTAACTCTGCTCTTATTTATCCAAATGTTTGTTATTCTTTTATACTTCTTTTATACTTTAATGATGACTACAAATATAAAAACTTGGCAGAAATCACCACCAAAAGGCATACATTCTAATGCAGGCTGTTGTACTTTTATATTATCTCTGAAAGATCAATCCACTGTATTCAAATATACTACAGCTTATCATAGATGCTTCACCACAAACCATTGATTGTGTAGCTGTTTTTTTTAACAATTTGCTAACTGTTAATTTCTTGTTTTTAGTGTCTAAGACCTGAAGTAACAGTATTCTGCACACCACTTAGTATATCTCTTCTCAGTGTGTCTTGGTTGTGCCGTATAAAATTCAGACAACCTTGTTCAGTGTTAGCATGCATGTCTACTCCATACTGACAAAAGGGCTTTTTAAATAAATGCAAGTGATTGGAGTCATTTCTGTAGATCAATCTGAAGCAGTAGTGTTTTATTGTGCTTATCTTGACATTTTAGTCATTGAATAAGTATGTATTTATATTCCAAACCTAACTATCCTATATGAAAAAAAAGAAGTAATTAGCTCATAGGATTATATGACTGATTCATTTTACTCATTCTTTGCAGTATGTTACCATTTCTTGATCATATCATAATTTCTCTACTTTCTGTTTGGTATCTATCATTATTTGGACAATACAGCATAAGGGTATCCACAGTTTATATCTATGGCAAATGGTCTTAAATATCTTGACAATAATACGCTTATTATTTTTGTCAAAGTCGAAGAAGTCGACACTCATCAACTAAAAATAAAGCCAAAGCCTATGACCGATGCCTCTCTTCAGTTTGACGATATGTATATTTCATGATTTCACTATGTTACTATTTTGATATTTGATAGTGAAGGAGAATCAGAAACCAGTAATGATAAAGAAGAAGATATATCAAATAGCTAAGTGTTTTATAGCTCCAAGTTAATTCTAGTTACAGTATCCTCATTTTTAAATAGATATTTAAAAGTGGCATGAAAGAATCTACAGAAAAAGAAGTCATTCTTCGAAGAGTGGATCCTAAAGTATTTGAAAGAATTCTGGACTTTTGTTACGCCAAAAATTTGATATTCAAAGCATAAAAGATAGTGCTAACCTATTGAAAGAAGCAGATAAATTTATGATGGAAAGACTTATCTCTGAAGTAGTACGCTATCTACAATTGAAAATTAGCTGTGACACATTGCGGGAATATGGAACATAGCAGGCAAGTCAATATTAGACACTCAAATGTTTTTAAATTTCTAACAGTAACTAATGGCATGTACAGATGACCATAATTTTAAAGAATTAGAAAAAACTTGTATTGTTTTTATGATATTCAGGTGTGTTAATTTATTTGCTGATCCTGGATTGATATATGTAAAAGAGAGTATTGCTAAAGGCTCTGCAAATCAACAATCTTCAAACAAATGTTGATGAAAGAATATTTTATGAAGCTGTTCTACTGTGGAGAAAGAATAACCCCAGGAGGCCCGAATACATTGACAGTCATAATCAAGATAAAATTATAGAACATAAAATATTATCTTTTAAATCCAAACTAAAAGAACTTGAAATTATACAAGCAAAGAAGCAAGAGGATTATGTAAAGAACGAATAAGAAAAAACTAGCACACTCAAAGACATCAATCAACACAAACAACCTGCACACAGAGAAATGATAGTCAAATGGAAAAACAAGAATGCTACACTAAGCCAACTAGATCGAATGTTTTCGTCCATGATCTATTGTATTAGATTCACCGAGATGGAGGGCGAATAAATTGCAGATGTTGTAGAGAACAATGTAGATATAATACATATTATAGGAATTAATTTCTTGTTAAGTGGTAATAAATCAGAAATATTGGGGCATGAATTTAAAAATATGTTATATTAGCTCAACGAAGCATATCGTTATCAGTATATGAAACATAAGAGTAGCATTGACGAAGAATTAAATAGTAGATATATCGTGTAGCAATTGTATAATACCTTTATGCTGAATATCCTGAATTATTCACTATATATATCTATTGTATGCTTTTTTATTTTTATTTTTATTTTTAATAAGAATAAGAATAAGAATAGTGACCAACAGAAAGAATTGGGATTTTCCAAATCCCGGGCTATTTTCATACCAAAATAACATATATTATTCTTTTCTCTGTTCATAACACTTCCTTTCTTATAATGTCTCAATCATTCAACACTAAAAAAATTCTCACCAAAACTCCTGAGATGTATGGAGTATATACTAGCCTCGAGACTCGTTCAACCACAATGCTGAAATATGCCACAGTGTCTATAAAAAAGAACAGACACCCTCATTGCCATCATAGGTCAGATATTCCAGAACTTCATTTATTCCAAAGACTAATGATGTTTACGAAGCAACCGTTTAATAAAACCCAATGTTATGTATTGAAACTTTCACGTCTTTAATGAATTCATAAAGTGATAGCACCATTAAGATGAAGTAGGAGTCTGAAAAAGACCGTCTGAATTCGAAATGACCTAATTTTTTTTTACTGTTGACATTAGACAGTCACAAATATTGGTCTATAAATATAATTCATGCAATCTACCTATTGTCTGCACGTTGATAGTCTAATACACCATGACAAACACATCTTCTGCTCACCGATCCTCAAAATCTCTCCCACAAACCACCAAAAAGCACTCTTCGATCAAGTCTCTTAAAAGACCTTCTTCTCTTCAATGTCCTAAAAGACACTCTTCTCTGCTGTCTCCCACAAGACACCACCACCAACAGTCTCCTGCAAGACCCTCTTCCTTGCACTCTGGTTCCCAGTCTCCTGAAAGACGGTCAGGCTCGCAGTCTCCTACAAGACAGTCAGGTTCGCGTCTTTACATGTCCCACAGTCTCTTGTCCACACTGAGACAAGATCCATCTGAGTCTCCACTACGCGACTACCTCTCTTCCCAGGCCAACATCCAGGACCACTCACCTGTAAAGGAAAACTGTATCTCCCAGCACTCCTTTGACTCTTCACCAAAACGCCCTCTTGAAAGTGGCAGTGAACTGTGTCAAAATGAGTCCTCAGCAGAGTACGCTCCAAGAGAGCCCTCTCTATTCAACAAGCATGAAGCCAGCCTGCTCTTGAGCCCAGTTGCTCCCACAAAAAAGTCAGATGATGAGGCCATCCAATGCGATGCTAAATCTCAAGACAAAACAAAACGACCTCTGGCCAGTGTCTTCCAAAAAGACATAAAGAGCCAACTAAAAGAACTCTTTATGGGGGCGATGGATAGCCATTCACCCTACAATGCTATCTACTATGCTGAAAAGATTGCTGATATGTCAGGTAAGAAAAATACTCTACTCAATACAAAAAGGAGTGGGGGTGAGAAAGAATGTGTATATTAAACAAGAAATATTCTCTTTTATATATATGTGCACTGTAGACCGAACCAACAACGACCATCTAGACTTGATTGGACTCTACATGCAGACAGGCCAACACCAAAAAGCCTTGTATTTGCTAAACCGAGACAATCTTGTGAAGGGTGAAGTCCGTGGTCAGTACTTTGCGGCTGTGTGTACGGTAAGCAACTACAGAAAACACTGCATAAAGACATGCATGTGTATGTGTGTATGTGTGTATTTATGTATCTATCTATTTCTTATAGAACACATTGGGACGTTACAGTGAAACATTTGACTACATTGGCGCCCACACTCTATTCAACACAACAAGCAAGTACCTTTTCTTATTAATAACTAAGCAGCTAACCAGATAACTAACCATGTTTATTTGTTTGTTTGTCTGGGGAAATAGAGTGGACTCTCTCAAGCACTATCAAGGTACAGTAGAAAACACACTATAGATAGTAATCCTCTGTTCACTTCCAATGTTCTTGTACTAATGTATTTGTGTTGATTCATTATTAGACTGAGTCTTTGATCAATTTGGAAAGAGGAAGGGCCTATCTGAAGTTGGATCAACCAGAGCTAGCCTCGGCTCAGTTCGTGAATGCACTGATGATAGATGCACGGTGTTGTGAGGTAAAGTACTTTATTTTATATTTTATATCAAGAACTATGTAATAACGAAGAGATGTCTAGGCATTGGACCTCTTAGTAGATAACAAACTACTATCAGAAGAAGTTGGTAAGAGTCATGACACTTCAATGTGTTTTTTTAGAATGAGAAAAAGAAAGGATAATAACTCTTGGCTATTAGAATGGGCCTTTGTGACGGGTCTTGACTATGAAAAACACTGTGGATCCAATGATGAAGTGATCCGATCTTTGTACTCGATGAAGATCAGACAGGTAAGTGATCTTATTTCGCATTCATTGGACTCATTGAACTCTGTAGTACGCTCATCTCAGAGATGTTGATGCAGCTGAAACTGTAGTTGAAACCCACCTTGGGCTAAAAGACTGTACAGACTTGTTGTTGAGTAAAGCAGAGGTTTACTTCAGCAACGGTTATTATCGAGAGGCTCTGCAGGTGTGCCTGAAGTAAGGACATTCACCACCCATTGTCATTGGAGAACATACAACTCAAGCCTAGAATTCTATTCTATAGAGTGCGTCAGAAGGATAAATACTATGTTCGGATTATTCCAATCCTGGCCTTGTGCCATTATGAACTGGAGATGAAGGTTGAACTCTACCATCTTATTAATGATCTTATGGATCTATTATCTAATAAGTTTCAAACAAGGTATGCAGTAGGCCTCTACCATATGATGATTGGGGAGCACACCTCAGCTAAAAGCTACTTTATGTAAGTGAAAAACTCAATACTTTTATATATATATATCTTTCATTCATCCTAACTGAATGTGTTTTTTGATACTAGGGATGTTTTGAATAATAATCCATGCATGGAGTACGCTTTGATGGGGTTAAGTGACACATGTGCACTTATGGGCGACCATGAAGCAGGCATCAAGGCCTATGAGGAATGCAATACGATGGTGTTGAGGTAATGTGTGCTAGTGGCTTTGACACTTACTGACGAGTTATTCTTTTTTTTTTTAAAAAAAAAAACAGTTCGCATCGTCCCTACCTGGCCCTCGCAAAGCATTGTTTAGCTATTGGTTATTTGGATATGGCCATTAAAAACCTATCCAAAAGCAAGACAGTGTACAAGAATGACCCTCATGTCTACCTTGAGATGGGTATTTACTATTTGAAAAAGAAAGAGTAAGTGGGACTGGACACGTTGAAAATACACAGTTGATTCATTATGACATTAGCTACCGGGCAGCCCTAGACGGGTTGAGCATGGCAGCTGCGGCCACAGATGAGAGGCATGAGAACCTGGGTGATTTCTGGCAGTCTCTTTGGTGCAGTTTTGGAGAGTGCTATCGTCATCTAGAGTAAGTATATCTTTCTTTCTATTTATTTATTTTTGTTGGTTGCTTATTTTTATGGCTGCTGTGTAGAGAGTATGACCGTGCTTTCAGTTGTTTCGAGTTGGCACAAACATATAACGAGCATATCAATGATATCTGCATATCAAAAGGGGAGATATGCTATCTTCAAGGCCAATATAAAAAAGCAATCCGCTATTTTGAAGAGGTATGTAATGAATAGCACTCAATATAGAGTATAGGCAAGAGATAATTTACACACTCTTTTTTCTTTCTTGTTTAAGCCAAGCATGTGTGCAATGATAAGGGCCTTGCTGAAGCATACTTAATGAAGTCATTGACAGCACAAGCAAAGCTTGCGTCAAGAGAAAAGAAGACGCCACTGCATTCCAGGGATGCAGTGAATAAGAAGGTAACTGGTGAGCTGTGTGCTGAGGTCTTGCCTCAACACGAAAAGATACAGCTTTTCTTTGAGAGTGAGTTGGCTGCAGCTAAAGAACGTGTGGGAGATTTTCTTTTGGTCGAGAGAAAACCAAAAAAGAAGTGCAGAGAAAAAGGGAATAGTGACCAGGAAAAGGCCTTGTAATCTGTTTGTATCTGTGTTCGTATCTGTCTGCGTCTGTCTGTGTCTGTCTATATCTGTGTTCGTGTATGTCTAACCATGTCTAATTATGTCTATCTATTTGTATCTACCTATGCCCACCTATGCCCATCTGTTTATGTTTGTATATGATTACTTATGTCTATCTATATGTCTAACTATGTCTATGTCCATTTCTATAAATATTTACCTGTATGTGTCTGTCTGTCTGTCTATTGGTTCTACCTGTGTCTGTCTGTCTGTCTGTCTATTGGTTCTGCCTGTGTCTACTTGTGTCTGCCTGTGTGAGATTGTTCGGACAAGTAAAACAACGAGACTGAACAAAGGCAAGATTCTTATTGAGTGAACAAAGGTTCCTTATTTATACTTTTATGGGTGCTTATCCATCAGTGGCTTCTACCTTATGGTCGGTTCAATGGATAAGCACTCTATTATTGAAACCATCAGTTATTATGAGTCTTCACTTTAATTGCCTTTGATAGGTCATTATTGTCCAGTTAGAATATATAGATGAAGGCAGTTCTGAAATGTCTAATAGTACACTGAGATAAGAAGTTTGATTTGTAGTTACAGCCGATCAGTGAGATAATGCAGAGATGTGCCATAGTACTTGCGCGCACTCAAGCTTTCATAGAGTATTCTGATATGTCACAGCACACTACTCATTGTTGGCCAATTCATGGAGAATCTTTGGATTGAAGTTGGAATACGATAACAGCCTTTAATCCCGAGAATTTCCAGGAAACAAGGTAGTCTGAAGGTGGTGGTGTGATGATATGAGACTGTTTTAGTGGGGAGGGTGTTGGATGATGGATCTTAGTGAAGAGTAAGATAAACTCCAACAAGTACACCATTGTCTTGGGAGACATCTACTTCCATGAACTCGAGCATTTCTCTCTATCCTAAACCCTGGAGTCAGTTTCCGCCTACAGGAGGTCAATGTTAGACCCCATATGAGCAAGGCAACTCAACTAGAGAGTAGTAAATGGTTTAGAAAAGCCTTCTGCACCAAACAGAAATTGAATGTTGTTTTGGTGCTAGAATAAGGTAAAATATCAAAGGCAATAGATACCCTCATTTCCAGCATGGGGCGGAGATGTCAGGTAGTCATTGATGCCAAAGAATAATGTTAGTTACTAAGCAACCTTGTAATAAAAACCACTATTATGTATCTTATACACTACTTTATGCATCTATTGAAGGCTATATGCTTCTATCTAATGAGTCCATAAAGTGATAACACTGTTTATAAAAGAAAGTATGTATAGAGAAGAAAAGAAAATTTTCATTTTGAAAAGAGTGATTACTTCTGGTCACTTTATATAGAACAAGACAAGGTAATCCCCGAGAAATGGTTGAATGGCCTCATTGTCAGCATATAGTGGACACAGTACAGTGTGGTAGATAATAAAGATGAGCCTACTAAATACTGGCTACTTTACACTAAAAGTGTATATACTATTATAAAAAAAACCAGAAAACAAAAAGTATGTGTTTGGTAATATGAAATGTAGATGAAAGATACAGGTTATGAGATCTTTAAATTGATGAATAGAGTAGTTCCAAGATTTTATTTCTATCTATCTATCTATTCATTCATTATTTTCTGGAGATACAGACTCATTCCATTCTATTCCATATTCCAACAGTCTATATACTATTCTCTACTATGACTACTACTCTATGAATTCTATAGTTATGGGCCTCAAACATTCCATGAATAAAGAGAAGTGTATTTTATAAATAAATGAATATTCTTATTGCAAAATGTTTAGTAACTACTATCATTAAAAGTCTAATTCAAATGAACATAAAAAACAAGTATAACCTCACTTCTCTGTCTACTTTTCTCTGGTTCAAAAGTAGCCAAGTGCTTATACAAAAGTAGTAGTAGTAGTAGTAGTAATAATAATAGATGATGAGAAGCAAGAAAAACTAAGTGTTTATATTCATTCATTATAAAGAAACATTTTGAATATAAAATGATGTAATTACTAATGGGATGTTACATTCACAGTAGCAAATGCACCAAGAATACGAATAGAAGCATTGTAGGATATAAATGTAAGCAGAGCAGCTTGCCAATCAATGTTTTCAGGAACGGTGATTTCCGTAAACCCTTTGCTGAGAGGAATATTTTCTTTTAATCCATCTACAAAAGTATAAAACTATAAGCATTTATTATACACACTCTTCAATGTACTTACATACTAAAGTTGGATAATTATTTGTATTATCTAGACCTGGTATACCCATATAACTCAGGGTAGATTCACCAATAAGCATATAACCACTAAATATAGAGATATGAATAAGAGCTGACTATGACATTTTAAATACTTACCAAGCTTGAGAGAGATCCTTTTTAGAAAGGTTTGTTTTCCTAGATAACCATACACATGTTAATTCAATATAAACCAAGTGTGTTTTGAGAGTATACCATCTAACAGTGTAATTCTTTCCACCTATCCAGCGGTCTTTATATTTAGGCTCTAAACTGAATTGTTTGTTAGTACAATCCAGTAGAAAGACATACAGGTGAAAACTACTGATAGTAAATGTCTTACAATGTGACCTCCAATATTAGAGGCAGAGATAAGAGAAATCAATGCAAAGATAATAATCAGAACAGATTTCAACATAGTAGCAAGATAGTAGAAGTTAAAGAATAGTATGATGAACAAGAAGCAGATCTTTAGACTGCCTTTTTATACTAATCTCTTCATATTTTAGGATGTTTGTGTCTATTAGCTATACTATTCTGTTTTTTTTAGATACTAATGATGAAGTGCCTATTCATACCATTGAATGGCTTTTTTAATATTCTTTATAGTGATTATCTTAATATGCACCTTTATATATTCACTGTTTACCTTGACTGCTTATAGACTAAAACTGTATTCTGTGTCTTGATTATTGCTTGTTTTTCTTTATTCTTGTTATTGTAAAGATATCATTCTAGCATATATGCACAAACTGTTTAATAAAATTGCTAATGTAATACAGATATTCATAATTGGAACTTCTTATTTGCAAGCCTTATTTACAATACAATGTATATTTGCACTCTTTTATTCTTCTATTCCTCTTTCCTTTTTGTAAGGCTCTATCTCTATTGGCACATTTATAGAATACAAAGATGCTGTGTATACGTTTTGTTTTTTGAGCTATTATTCTACACTATCCACTCAAAAACAACAGTGTGATTTTATGTAAAAGTAGAGAATGATCGATCCACTATGGCATAAACATAGTTAATAGTAACACCAACCAGCATGGTACAACATCTTTATCAGGTGGGTTCGATCACAACTAAGAGGTAGACCAGTCGTCATGTGTTTATGTATTGTGAAATTATACAGTGTGATACATGTCTTCAGTGAATAGACATAGACATATCACTACCATTACTTATTGCACTATCTTATTTTAGATTTTTCTAAACTACAGCCATTCACACCCTTAATAATCATACAAATGAACCATTGAAACACCCACCCCCAGACACAGTCTATTATTGTCCAAGAGCCATTAATAAACATCAGTTCTATTTCTGATATTACATTGTTGGAAAACCCAAAAAAAACAAGAGGTGTGTTTGTTTGAATTAAAGTATATATTTCTCAAAGATTCATTGTATGAATTTGGGTCTACTTATATACATATTTTGTCTATGCTACAAAGATCTAAGTTATAAAGTAATAGCTTCTCAGTAAATTCAGGGATGGTTTTCCCTCCCTTGTCCTATACGTATTTCAAGGGGGAGAAGTCTTCACATTTACAACAACATGAATATTGAACATAGATCTTAACTCAGCTTAGGATCATTGGACTTAAATGAAGAGGCAACTGTCACTTATTGAAGGATGGAGACTAGTATTTTACTGAAGTAAAAGACAATCTCTAAAGAATATATAGATGGCCTCATGGTCAGTATGTATTGGAAATGACAGTCAGTGGTCAATAATTGGCCTTACAATAAAACCACTATTATGTATTATAAACACTATCCCATGTATCTATTGAGAGTATCACATCTCTATCGAATGAATTAATAAAATGAAAACACTAAGATAAAGTATAAATATAAGATATAGTGTATGTTTAAAAGGCCATTATTCTTTCTCTCCATTAATTTATAACTAATATAATAGTAAATAATGTGAGTGATTAAGTCACGTAATATGTTTATATCACTTGTAATGTACCAGCCTCTTAATACTCTAGGCGTCCTATATTTCTTTTATAATGCATTGTATTTATCTTTATTTTATTTTTGAATTAATAATCTATGGATAAATATATATAACCTTTATCTGCACCCACTACTCTCTTGGGTGTAGCTCAGTGAATAGCCTGTTCTAATCATTTCTTAGCATAGATCGTGTGTAACCAAACACATTCCATGAATGAACTGTCCACAAGCACTGAGCTCTTTTCATACTCCGCAATTCCTCACGTGATTTAAAAGCCTTAAACAGGTGCAGATTGTTTTTCTTCATTATGCCTTTTCCTGCTGCCGTCTCATCGGCCATTACAAGTGTTCCTCTCCTTACGAGGGGACTTGTGACCGTACTTTTGGTAGTCTCATGTTTTGCCAAGGTGTATCTTTACTATAAAAACCAAGACCCAGCCATGCCTCTTCTCCAAGTGTGTTCTTTCATAGGACTTGTTCCTGGTCTGTAAGTGTATTGAGCATAATACATGGCACTGACATGGTAGAGGTCTTTATACTCCCTGGACATTCTTAACTGCTACTTTCTATGAGAGTAATGTGTTTTCGGTAGGACATTGAAGATGACCCACACACTTACCTTGATAGCTCATGGGCAGCTTGATGATACTTCTACTGTGTGGAAAATACCTGGAGAGAGCATGGGGAAGCAGAGAACTACTGAAATATGTTCTTCTCACTGCTTTTCTTTCTAATGTTGTGACTTGGGTGGGGATTCTCTTTACGTATTATCTCTCCAAGAACGAACAACTCTTGTAAGTTCTTTCTTTTTTTCAACAGATTTGATTCTTAATAGAATGAATGAATGAATGAAAAAAAAGATACTCCACACAGATCTGTGGTATGAGTGGTGTGTTCTCGGGATTCCTTGTTGCCTTTAAGCATTTGATCCCAGAACATAGACTTTCTTTGATGGGAGCTGTGTCTATTCGTGTCAAGGTACAATGACGGTGTAGAATCAATAGATGCTTAATGGACATGCTATAGAATCTGTTGGGCATAGCAACAGCCGCAAGTCTGGTGTGTTTTGTCCTGTTTGATGCTATTGTTTTCTATAATCTTGTCAATATCGGATGGGTTATCGGATGGGTGTATCTGCGCTTCTTCAAAATCCAAGATGGTGTGCGTGGTGATCATAGCGAGACATTTGCCTTTGTGACTTTCTTTCCAGAGTTCCTTCAGTAGGTTCTATCCCCTGATAATATTTGTCCATGAACTGATATTGCCACTGACAGTCCCCTTATCCGTATTGTGTCGGGTCGGGTTTATACCACATTGGTGCGTCTTGGATGCTGTCACTTGCCAGCATCAGAAACAGAGCCAGACCTGGAAGAAGGCACGGAAATAGCAGATATATCTACTGCAGAATCAGAAAGACGCAGGGCCCTTGCTCTTAAAGCACTTGACAAGAGACTTTCTGCCAAAGCATCTACAACCGAGCCACCATTGTATGAAACAGAAGAGCAGCAGCAGCAGCAGGCACCGGAGCCCACCAAGCAAGATTAATAGAATAATTTAGCAGTCCCCCTCTGCAGACTACTGTGACGTCAGTAAGTATAAAAATATAGAGATACGCCGCTCTCTTTCTCTTTCTCTCTACACACAACAAATATTTCTCTTTATTATATGGCCTTTTACTTTGTGGTGAAAAGAGGAGAATGGAAACTACACTTGGCTTCGTTCTTGACTTGTCAGCTTTTATGCAAGAGTTGCCTCTCTCGTCAAATACACATGAGTACAGCTAAACTACCGCCACCAACGCTACACTTCCCTGTCATGACCAGAAAAGCACCAAGATTAGTTCTTATTCCCCCCAAACCACTCTCTAGAAAGAGAATTCAAGTCAGAGTAGAAAGTCGTTTGCATAGTACGTTTGCTGTAAACATAGCGAGAGAGCGTATTGATAAGTTCCGCAAGCTTCTGTTTGCGCCACTGAAAAAGTATAAATACAGCCATGCTAATATACAACGAGAGAAAAGAGAAGAGTGTATGAAGCGCTACGTTGATCTTCGACAGTTGAATCTATTGGATCAGCTAACAGAAGAAGACTTCCGTGCGCTTGTCCTTCTCCTTACACCCAACCCCAACAATTCTTTGACTAAGGAGTTGACCCACCAAGCCATTTCTGTTCTTAGTGACTGGAGTAGACTACCATCAAAACTCGCAAAATTCTCTGTGGAGGATGCCCAGCAACTCATTATGCTGTATAGAGATCAAATCCGACCAGAGGAAGCATCGCAATTAATCTACCAACTGCACTTAAAAGACCAAAGACTGAGCAATGAAACCTACAATGCCATGGTAGAAATGCTGGCTCTTAAAGGAGATATATCCAATGCAGAAGGATGGATAAAAACAATGCAATCAAAGAACGCTGCATTGTCCATGCGCACAGGAGGAGCCATGCTGATTGGCCTATTGGAGAAAGGATATGATGAAAAGGCAATAAACTTTTTGAAAGAGAACCCAGGTAACTCCAATATTACTATGGCTTTGGAATATGAGGACAACGCACTGCTGGACATTGCCCTGAATGACTATTTCCATTGTTACTTGAAGATATGGCGATTAGATGAATGTCGAGTGTTCTATTTTGCCAAGCAGAAACGAGACCTGTCTACTAGTATTATTGTTAAGTGTCTAATAGTCAAAGCACTCTACACCCGACAATATCATATTGCATTCCAACTACTAAAAGATGCACAGGAGCGTAACGATACAAAAAGCATCAAGCACATTTGTGAGAAGATGGTCAACTTCTTTCTCGCCCAAAAGAACAGCACACTCTATCTGCGTGTGCTAGACGCTGCTCCCGAACACATTAGCGAGGACACCTACAGTAGATGTCTCAAACACTTAGTGCACGGCTCTACAATAAGTGAATCCCGTATAGGCGATGCATTGCGAATCTACAGGCAATGTTATGCTATTCATTCTCCCACCAACATTATGATCTACACATCTGTCCTTGGTGGATTTCTTGCAACAAAACGATACACAGAAGCATCTATTGTCTTTGAACATCTTCGAGAGAAGGTTCATAGGGTGTATTGGACTGATGTTATTTACCAGTATATCTACAAACTATGTGCACAGATAGGCGACAGTGAGACCTTCCGCAGTGTCTTTGATTACCAGTGCATTACAGGAAGCACGATCCGTCGAGATACTTATACTTCTCTTATGGCCTGTTATCTGACAGCCAAAGACCATGTATCAGCCAAATCTGTCTTCCAAATCATTGCCACCAACACAGATGGACCTGATGCTGTAGACTTCAATCTATTAATAAGAGCCACCACTATGGAAAATGAACATCCTGAAGAAAAGATATCCGAGATCCTAGAACATATGAAGACAGCCGATGTTATTCCAGACCAAACAACTCTCCGTACACTCTATACAATCTATGGGGAAGGCCAGTTGGCCAATAGACTACTGAAACAGTTATTAAACGATCCTCATGCCACGCAAAAGGATGAGATATGGATTAACAACATGATACTGACAGAGCAGGTGATAAAGAGGAGTCCTCATAAATTGGTTAAAAAAATCTTCCTTAATCAACGTAGATATCTTATACCAGGCACCACAGGCCCTCTTCGGAGCAACTACATGACCTGTAAAATCCTCATTGACGCCTATACAAAGAGTCCAAAGAATGTTCATATTGCAGAGAAGGTCTATAAACACTTTAGTGAAAGAGGAGTTAAAATCCCTCGAGAACTTCATGAACAGTTGATGATAGGATGGATGAGAAGGGGAAGACTGGGAAGGGTCCGCCGTTGTATTGTGAGGATGGAACAAGAACTTGAAGAGAAAGCAAACATAACTGCATTCACTATTCTTGTGTGTGGTCATCTTCTTCTGCATCAAAGAGACGCTGTTACCGAGATACTGACAAAGGAGCTGCCAATGATAGGCCTAGATCCAGACACCAAGTTGCTGAATATTATCGCATATTATGATAGTAAACGGGGCACACTACACAGTGATAACATTGACAGCTTTCTCCACAACCCACTAATAATAGAAGAAACTTCCTCCATAAATCTAACCCAGCATGACAAGAAACAAATAAATAGTCAGTGATGTGTACCATTGTGATGACGTAACAAAATCCCTTTCGCCTTGAGTTAGCCAAGTGTCAATAACTTGTTCTTTTTCCATCATGTCAGAAGGAGACAAGGAATTAGACTTGCACGTTCAGGATCTCAACTTTAATATTCAAGATATCCTTGATCACCATGGTCCGCTTTCTAATGACCAGTCATTTCAGTCTATTGTAGAGACTATCAACAATCATGAGGGTCATGGACAGTCCTACGCTCATCTGCCTGCAGAACTCCAACATCTGTTCAGCTCCAACGCCACCGAAGACCTATTAGCACCTCAGTCATCTTCTTCCGACGCGTCTATGCTCAGTCACCATAACGTGGATGCTATTGTTAACATGTGGAACCCAAAGGCCAATGAGAAGCAAAACGATCCACTCGATGTCCACACACAAAACACGCCGCCCATGCACATGAACCATGCCACGTCTACGCCTACACCACCACCACCAACACCACCAACACCACCACCACCACAAGCAACAGCAGCAGTTACGCCTACACTCCCACATCATATGCCTTCTATCCCACCAGCACCTGCGCCCACCCACCCCAGTCCTCTTCCAGTGTCTCGTCTCATGTCTCACCCCTCGGCCCCCAGCAGCCATGCTCATATGCATCCTTCTCTAGCTCCTACGCCCATGCCACCCACAGCAGGTAAGCGCACCTGGATTAGCTTGTGCTAATAGTTAGCGACTTCCACGACACTCTTGGACAACATCACGTCTCAACTGCCACCAGATCGCAAAGAGAAGTTCATTGAACTGTTTAGAGAGCTACAGGTACAATATAAGAACGAAAGATGTGCAGTCTAAAAGTTAGAACAATGCAGTTTCAGCAGACCAGTTCTTGTCACAAGCAAAGATGTTATTGGGACAGCAGCAATACCAGCAATTAGAAGACCTTAAGAATAAGCCCAATGCACAACCTAACCAGGGACCTAGAAATAACAACACACTGAGAAATGATCCAATGGCAATGATGCAGTCTACAATGCCCCTTGATATAAATGATAGAAAACGGACAATGAACAGCTCACAAGTGAGAGCAGAAGATGCTCAGCGTGCCATGACAGGATTAATGTAAGTACTCTACTGTACTATAAAACAATAGATAGGATATATCTATCTCTCTATCTCTCTATCTGTCTATCTCTCTATCCATTGATCTGTCTATCTATTCATCGAACTGTCAATCCATATAAAAAAAGGGGTGTACTGAGTCCGAGGCATTCAAGCACACCACAGATGAAGAGAACAAAAACAGACAATGGACCTCTTTTGGGGGTACCTCTTCCTCTGTTCAAAACGCCCGCCCTTCCTACGCCTGGACTGCAGATCCCCCGAAACACACTGTTGACGCCACCGTATGTTGGTGACTGCTCATGCCTCTAGGTACTTATCTCATGCATAGGAAGCCCTCTGCACCCATTACGACAGGACACTCCAATGTGTCCAATTCTACCCATCCTACTCATCCTACGGCCTCCATGTCTTCTTCTTTCCCTACTTCTTCTACCTCTTCTTCTACCTCTTCTTCGGGACCGTCTCTTTCCATGGCAGGTCCTCCCATGTCGGGTCCTCCCATGTCTGGGCCCTCCATCTCAGGTCCCTCTTCTTCTGGACAGTCAAATACATCAGGCCCCTCAGGCGACAGAATTGATTATGATACACTCACTGATGTCATGGGGTATGCAGGTGTGGATCTCAAGGTAAATATAAAAAGAAAGAAAAAGAAAAAGAGAGAGAGAGTGTGTGTGTGTGTGAATATAGTGTTGGTGGGACTTAGCTTTATGTAGGAAGAAGTAGAACACTTTCTCAAGGACGGTGAAATGGTGGGAGGCAGTCTTCCTGATGGAATTGACCGATCCAAAATGCAAGACTTTATGAACCCAGACATGCTGAAAAACATAGTATTAAAGATGGGTAAGATGGGGATGATAATAATAATAAGGTAGGCTGATCGTATCAACCAATTCTATAGCCAAACCCCTTGCTATTGGAAAGATAGATCCGGACTTTTTGTCGTATTTGGCGCTTGCTACTCAAGACAGACTACGCCATCTGATTGAACAAATGGTAGCTGCGTCCAAGCACAGGGTGTTTTCTCAGACATTCGACTCTCCTCCTGTGGATGACCATGGACAGCCCATGTACAAGATTATTATCCAGCAGGACATTAAGAAGCAGCTGTTGGCCATTGAGCGTGTAGAGAGAGAAGAAGAGAGGAAACGCAAAGAAATGATGGCTGAGCGTGAACGACGGGCTCAGTTGGGAGATAGTGACGGTATGAACATGGATGAAGACAGACCAAAAAAGAAGAAAAAAGAAAAGGAAATGGGGCCTGGCGTCACAGCAAGAAATATGAGTGAGGATATTCGTAAAAAACACACCAACGAAACTGCTTTGATGAGTGCGGGTGGTGTGCGCAAGAGTTGGATGTTGACGGGGATGGGAAAAGAGGGCAATCGAATGTCGCCTGCTCCTCCTTCTCCACCCCAACTGCCTTCGTATGGCGAACCTATTGTAGAGGAAGCACCTCGCGGCAGAGGACGCCCCAGGGGACGGAAATCAGAAGTGAAGCGCGGCAGGGGACGTGGGTTGAGTGTGCCATCGTCCGTAGGGCGTGACTTGGCTCGACAAGACAATGTTGGCTTGTTTCTTCCCCCTTCTACGATTGGCAGGCCGAGACTAGGAGAACAAGGCTCGCGTACAGTGACAGTGAAGGATGCCATTTTTGCTCTTGAGCGTGACTGTCAGACTGGCCGAGGGAATGGCCAACGTACATTGCTAAAGACTTACAATCAATGGCTGAAATAGTGAAATAAACGTGATTAACCCGTGACATGCAAGTGAACAAGGCGACGTAACAGTTTCTGCATGTTCTTGTTCTTGTTCCTGTCGTTGTTCTTGTATAAAAAAATGCTTACCAGTGTGTGGGTATCGCAAATGTCCCTAAAGTTACAGGATGAAGCCTATTTTCACGCTTCATCACCTATTCCCCTCTGTCTTAATTTGTCAGAAGTAGCTTTTCTGGAGAAAGAGTATAAGAGAGAGGACACCAAGAAAGAGTTCCGAGGGTCAGTGAGGCAGGGACAGACAAGACGGTGGAGTCTATGGACATTACGATCCGCCAAACCTGCCTATGATATGACCTATCTGTTCGAGAGAATGGCTCTTCTACCCAGTCTTACTCTTGATACAACAGGAGAAGTCCTCAAAGGGTATTCTATGGACTCGTTGTCTTTCAAGGGAGAGGATGCTGAGGAAGAGGAGTCTATGACTAGCATTACAGAGGAACCAAAAAAACTATCACAAGAGAGTCCAACAGAAAGAACAGAGAATCAGGTGTCCAAAGAATCCCGCACCCACCCAACAGCACATATCTCACTATCACCCTTCAAGCATCTTTGTCGACTAGTGATCTTACATCTCCACCCCAATCATATCCAAATCACCCCTGAGGTGCAGAGTACACTGAAACATTTGGTCGTTAAGCACAGCCAAATCAGTCACATTTTAGACCTGCCCTGGTTACAGAAGATACAACTTAATTCTTTGTCTTTGGCTAACAACCGTATCACTACATTGGAAGGCCTTGAACATCTCCAATCTCTTGTTCATCTCGATGTTTCTCATAATGCCCTGACAAGCATTGGCCCACAACTCGCATCTCTGTTTAATCTTGAATCACTCAATATGTCCTTTAACAACATCACATCTACTCTCAAAGTTCATACTGTCTTGGGAAATTTACAAGAACTTAATCTGCGAGGAAATAAACTAAGTGCAGTGTATGATCTCGATAAAGTATGGGCACTAGAACGACTGGATTTGCGAGAAAATGGTATAATTTCTACTGCAGGAATTATGGAACTGGCCCATTTGCCCAGTCTAGAAATGCTATGGTTACAGAACAATCCATGCACAGAGGTAAGTTGGGGGGGTTTATTTATTTATTTATTTATTGGGAGAGAAACTTATCCACCCTATCGCATAGACACTGCACGGAGATGAAACACCAGCAGCGTTTCAAAAGGCAGGGTCAAGGGCTATTCTTGACACCGCTCCTCCCTCCACACCCTCACCCCACTTCATACCAAAAAAAGTAAATGAGACTGCTCCTGTGACTGTTTCAGAGCGACAGCCTCTTTGGCCACGCCCTCGCTCCATTGCTGCCTGTGAAAGACCTCACACACAAGCCGTTGCACCCCCTATTGTTCACTCAAAATCACTCAAAACCAAGCGTCTGGTTCGACTGGGAGAACCCTTGTGTTCACCCAAACCACACAAAAAGGAAGATCATAATATGCATAGAGCCGCTACTCTTGAACAGGCAGTCCAAGAGCAACGAAAATCACCTCATAAGAAACGATCGAAATCATCACTTACAAAGTCAGTGCGTTCTGTTCTTACTTGTACAGACCCACACCAACAACAACCTCCTGTCCCTCCTACCGACACGGAAGCCTTTCGACGTAAAATAGAAACAATTCGACAAGAAGCAGGCACAGAATGGCTGCGTATATTGCAAGAAATGGATTTAGATAATAAATAAATAAAATAGTTTGATTTTGGTTTCTTCACCAAAGAGTCTCAATAGCCATTCTTCTTTTTACAAAAGTGCCAAAGAGTCTACAACAAAGGTTGGATCTATAAAACCATTTTATTCTTTCATGCTTTTCCCGAAGTATACATTTCACAGACAGAGAAGCACACAGGATATAAGCATGATTGGGTAAAGAAAAAAAAGGATTGCAAGGGCAAGAGGTTCTTTTATAGTTTTTTTTCTTTTTTTTTTAGAAAAGAAAAGGAAAGAGGCTGAGGACACGTGACTTTTGAAATGAACAGTCCTTCTGAACGCAGGACCTGAGTCTCCTTCCAGCAATGAGAGGTGAATTTCATTGCAAGACCAATCAAGTTTATTTTTATTTTCTTGTTAAGAGTGACTGTTCAGGGTTTTTTAAAGGAGCTGAGTCTGTGAAAAGATGTTGGTTTGTCACTGTAGGTATAGTTCCCCAAATTTGTTGAGTGAGCAGCTATTCTTCCTGAAGACACCCTCCTCTGGTGCCTTGTCCCGCAGCTAGAAGCACCCCAGAGTAAAGCCAGATGGATTAAGCTACATGGCAATGTACTCTGGCAAAATGCTCAAAGAATAGGACGGGCTCACAATCCTCCTAAATATCCATTAAAAGTAGCTTATCTTGAACGTCTTCAAATTGAAATGACTAGTCTAGTGCGTGGCAAGAATTCATTAGTAACGGTAGCTTTCTCATTGAAGCTGCTGATAGGTGTGTTGAGTGGGAACATCAACGCCGTCATAGAGTGCAAAGACTCCTCTACCACCCATTCTTAACCTGTTTAGCAAAGCCAGAAGCTGCTAGTGTAGTTGCTGTATTTGTGTCCTCAGGATTGTCTGAGTTGCTCTAAGTATCTCTCGTTGGATTTCGAATCACCACAGGATGACGGTTATCTTTTTGGTGTCCTGGTTTCCTTGCTGCCTCCATGGCCTTTTGGATGTCTATTGTTAACCATCATTCTACCATCATCCCCACTCATTTTCATCATTTCTCCCTCATTGAGGTTTTATATTCTCTTTTCTTTCTGTTTCCTCTCTCTTTGCATTCATTTTTTTTACTTTTGTATTTGAAGTGTTTCTATGTATATCAATTTTTCAAAAGCTCTCATAGGGTGGCTAATATGCCCAATGTGTGAATAGCAACCAACACCCAAAAATAAAAAAATACTTTGAACTGTATATATAGTTTTGCAGATTCAAGACTACTTTTGATAAGAAATGAACTATAAAACATAAACAATAGATAATACAATAAATATGAATACAGAGACAGGAAGATAGTATCAGGAAGAGTTGGATATATATATTTATACATAAATAGTATGAATAAACAACTTTATTATAACAGTTAAAAGAAAAGAACTGTTCTTTTTATGCTCACTGTGAGAAATAGACAAAAGACATTGAGAAAGGTCTACAGTGTATTTCTACCTAATAAAACTATTCTTTTGAGATGTTTATTAACTCAAAGTCTATGGGGAAAAAAGAAAGAAAGACTGAGAATAATAATTATTTATTAAACTATATATTTGTATATTGTTATTGTTATGACATGTATGAGATATTTGTCCTATAGTCAAAAAGAGAGAACCTTCTTGTTGTGTTTTCATAGACGCTGATCATTATAGTGGAGAGATCACTCACTATTCTTCTGGTATTTATACTACTAGACATTATAATGTCTTTTTGCATGATAAAATCCAATAAGACACACTATATCACTTTTTAGATGGTTTACCTCTAGCATGGGTTTCCGTCAGTTATTCAACTGAGACTCCAGAGATTAGTGAGGAGAAGAAGGATGGGAGTGAACCAGAAGACTTGGACCTTTTCTTGGTTCAGAGAAAATAGATAGTATTTAATAGTATCAGTTACTATTTATCATACGTTAATAGGGTTACGATTTATGAAATTCAGGTAACCTTGCTCAATGTTAGCACAAACTCTATACTGATAAGGAGAGCTTTCTAAATAAATGCAAGTGATTGGAGTTATTTCTGTACATCAATCTGAGTCAGTAGTATTTCATTGTGCTTATCTTGACATTTTGTTCATTGACTGAACATGTATTTATATTCCAACATAACTGTCCTGTAGGAAAAAAAGTATATAACTCATATGATTGTATGATTGATTCATCTCATTCTTTGTAATAAGCAGCCATTTCTTGGTCTTATCACAATGTTTCTACTTTCTGTCTGGTATCTATCATTATTTGGACAATTGTAATGACTTTTGTGCAAATGACCATATCCACAACAGCTTGTATATCTATTTTGAAGAGGGTTCACTCAAAAAAGGTTATTGGAAATATAATCAGGATTAGCCTACTTGTTCAAGAAACTGTGAATACAGCCATACCCAATTGAATTGAATACTTTTGAAAATAAATTTCAGGACGAAATAGATAGGCCATGTTCAACATCAAATGAAATACTTTACATTTGATCTAGAACCTCAAGACTTTAGCACAATAAAACTCAACATATTTATTTATCGAAAATAGAAAAATAATAATACAGTTAATACTTTGTAGGGTCTTTTTTGGCATCAATGACAGCCTGACATCTATCTGTCATACTTTGGATTTATTGTTGTGCAGGTTCAACACCAACCCTCTCCCATTCTTCTGCAATTAAAGCCTTCAAACCTTCAACATTGGTAATAGATACCCTTCTTTCCTCGATTCATCTTCCCAAGGCCCACCAGGCGTGTTCAATTGGGTTCAAGTCAGGGTTTGTACGGATCAGTACTCAAAGCCTCAAATCTGATGTGTATCTTTCTACCATCTAGCATAGGTTCCAGTATGACAGTTAGCACCCTCTTCTTGTAATAGAAACTCGCTGTTCTATATTTAATGCAATTCTATGAACTAAAGATGGAGCTTACCAACTAAAACAGTGATACATTCGTCTTGGTTTACAGTGCTATCAACAAAGACTAATGAGCCAAATCCATTAGCCTGAAAAAAGCTCCAAGTTATGACCTGTGATGACTACATCTATCACACTTTAAATTTATCACAACAACCCTCAATCTTTCCCGTTGCATTTAACCACTTTTTCTCCATACCATGAATCATAAACTCTTTATTTATCGCTTAAGCATTTACCCTCTAGAGATTGGATAGTATCATAGAAACAAAATTATAAATACATATTCAACTGTCATAATAAAATAATTATTCTGATATCTACTATCAGACTTACTATAGACCATCTTCTATCTTATATGCACAACGCCTAGTACTATTTTTTCTTACCTGTTCCTAGTGGTCCCTTGCATGACCCTTCTTAAAAAAGTGATTTCCCAGTAATTATATAATCTATTTTCATTTCATCGTTATTATAACACTCGTATAGCAGTACTTTATAATATTGCTGACAATAGAGAAGAAAAAGAAGAATCTATTTTTATAGAGATCCTTGCCAAGCTCAGGAACGGCAACCAAGTCATTAAGGAGTTCTTGTATCATTAGTGTTTGGACTAATAATGATTCACTAATATTTGGTATCAGCAGCAAATCAGCAACAGTGCATTGAGATACAGTTTACTTGACCATGACTCCAGTGAATTCTTATGGTTTCTATTTCCTTCCTACTTATAACTATTGTTTGTTCCTTTGGGGGCCCTTTTATTTCTTTGTGCAATGGTAATCAAACACTAATAAGAAGCACTCTGGACAGAATTCAGGTGAAACAGTGCTTATAAAGAAAACAATAGAGCGGATAATGAAAAGAGATCCATGCTTGTGTTCCAAATGAATGAATGAATGAAATTGCAGTAATGTGTGTTTTTTCATCTACGTGAGCTTGCCTAAAATACATGGGAAACTATAGACTCAATTACCATGAGAATTGAGACACCAACACTAAAAAGAAAGTGTCTGTTCTATTCTCACCATATCTTGTAAACATCCTCTGTTTATCATGTACATAGCTCAGTAGGTGGAGGAGAATGAAACACTTTATTTAAACCCTACATAACAAATAACCTTAGTGTAGTGCTTGACTTGTCGTAGTATTAACTAAATGTACACAGTACTACGTACCCATAAATGTCATTTGGAGCATTGCAAGTAAACAAAATATAATAAATTATTTTCTTTGAGTCTATTTGTTGTGATGGTTGGGACAATATCTCAGCACAAACACACATACAAAGGTGCTTTTTAATAAGAATGAAGTGTTACTCTATTCGGGTTGTATTTCATTCTGTTGCACTCTGTAGGTTCTTGCGGTTATTTACACTCATAAAACGGCAGACGATTCATTCATAAAATAAAGCCACTTGCAATTCAATAAAAAGGTAATGGCATTCCATTCCTCAATAGATTGGTTACACATTAAATGCTATGGCAACAAATTCCATAGTTACCTACACGCCAGGAGATTTTTCTGACCTTTAAGCGGTGGTGTCTCCTTCCTTTTACGTAAAATAAAAACGCACCTTATATGGAACAATGATTAAAATCAAAGGTTTACAAGTATCTGTAATAAAGAGTACTAAGATTATCAACAGAACCACTAGAAAGATAAATGTATAGATATTTGGTCTCTAGCATGGAAAAAGAAATAGAGTATTAGTACAAAGGCTGATTTAAGGAAATCAAAGAGGGTACATGAACAGGAACACAACACACGATTTGATCATAACAGGTAACTAGGCAACTGTTCTTTAAGCAATTCTTTTTCTTTCTAGAATGTTGTTGTAGTCTGCATTACTTTGGTAGTTCTGATTAAGTAAATGACTTGTGAAATTTCGTCTTGTTCTCTTCTGCTCAGATATTAATACCTGCCAACCACACTGACTGTTGTTCTTCATAACTTACATCCTCTTTATTTTGTTTGTCTTTGTCTGGCATATAAACCAACAGTTGTGATCTGGTGAGTGTTTGTGCATGTTTATTATGTCTGACATGTTAGTCAGTTTCTATTGTATATTATTTTATTTTAAACCCTCCCCCCAGTGAATCCGTTACAGAGGCAAAGGCAAGAAGGTGTCAGTGCAAGGGTAATACGACACACATAGAGTGCATTAATACATTTTGAACTAATTATTTTTACTGTTTTATTAGTGAGAAGGGGTATTGGCACCTAAAAGGATTGGAGTATGATCCTACCAAACTGCCAGTTGTTACTTATGGTACAGGAATGAAGGGAAAAAGATAATATCAAATTTAAAGGCCATTGTGTTGGTTTGACAAGAATTTTATATCAATCATTGAAAAAAGAGACAAAAAGATGGAGATTTTCTTGTGGTTGATGTTGATGAGTCTAGAATATCGAGAGTAAACATGATTGACCTCTCACCCAATATAAAAAGCTCTTCTAACAGTTACTCTTATTTTTGTTCTCAAGATCTGCCACACTAACACAAATAACCTCACCGAGGTATTAGTGAATTTCAACAGTATCCACGCTTGCCAAGATTGCGGAATTGTTTGGAACAGAGATGTGAATGCATCAAAGAATATCTATACAATCACAGAAGAGTGTTTAAATAGTCGCCACCGACCAGCTCCATTCTGTCGAGAAGCATAGATACTCTTTGATGCATTCATATCATATATCGCCATACCAAAGGTAGTTTCCTCTGGGATTCAGATATTTACAGGTAAATCTACATAATAATCTTTATTTAAAAACTAACATGAATACATCTTAATTTATTTTTGCTCCTTTTCAAATCGATTTGTCATTTCTTAAACAATTGTATTTCGACCATTTCCTTTTATATCCTAAAGATCTTTAAGTGTGTAAAGCCGTAGTAATAAATACAAGTGTTGTTATGCCTACTCTTTTCCCTTTCCCTTTACTTATAGTCATGGAAGTTTCATTCGTAGATTGAAAGAGTTATATTCATGGCTTGGTAGAGATTAAACTGCAATTGAAGAGTAGTAGTAGTGTCATTGGTAGTATAAAGTGATATTGTCTTTTTATTATCCCATGTTGGACGGCCTAAATAGGAAAAGAAAAGCAGTATTTTCATAATTTTAATTTTAATTTTTATAGACATTCGCCAAGTGAGCAGCTGTGTTTATGTAGAAAGTATTGCTATTGCCAATACCAATACCAATACCAATACCATTGTTAATAACAGTGGTAATCATAGAGATGGAGGGAGGGGTAAAAGTCTACCTATAGAATAAGGATCTCTCTTTTGTTGTTGACTTTTCTCAAGGTGGATCCTAGACTGTTGTTTTGGCATCAATGCAATTCAAAGAGACAGATCTCTTCCTGATAGGATAGGATAAGATTGGACAGAAAGGATCTGTCATGGCCCCACTACTGCAAGTACAAGTGTATTCTCCCCTTTTCTTAGGTAGACAATAAGCTCCCTCGTGGCAAACATCTGTAGAGCAGACCACAAACACAGGCAGTTCCAAGTGGGTTTCCCTAAGAATGTTGGCCACATATATTGAAGGATTCCATGGCGATGGCTATTTTCACATGATTCTAAAATGTACAGATGTTTCATAGACTTATCAGAATAACAAAAGAGTAGACTCGCTTGTCCTACAGTGTCACCTGTACGCCCTTTATGTTTTTTATGTTTTTTATTTTTTTATACTCTTTTTGGCGTTTTGTAGGGTAAAAAATAATACAGGCAGTAGTTTCTGTGCCTGTCAGCTCACACGCCCAAACAATCATCCAAAGGCAATGGAAAGGACTTACTCATATTTAAACACCTAATCTCGCTGCTTACTATTTTTTCTTTCTATTTTCACCTCGTGTTTTTACTACTATTTTCTCTCTCTTTCTCTTTCTCCTTTTCTCTCTCTTTTTCTATTTTCTTCTTCTATCTATCTATCCATCTATCTATTCTCATTGCACTTGCTGCTGTTCTGTCAATATGAACGCAGACAGATTTGCCTATGACCTCACCATGTGGTTGTTTAACTGGATCATTAAGCTCTTCTTTAGAGAAGTTAGACCGAGGGGAGCCCATAGAATACCCCGTGAAGGACCTATTATCTTTGTAGTAGCCCCTCATGCCAACCAAGTAAGTATCTGCTCACAAGGGTAGAGACTTATGGTTAGTTTGTGGATCCTATTCTTGTCATGCGTGAATGTGGCAGACGAGTCTCTTTTCTTATTGCTGAAAAGTCCATGCACCAAAGAGGCATTGGGTTCTTTGCTCGTGCCATCAAAGCCAGTTAAGTCTCTCCTGACACAATAGGTTTACTGACGCTTGTAGTTCCTGTAGTTCGATCCCAAGATCTTGCTGTTGAAGGCAAAGGCAAAATCCATCTTTTGAATCGAAAAACAGAGCCTCTGCGTATTACTGGCACCAACACACTGTTTCTCTCCCAGCTCAAGCCACGCGATACCATTGCTTTACCCAAGAGCAGTGGGCAGGCAGAAGTGGTTCAGATTATATCAGACACTGAGCTATTGATCAAAAAAGACTTTAAGGATCTTAAAGCACTGGAGTTGCTGACGAGTAATGAGGGATCTCCCTATAAGTGTGTGCCTCACATTGAGCAAGAATCTGTTTATAAGTCTGTTCATGATGAGCTGAATAATAATGGCTGCATTACTATATTCCCTGAAGGTGGTAGTCATGATCGTGCAGAGATGCTTCCTCTTAAAGGTAATTAGAGTGAGTGTGTTGATCTGTGAGACTTTAGTGATAAGATACTTATATAACTATATAACTATATAACTATATAAACTCACCTGCCATTTTTCTTTTTCTTTTCTTCTTAGCTGGTGTGACATTAATGGCATTGGGTGCAATGGCAAAATACCCTGGACTGGATGTAAAGATTGTTCCTTGTGGTAAGAACTTCTATCATATAGCAATGGCAAAGGGAGTTCTCATCGTGTCATTGTATCTTCTAGGTCTCAACTACTTCCATGCCCACCGTTTCCGCTCACGAGCCGTAGTTGAATTTGGAAATCCTATTTCTATCTCTCAGGATCTAGTGGAGAAGTTCAAGACAGGAGGCACAGACAAGAGAGACGCGTGTGGTAAGCTGCTGGACACTATCTATAATTCCTTAAAGAGTGTTACTGTCAATGCTGGAAGTTATGAGACTCTCATGGTAAGTGTTGAGCCACTGTCTTGTAGATGTAAGGGGGAGAAGGTACTCATCTCTTGCTAGTTAATCCAAGCGGCCCGTCGTTTGTACAAACCTGCTCATCGTAAATTACATATCTCTCATGTTGTGGATCTTAACAGACGCTTCTTGATTGGATATACTCTCTTCAAGGATGATCTCAAAGTGATTGATCTTCAGCAGAGAGTACTTGCCTATAATCAACTATTAAAGTATCACGGCATCCAAGACCACCAGGTGTCTAAAACAGACCTTGGCGGTAGACATACTCTGACTCTTCTCCTTGAGCGGTTCTTCTTTCTCATTGTACTTGGCTTATGGGGATTTCCAGGGTAAAATAAGAAAGAAAGAAAAGTAGATGAGAATGACAGCAAGCTTACCCCTCTTTCTTTCTTATGTAGCTATGTACTCAATCTTCCCATCATGGTAGTAGCCAAAGTAATCAGTGAGAAAAAGGCTTCTGGTAAATAGTACAAGTGTGAATACATACCATGGACTAACTCATCTGATATTGTTATTGGTAGCTGCCCTTCGTAGCTCCACAGTTAAGATCGCTGGTCGAGATGTTCTTGCTACTTGGAAAGTCCTTGTCACTCTTGTCCTTGTCCCTACATTATACGCATTCTACAGCTTCATTGTCTTTTTAGCTTTTTACAACACAGAACTTGAATTCAAGTGGAAATTGATGATTCCTGGGTTTACATGGATTACATTATGCTTTACTTCCTATGCAAGTCTTCGTTTTGGTGAAATTGGATTGGATATATCAAAGTAAGAAGAGCGGTGGAGTCTTGGGATGTACTTTGTATCTTATCTTATTCTATTTCAGATCCTTAAAACCTCTGCTCATGTCACTTCTTGATCCTGATGGTGCCCAGGTGCTTCGTCAAAACAGAAGCAAACTCTCTCGTGACATTACAGACCTTATTAATGAATATGGACCCAAGGCATTCCCTGATTTTGATGGTAAGTCCTCTTCAACAAGTAGATAAAAGACCACTGACCTCTCCCTCCCTCTCTTTGTTTACTATTGAATTAGCTGAATATATCACTCGAACAGCCCCTCTCCTGTCCTCTCCCAGCAAAAGTGGCAGTGCAAGTAGTTTTTATCTTTCCAACATGCAGAGTAAACTCCCAAAGATCAGAAGCGGGTTCTTTCAACAGGCTGCACGCATGGACTGGTTGGATGATAAGAATATTTTCAACTGGGGAAGTACCAAAGAATCAGATATGGAGGAACTCGGATTCTTGCAGAGTGGCCATGGTACAGGCAATAGTCGTAGTGGATCAGCGAGTGAATCCAACACACCACGCATGAACAGTCAGAGCAGATCCAACAGTTTCTATGGTAGCTTATTAGAGGGACTTCGTATGGAGTCTATTCGTTCTATCGATTCCTCTTCTTCTACTGCTGCTGCTGGTGGTGGTGTTCCACTTTCCATGTCGACTCTTCAAAAGCGACCCACATTTAAGATTGAAGACATGGATCAGCAGGACAGTGTCACTGATAGTCCAAAATCAATCCATGAAGAAGAGTATGTAGGGGATCAAGAAGAAGGATTAGAAATGAAGAAGCGGTCGTAACAGAGAAAGTCGTCTGTTCTCATGAAGCATGTATTAAGATTCTTTTTTATATTTATTGCTGAGCAGTAAATAAGACATAACTTGTCTATCCTTCTTTTGAATACAAGAATAGTAAAACAAAACAAAACAAAACATAACATAACATAACATAACATAACATAACATAACATAACAAAACAACTTCTCCCTTACACACTTACTCATTCACATATTCAAACATATCAACACACACTCACTTACGCATACAAACACATACAAACACATACACTTCTGTTCCATTTGTTCCAGACAATAAACAAAGATAAAGGTTTTATTAAAAATACTTTTTCTCATAGGCCAGCTTATTCTTTTTCTGATTCTCTGGCACTTTCTCGGGTGAATCATAATCAATGTTGCTTTTGGCCTTGTTCTGGAGACTCTTTAGTAGAATAGAAGAAGCTGGATCTACAGGCACAAGATTCCCGTGTTCATTCAGATGGAAATAAGCTACTGTCTCCTTCTCACTGTCGGGTGTCTTTTGAAGAGAAGTGGCCTTGTGTAGTTTGTGATTCAAGTCATCAATGTGATCACTGAGCTGTGCAATGGCCTTTTGTAGCTCCTCAATTCTAATGTTGGTTGTCTTTGAGTTTTCTTCAGTGTTCCCATGAGGTGTAGATGAACGAGTCTCTTGAAATAGTGTTTGATGTATTTCCTGACCTATCTCCCTAGGCAACATGTCTGCCTCTGCTCTTTCTGCCTCTGCTCTTTCTGCCTCTACTCTTTCTGCCTCTGCCCTCTCTGCCTCTGCCCTCTCTGCCTCTGCCCTCTCTGCCTCTGCTCTCTCTGCCTCTGCAGCTACTCTCTTTTTTTCGTGTTCAGGCACATACATAGCATCAGGCACCACAGGACTACAATCAATTGCATGGCTATTGGAGGTTGACTGGGGACTTGATACGAATTCCTCACATAGGCGTGGTGTAGAAATCACCATTTGATACTGACATGTCTTTACTTCTTGGAACATTGTAATCCTGTCATTAGCCTGCATATCACAATGATACTATACATCCATAAAGTTAGACACAAGACATATCTCATCAATGGACACTTTACTTGTATTTCAATGGTTCTTGGTTCCTTTGTAATATCACACTCGGTGCCACCACTCCATTTCTGTACTAAGTATGGCTTATCTCCAACATGACGAAGGGTTGTTTTGGGTCCAACCCGTTGATACTGGAGTGTGTTTTGCTGCACCAATCCCTGTTCTGCTGTCTGAGGAGGTGTCTTGGCCTGTCCTTGGCCTGGATAGACACCAAGATAGTAAGAGGCCACTTCTCTTCTTACTTCTGTCTTTTCATTTTCTCCTTGGGGCAGTCGTTCTTCATGGAACTGCCTAACGTGCTTCCTATGACAGTACTCATAGGTCCAATAACTATGCAACTACACACACAGAGAGAGAGAGAAGAAGAAATCAATGGCTGTAGAACATGGCAGTAACTTACTGCAAAGTAAAGACATCCTTTTGAAAGTGGTTCCAACAAATCAAGACCTTTTTCAATGCTTCCATGTGTATTTTCTTGGCTGGCCTGTTCTTTTATCAGTTGCTGTCTCTTTTCATCATCTTTGGCATTGACATTAGGCAGTGTGCATAAAAAGGGCTGTCCATAGGCACTCATCATCATCACACTCTCTTTTTTCTTGGTATCTTTGGAGGTGTTTTCATAGTTCATTGACACTTGGTCCTCTGTCTTGTACGCTATGGGTGAGTTGCAGACTCATACCAAAGGCAAAGGAGTACCTTTTTATTATTCAAGGCCACAGACTCTGGTATTTCGTTTTCTGATAGAATGACATGGTAGCGAGGATAGGCCAATACATCTTCATAGACAAATGAGGATGCAAAGCCCAACTGTGCATAGGTAGAGACGGTCAGCGTTAGAAATATTAACTTTTTAAACATGATAGTGTGTGCAGCATAATCTTGGTGAACGATTAGAATCCAAGTGTCCGTTGAGAGTCAGTCTTGTGACTTGGTATTTGGCTGTGTTCTATGCATTGTAGTGTATTTTGGCTTGTCTTGGGCTAGTAAGTGAGTGAGTGATCTGCGTGTTTGTATAGTTAAACAGATCACTGCATAGACCAATCCATAGACACGTGGATATTATTGGCGTTGGTATTGGTCATGTGTAGTATAGCATAGTATAGCATAGTATAGTATAGTATAACCACAAGTTGTATAAATAGGAATAATTATCAACAGTGATACTTATAAAATCAACACTGTAAATCCACAGAAACAAGGAAATAATAAAGAACAAAGGATACTGCCATGGTGGATATTTATTATTCTTATTAAATACATAAAAGGGCACCTTTACTTCTTCACAAATACTTATCCATTGGCTGTGGTTCTATTTCTCCATAGAATACACCCATTCACTTACTTATTTTGATACACAGCCAGCTAGCATGACCAATCCATCTTGAACTCCTCTTTAGGCCTACGTTCCGTTGTCTTTACTGCTAAGTAGGTTCACTGCAACAGACAGAAGAAGACATCTCATAGTATCCCTAGAATCATGGACACATAGATCCATCAGATCCTTGCGTATTGTCTGCTCCTCTCTTCTATAGAATCTTTCCTATAAATTTTTCTCTCTGTCCAACTGTAACTACGTGTCTTATCCTGTCCACCCTAGGGCCCATGTTTCTCTTGCAAGTGTCTCCACCGAGAGTGTCCCATTCCCTCCTTGCTTTGTTTGCATGTTAATAGATGCTTATGGGTGTTTTTTATTTTCCAAATAACATTGCAACTACATACTACTCTCATTTCTTCATTTTTTCTTCATTTTTTCATTGCATTTCTCTCTTTGTTTCTCTTTCTCATTTCTTTGTTTCTCTCTCTCTGTTTCATTGGCGTCTCTTTTGCTTCTTTCTATTTTATTTTATTTTATTTTATTTTTTTGGCTCACGGCATTACCCCCACAGTCACATCCTTGTTGGAGCAATACAAGAAACACTTTTACTTGGTGCAGTTACTGTTCTTGTAGTGTAAAGACGGCCACACAATGATCATCTGTAAACCAGAATGGATAACTCACACTGGTACGCCTTCCTCCTGTTTAAGAAATATGTGCTTACGATGAACAGAATCTGCGAGGTCTGTTACGATGAAGAAACAGGCCATATTCTCCATCCACGCTCATCCAGACGGCAAAAGGATCGCTACCGGTGGAATGGGTAATGAACAAGAGAATGAACAAGAGAATAAAAGCATCCACACCTTGCCCCTCTTCTCTTCCTTCTCTTCTTCTCACTATGCATTTTATACTAAGGGTGCTTGTCTATCTTTGTATATGCCAATATAAAGATGCTACTATCAGAATATGGAACACAGAACCTATATTAGATGAAAAGGTTGAACTTGATCCTCAGTGCCATAAGCTGTTGAGTACCTTGGCCCTGCATGACGGTAAACACCTATCCATAGATAGACAGACAGATAGACAGACAGAGAAAGAACATGCATAGAAATAATAAGAAGAAGAAAAAGAGAATGAGTTTTTCTTTTCTTTTTTTTTGTATTTCTAATGGAGAAAGAATCTATTCATCGATGAAGCTTATAGAAGTTGGCTAGAGAATAAGAGGCAATGCAATCACAAGAAAGAGAAAGAGAAAGAGAAAGAGAAAATGTGCTGACATGATACTCTGTTGTATTTATATCCTCCTTGTCTCTCTTCAGGTGCTGTTCTTTGTGTGCGCTGGTCCAACAATGGGAAATACTTGGCCTCGGGTTCTGATAAAGACAATCTCATTATTATATGGGAACTAGACTCGTAAGCTATAAAAGAAAAGAAGAAGAAAACATCCTTGTATTAAAGTGAAAAGTGACAGTCGCCCAACTACATCTGTGCCATTTGGAAACCAATATGTCAACCATGAGTCCTGGAGGGCAGTTCAGTATTTAAGAGGCCACAGTGCAGGTAAATAAAGAGGAGGAGTGACTAGGAAAACTCAATGCATTGGGTGTGGATGTGGATATAGATGTCCAGGATTTGGCTTGGTCAAAAGATGATAAATACTTGGCTTCTTGTGGTGTGGATGGTCTGCTTATCGTATGGGATGGTGTGACATGGGGTAAGGAAGAATCAACACTACAGTCTATTCCACTGCCCATTGATCTCACTCTCCTATCCTTAACATATAAGGCCAAGTAAGAATCATCGATCAACACAGAGGCATTGTCAAGGGAGTGGACTGGGATCCTGCTGGAAAGTACCTTGCTTCTCAAGCAGATGATAAAAGTGTCAAGATATGGCGTACATCTGACTGGGAACTCGAAAAGGAGATTGTAAAGCCCTTTGTGAATTCTATTGAACTTGCTCTTTTCCGACGACTAAGGTAAGGCTTCTCCTGTTTACCCTTGAGGCTAATCAAAAGACACAGTTGGTCTCCTGTAGGCACAGACTTTGTTATTGTCAGTGCAGTCAATGGAAATGCATGTGTGGCTGCTATCATTGATCGTAATGACTGGGAGCCCAAGATATCTCTATTTGGCCATAGTACACCGGTAGTAGTAACGGTAAGCCAGAACTAAACACTATATAGTATGTTCATCTTGTTATTGTTAGAAATACAATCCACACATGTTTTATTCTTCTTCAGAAAAAAGTACTGATGCCTCTGGTCGTGGAAGCCCTGCCTTGGTCTCTTTGTGTGCTACAGGAAGTCTTGATGGCAGTGTGACTATTTGGTCCACTGAAAAAGATGTGCCTATCTGTGCTGTAGATGACTTTTTCAGAAAAGGAGTGTATGATCTGACATGGTAGGCTCAGTGCTAGATCTGCTGTTATTGACACGTCTTCAAGGTCACCAGATGGTACTACGCTTTACGCTTGCTCTGATGATGGTACTGTGGGATGTGTGCGTCTTGGTGGCTATCTTCCTACCATTGCACCCGAATCAGAGACTGTAAGTACAATAGGTAGGATGGATACAATAAGAGCTACTGACAGCCAATTTTATTAGACAAATACACTGGCAAAACTAGCCGGAACCCACTCCAACACTCATCTTGCAGAATCAATCACTCAATTAGACATGGAGACCGACTACACCATTGCAAATAGAATCTCATCCTCTCAAAGAATAGCTGACATTATGAGTAACGGAGTAGAGACACCACAAAGTGCAGCCATGTCTTCTATAAATACAAAGCCAGGTAATTAGAACAGAGTCCCTTTTCTTTTCTTGGTCAGCGTATTTATACTTCTTGAGGGTATTTCTATAGAGCCATTCAAACAGATTGAAGTCATAAAGGATGGTAAAAGACGAATACAGCCTTTTAAAATAGCAAATGGACCTGTATTACCAGCACAAGTCAATACCTTCCAACCTACAGAACAAGTGAGCCACAAGGTAAACCTCACAAACACATACTCTAGGACATACTATAACCTTTTCTTCTTCTCTCTATCTATCTTTGATAGCGACTAAGAATGGAAGACTCCATCTATAAACAAGGCCAGTCGGCCTCTTCACTAGAAAACAGAGTTGAATACACAACTTCTTCTATTTATGTTCCACAGGGTGGGTTAAGTGCATCGATAAATCACACCAAAACAACAGCCCAAAGCAATACCACAGCTATGTCTAATGGAAGCACGTCAGAATCCACAGTCTTGCGTGAACGACCAGCATGGGTGGACAGTGCATCGGTGCCTTCCTCTGTATTGGAGAGTAAAATAAGACTTCCTGTGCCTGTTCTTAAATCAAAATGCATATACAAGCATGATACTAATCATCAATCTATTGTTATGGAATCTCACAACAACACACATCATGGTAAACAGGATACTAAATAATAAGAATCTCACTCGTTTCATATCATTAGGAGATCATAAGGAGTTGGCTAAGATTGTTGTAAGCTGTCAAGGCTCGGTTCTTTGGACAGACTATCTCGCGAGTCCCGTCTTACTAATGACTGGAAATCAGAATTACTCAGTGGCAGCATGTGAGAATGCTACTCTGCATGTGTACTCTTTGTCTGGTAGAAGGTACTGGTTACTGCTGATACCCCCCTTGGCTCATCTTTTGCTATGACTAGACTTATTCCACCTATTGTTCTTGAAAGTACTCCTGTCATTCTACACTCTTATGAGCAGTGGTTGTTGTGTCTGACAATGACAGGTCTTCTCTATGTGTGGTGAGTTATTTGCTATATCATGAGAAATAGAAAATGGGAATTATTAATGTATGGACTACCTAGGGACATTGTCAATAAAAAAAAACACATCCACTCTATTTCTATTGCACCTATCTTGGGAATAGCACACTCTTCTTCCAATAGTAGCTCACAGTCAACACCAAGCATAAAAGATGCACGGATTCGAAAGAATGGGCTTCCAATATTTACTACAAGCAACCAGCAGGCATTTACTTATGATTTGACAATGGGCGTGTGGATTTGTATTAGTGATGCATGGTATTCAGTATCAGACTTATGGCATGCTGGTTCACGCACAACTCAGCTTCATCCAGACCAACACCCGTTAGGATGGTTGTTCACAGCTGTTACTTCCATGAACACACCCTCTTATTCTTTAGGATCAGAACCTCTTAGCAGTGATGTGAATGATTCTATTACACTAAGTCATCTTGAGGTAAGCAGTGAATATAAAAGGGATAGCAATACCTTTAGCTTGTATTTGTATTTGCATATTTATCTTTATCTTTATATCTATCTTTATATCTATATTTGTAGATCCAATTGGCAGTCTCTGTTTTGCTTGATTCACCTGAAGAATATAAGAACTGCCTATTACTCTATGCAAAGCGGCTAGCAAGGACAGGTGCTCAAAAGAAAGTAGAAGATCTACTTGGTTGGTTGGCTGGCCCACCGTTTATGTAAGCACGATCTTTTATATCTTTCTTTTCTTCTTCACAAACAGTATTGATTGGTTCTTTTTATTTTATAGTCCTGTAAATGAGACTTGGACACCCAATGTACTTGACAATCTCCTAAAAAAGGATCTTCTAAAGCATATCTTGCCAATATTGTGTAAGTTTCTTATCCACCCGAGACACTACATAGGCTCATCTGGATTGACTCTTCTTTTACTAGCGTCTAATCGGCAGTTACAAAGAATCACAAATGAATACAGACAGCTTGTATAAGTCTCAGATTACTTTTTGAAATCAATAAAATTTCATGAGACCAGAGACCAGAGACCAGAAAAAAAAGATAAAAAAAAAGACAATAAGATTTTTATGACACACATTGAAGATTATTGTAAAGCTTTATTAAAATAAACTGAACATAAACGGGTTCTATAAATGGTGGCCTATTATAACATTGTAATATAGTATAAGAAAGAATTAGCACACACTACAACAGTGTGTAGACCACCCAACTTGGAGTATAGGCACAGTAAATCGACATACCTAGGAGGAATTCTTTCTTTGCCCCCCACCCTTTTTCTTTAGTCATTAGCTAAAGAGTCTTTATAATGAGTCCAAGGGCTGACTTGCTATTTATCTGTACAAGTTGTGTTTATTTATCTATTTTAAAAATACAAAACAAATAAAAACAAATAAAACATGCCATTTTAACAGGGGGAAGATTATTTCCATATACCTTCCTTGTGAACTCAGTTACAGTGTAGAATGGGGTTTTTTTATATAACTAAAAGGCTACACCTCTTGCTAGTCTCCCTCTTTTTGATAGATTGTGCGTGATACTTTATTACACGTCTTTTTTCTTAAAAATGAAATGAAATAAATGACTGCAGATTTATTAGCACGCGCAACCTATCAGAGGCTCAAGGATAGATAGCAGTAGAGATTAAATTTATAAAGCGAGGCTTAAATAAGCTGCTAGAGCACAGGCTTTGTGAACTGTAAATTCAAACACCCTTACTGTGTATTACACCCAAAACATTATCCTTGAAAATACCGGTGTTTCCTGACTACATATCTACATTGGCTGATCTAGTGGAAGAAATCTATGAGCCAAAAGATATCATCTTTTCTATATTTATAAATATCCATCTTTTCACATGCCAGTTAATATGAGATGTTGAGATAAATCCTAGAGTTATGCCTAACAGTATTATTTAATAGTTTAACTATTTATTGCTTTTACTCTATACTTTCTCAGGTAGTGGTTTTGGTGGTTAAGCATACATACATGGTCACTGAATTGATCCACCATCTCAACTGTTTATCATTGGCTAATGTATCATTGACACTAATACTATTAATATGTAAGCATAATGTCTCAGATATGTACTTGCTGTATGTCCTATGTACTTTCTAAGCAATATGGAGTGTTGTATGAATAGAAAGCAGGTGTTGGAGTATGTTAAATTGTTTAAATACATGACTACCTTCTAATATATTTATATATTTATATCAATATCAATATATGTTTATTAATCTGAAAGAGAGAGAGAGAGAGGGAAGAATCAAGTTGGCTCAGAGATTCACCCATCTCTTGTTGGCTTTACAAATACATTCAAAGAGTTGAAATCGCATAAAGTAACTCGGTGTGTGAGTCATTTAAGGTTAAGGTTGAACTATTCTATTAAATGTGAAATGCACTAATATCTTTGAATATCTAATTTGAATATCAATGGTATTTTATTAACTCTATTGGCTTAATTGTACAATTAAAAGACTACAGTCTATTTTATATGTATCTGTTTTCTTCATAATAAAGTGTTTATCTCTGGTATTAATGCCTTCATTTAAATCAACAAGTAAATAAAAGTGTGTGCATCGAGATGATATATTATGAAACTATGTAAATATCACAGTAATGATCACTCTTAGTCCTCAACTGTCTTGTAGTAATGATAGGTGGAGGTCATTTGTACTGTTATTTCGGTTAATGAAAGCCTTTATGATAATAGTACACGTGCATGGTATACTTACTCCGGTTATATTTAAAGGAAAGAAAGAAAGAAAAAAACGTATATGTTTATCAATGTCTTTAGACTTACTTTCTCATTCACTCTTTCTTGGCTTTTTACTTTTATAATTTTCTTGTTAATCTTTTTTGCTTATTTTTTTTAATACTCTTTTAGAATTCCCTCCCCCCTCAAATCAACACAGATACCCAAAACGTTGTTCATTAAGCATCTTATTCCAACATGTCATATTCCATCAAAAATATAGACTACGAAAGTCATACAGCAACTGGCATATACGCTACTAATTTACCGTCTTACCATTCACCCAAGGGAGGAGTCCCTTTCTCTAAATCTAGCTCTGAAGACACTGATACTTCTGAAGCAGAAACAGCTCTCGACACACCCACTGGTTTAACAGATGATAATGTTTTTCTTCTACGCTCTTCTTCCACCTTTTCCACCTACCTACAACACAACCAACAGAAGCAGCCACCTCATAAACCCCAGCCACCACTAAAAAGTGGGAGAAACCTTCAAGAAAGAGCTTTTGAAAAGACAAAAAAATCTCCAACTACAGTTACACCTCACTCTAACACCACTTCTCTATCCTCCCGAACTTCAAACCTACCTCCACTTTATACCCATAAAAATCCAGAATGTACATCTTACCAAAGATTCTTTTCTGAAAATGAAGATAGTTCCGATGATGAACAAGACATGGCTCATCTTTCTAGTGACCAAGTTCACCTTCTTGAGCGTCAATTGAGTCAACTTGAAAAAAGTATGGCACTTCATGTAAAGCATGAAACAGATCTACGTCGCCAGCTCAAACATGCCCGTGGAAATCTCACTGCTTCCCATTCAGAACAGCCCTCTTTCTCTAACCACAAAGTACCCTTTATCCATCAGTCCAAACACCCGCTATCTGAAAAGAGTAGTCAAGAACGACGCAGTTCTTTCTGGGACACTATGGAAAATATTTGGTCAGAGTCAGGGGCTGATCTCTATCAACTGTTTTCTCTTTCACAAAAGCGATCGAATAAACAAATGTCGGGTAGAGTACCTTATTCAGCAATTAGTATTACAGCAGCATCGACCTTCAAAGTGGTAGAATCGGGTGATAGATTTCGCCAATTGAAAGATAGAATAGGTCATTTTCGTGATACTCTCTTGTCAGCTGGAACAAATGAACCTGTACAAGCTAGTTCACTCATCCCTCACGGTAGTAATAGCAATAGCAGCAATACTGTCCGTGGTATAAATTCAACAAAAATCCTCCCATCAAAATCCTCTGAAGAGGAATGGTATTATGAATACCACCGGAGTTTCTGTACAGACATTATAAAGTGTCTGGATCTTTGGATCGAGAGTGACACTACCAGCGACCCTATCAAGACCGATACAATGCTAAAAGAGGATGACCGGGGCGTGTTAGACACTACAGATAAAGAAAGCTCATTAGAAATCACCTCGCTGCGTAACCAAAACACAAGTCTAGTTCATGCTTTGCAGAAACTTCAGGTCCACTGCGAAAGCGTATCCACCCGTTTAGAAAATGCAACCCTCGAAAATTCTCAATGGCAACAAAGTCAACTCAAAAAACAACATTTGGCACAAGAGACATCTGGATTTTCAGAACAAGATGAATCTGGATTAAAAACAGCTGCTGAATATTTGGAAGAAAAGAAAGAAATAGAACAAATACTAGAAGTTATTCATGTCGAAATGAAAACAGTGATTGAAGAATTGGATGAGACAAAACAAGAGTGTTTACGTTGGAAGGAACAGGCACAAAGAGTACGTACTGAACTTGATCAGCTTCTTCATGTGGAGGGTGAGAAGAACCCCGAGGCAGTCATTGCTGTTATACAAAAAGAATTGAAAACTGAATTGTCGGTCATGGAACAAGAAATGAAGTGCCAGGCAGTTACTATCCAGAATCTTCGTAATGAACTTCGCACCAATGAGACCCTATGTAGAGAATTAAAGCAAATGAAGTCAAGTCATGAGAAAGAACTTGCACGGCTTTTCACATTTAGAGAAAAGGCAGCAAAGCTTGAGATCCAACGCCATGCACTTAATGACAAACTTGTAGATGCAGAAAAGGCAGTGGCTGAATGTGATATGAAGATAGAAGCGGCCAAGACTTTATCAGATAAACAATTACAGGCATCTTTAGTAAAAATCTCGGATCTTGAAGAGAAGCTTTCTAAGAGTCAACTTTCACTCAAACGCTTTAAACATAGAAGCAATATGCATGAGGAGATAAGCATTGAGATAGCTCTTCAAAGAGTAGTGGCAGAACGAGATGGAGAGATATCTAAAATGAAGAGAAAGATTGATGATTTAACACGAAAAATAACACACAGAGATGCCGCCTACAACAGTCGCCATGAACAAGATAAAGAGGCATGGAAAGAGCATATTGTAGATGAAACAAAGCTACAGTATCAGCGTGATCTTGATATTTTCAAGGTGCAAAACACACGTGAAATCAGAGAGATGGCCAGTCAGATTGCTGAACTTGAACATGAGATTGAAGAGATGATGTGCAGTCGATCTAATGAGTCAGAGCGAATAACTAATACAGAAAAGAAAGTGGTTGCCATCGAACAAGAGACCCAGGTTCAAAAATTGGAGTGGGAGAAAGAAGAAAAAGAACTTAAAACTGTGCTTCATAGACTTGAACAGAAGATTGTTGGACTTGAGGGTGAAACAGTCCGACTCTACGAGAAAAATCTTGATCTAGCACATAGACTTGGTCATATGGTCCCTTAATTATTCTAGACACTATTATAAAAAGTAATAAGACTAGATCAAGAAGTCTTATTTCTTTTTTCTCATTGTACTATTTCTTTTCATCTTCTCTAAGAGACACTGTTCATATTGTTATAACATCATCAAGACTAATAAGTAAGTCATTTTATCTTATAGTATTTCAATATATTATCTTCTTTTTATATCTAATAATGCTTATTAGGTTGAAAGATATTATATTTCTATTTGTAATACATGTCATATCAGTCACCATGGATTTTTACCAGTAAAAGCAAAAACATATCAATAATCATATATTTCTATTAAACATCATCTGTATGGATAGCACACATTATATATTACAAAAATACATTACATATCTAATAAATTACTCTACATTAATATCTACTCTAAAGTTCTAACATAAACTAATTTTATTTGTTAATTAATTAAACTGGCTGATTTCTTCTGAATATAGACATTATGTCCAAAGACCATTATTTTTTTCTATATCTGCTAATGGATAGATAGATTGTAAAAATAAAGATAATGTATTGTTGGCATATAGAATAGAAATAAACTTGATGCCATGCAAATACAAATGTAATCAGCACTAAAAGAAAAAAAAACAGACTTGAAAGCTACCAAATATATAATACCAGAGAGAGAGAGACGAACTACAAATAGTATTCTTGTAGCTGAAGTTCAGATATAAATATGCAATTTCCAATAGCAAACACTTATGTCTTATGGTAATACCAATAACAGAATATTGGATGAAAGAACTTATCTTTACTGAATGAATGTGAAAATAGTTTATATAAACTTTTACCAAAGACTATAGAGTACGATCGAGATAATGAAAGTGTAGGTATCAATACTAATGTTGTTGTTTGAGGGAGGTTCTTTAAAATAGATATACTATTCAATAACCATGCTATATTGCATTAAAATAGTATTACGAAGATTTTAAATTAAAATATATGTTGTTTTACTTATAGGTATAGGTATTGCTTCCTAGATAAAATACTCATTACAGAAAAGCATATTAATCTTTTAATAGGTGTAATGTATATCTATAGTAAATAGTCTTTCTATTCCGATAAATTTATAAAAGTAATATATCATTTACATATTGTGGCTATTAAAAAACCTGTAATATAAAGGTATACTTTATTGTTTAGTCTATAGTATTATGTTGGAATTCATCATACACAAACATATAGATGCTTTGTATTATCTTTATTATTTAATAACTGACATTCCAAGGTTATTTGATTTACATTTCCACAATTATTTTTGAGATTTTCTCACAGTCCTAAGTCCCTTTTATTTATTGTATTTTTTCTTGAATATGTATTGATGGATATTTCTCAATAAATTTAGTTCAATTTTTACTCATGTTTTAGCCAGCTTAGAATTAATCTAGTGTACTCATATTACGTCTCTGATCACTTGTATTAATTTAATTTATTTTATCATATTTGATCAACTATTCTTTCATAATGACTTAATTATCGTATGTTCTCTATGACATTTCTCTAATAATTAAATTAATCTATCTCACCATCGAGCAAGTGCACTGAGCAATCATCCAATTATTTGAAGTCACAATATATGTTAACTGGCCTGTCTATTTAGCTGCTATCTTTACATCACTCTGTAGTTTTTCTTTTCAACTCTTCTATTTTCTTATCATTGCTTTCATTCGATAAAATAAAACACAACATAGTCTCATATTTTTATTAGACTTCTGATTCATTTTAGAAAATGAAATATCTATCTCGCTAGGATATTTCTATAGAAGAACATTCTTAGCAACAGTATTTGTAAAATTTCTTTACAAATACTAATGTATGTACAGTGGGGTAACAAAAAATTGGCAATTTTGAAAAATTTGATAGATTTCATATTATCAATATAGTGTTTTTCTTGTATCAAGAGAAATAAAACGTATTTTCTACTTTAATAAAGCTCATATTATGTTTAAAGAAAGGCTCTAAAATACTTATATCTAATTTATTTTTAATTTTACTTATAAAAAACTACTACAAATGTAGCTTTAATAATGGGTACTCCCACCCTTGTTCTTGATGACTTTTTGCATCCGTGCTGGCATTGTCTCAATCAAAGAATTCCATTTTTTTGGCTCAAAGGAATCCCAGGCTTCTTGTATAATAGTTTTGAACTTGTCTGTCTTGACAGTACCATTGCATCTCTCCTGGATCTTATCTTTTATCTGCATCCAAAGGTTCTCAATGGGGTTCAGATCGGGTGATTGAGCAGGCCACTCCAAACTATCAATTCCTATCTCCCTTTTCCAATCACTTGCTACAATACTTTTGTGAGTGGGTGCTCCATCTTCCATCAATATCAAGTGGCACTCTAGACCCCAGAAACGTAGTAATGACTCTTCATAGACTTTTTTAACTAAATCAATAATCTTTCGTTTATTCTTGCCAACAAAGTTCAAAAGGTATCTTATTCCTCTTTCATTGAATATTTTGAGTCTTCCCGAACCTCCTTGGCGTTTGGTAGTTCCTCTTGTCTTTTGTTGATTTAGAACATTGTAGATTGTTCGCAGCTTTACTCTAGTTCTTTCAGCTATTTTCTTTACTTTCATATTTGCTTGTCGAAAATTAACAATGTTAAGTTTCTGCATTTTAAATTAAATATGAATATACTTTTATTAAGAAGAAAGGAAGAAAGCTGCTACAAGTGTCTCTTATGTAAGATATGAAATATATCGGATCTCTAAAAAAATGCCATTTTTTTTGTCACCCCACTGTACAGCCACACTCGTGGAACTCTAGACCAGGCCCTCTGTCTCCACGAACTTATGGGGTTGTACGCTGCCCAAGGATCAGGAGAGCAAGATCCAAAACCTCCAGTCGTCGTCTTCCTAGATATTAAAGCTGCATATGATAGTGTGGAACGCTCTGTCATATGGGAGTCGCTGATGCCCTTTGTGTCTCAGCCGTTGCTCTTGCTACTACAGAATTTGTTTGATGACATTGTGGTGAATGTGATTCTGAAAAATGTAGCATCCCGGGACATTTTACCTAAGCGAGGAGTCTTACAGGGTAGTATTCTTTCTCCATTCCTTTATTCTATTTTCATTGATACTCTTCCACGTTTCTTGAGGTTTGCTTCGGTATCCCCAATACTGGTTGGTATGCACCCACCTATCATGGGACGGTCCATTAATCTCTGTGCTCGAAATCCTTTCTCTTTTGCTTCCCCACAGGCAACTGTTCACGCATTGCTTGACGAGTTACAGAATTCCCTTCACAATCCTTTTCCTACTTCTACAGTTTCGGATGACTCTTCTGAGTCGTCAGATTCCTCTTACAGTCCATCTCATGTCACTGTTACTTGGGCTCCTGTGAATTGTTTGTTGTATGCTGATGATGTGGCTCTTATGGGCTGCCCAGAAGATATACATCGAATGCTGGCACTTGCCAAAATTCACTCGACCCTCCTTGGTTACAAATGGAGTCCCTCCAAATGTGAAGTACTCAATGCCCCGGCCAATGTGCCGTTTTACCTCTATGGCAACAAGCTTCCAACCTGTGATACTTTCAAGTACCTTGGTATCCCCTTTTCACGTCAAGGTATTAACCAAGACGCACTTTTCTCACACTCACAAGTCAAGGCAATTGCAGTAATGCAAAAGCTGAGAGGAATGGGTGTAAACATGTATGGCTTTGGGATTACAGCAGCCCTAAGAGCGTATACTGTTTTTGTTCGGCCTATTCTTGAGTATGGGTTGGCTATTTGTAATGTCAATAGACTAGGCATCCGCCCGCTACAAATCTGTCAGTCTGCTTGTCTGAGACTTTGTCTTGCTATATCTGCTACTGCTAGGTTTGGAACGATCCAGGTTGCCCAATTAGCTGCCCTCCCTAACATATACTCTCGTTTTCTTTATCTGCAAGCCAAATTTGTTGAGCGCGCAGCTACCCTTCCTGAAGACACCCTCCTCTGGTGCCTTGTCCCGCAGCTTGAAGCACCCCAGAGTAAAGCCAGATGGATTAAGCTATGTGGCAATGTACTCTGGCAAAATGCTCAAAGAATAGGACGGGCTCACAACTCTCCTAAATATCCATTAAAAGTAGCTTATCTTGAACGTCTTCAAAGTGAAATTACTAGTCTAGTACGTGGCAAGAATCTGCTGGTGACGGTAGCCCGTGGACTATGTAGACCTGTTTGGGATTCAATTCTTCTACTACCGTGCATGCGCAAAGAAAGACATCGTCTACTAAAATGGAGGATTGCTTGGTTACCACCAACACCTTCAGTTCCTTGCCAATGTGGCCACCCATCTGCCAATCGGGACCACTTTCTCACTTGCACATTCGTTGACCATGAACGCTCCACGCTCTTGTTCTTCTTAGCTCCTGCACCACCACACGACGTTCATCCAATTGACTATTGTCTAAATCTTCTGCCGCGCACGGTTAAGTCTTTTGTTAAATGGCGAGATCTTTAGCCCAGTTTGTTAATACTGCTGCAAGCCATTGATCGAGCCACGTCTACTCGAGACTTTAAGGTAGAGCCATCAGCTGGTAGCTTGCTCATTGAGGCTGCTGATGGGTGTGTTGAGCGGGAACGCCAACGCCGCCATAGAGTGCAGAGACTCCTTCAGCAACAGACGCTGTATCCTCACTTCTCCTCCAATCTCTCTTCTACCCACCCATTCTTAACCCGTTTAGCAAAGCCAGAAGCTGTTAGTGTAATTGCTAGATATATTCTCAGGACTGTCCGAGTTGCTCTAAGTATCCCTCGTTGGATTTCGAATCGCCACAGGATGATGGTTATCTTTTTGGTGTCCTGGTTTCCTTGCTGACCTTATGGCCTTTTGGATGTCTATTCATAATTCTCATTTACAATCATTTCTCATGTTTCATTATTTGAGGTTTTGTGTTTCTCTGTCCTTCTGTTTCCTCCCTCTTTGCATTATTATTTTTCACTTTTGTATTTGAGGTGTTTCAATGTATATCTCTTTTTCTTTTCTTTTTTCAAACAATCTCACAGGGTGGCTAATATACCCAATGCACGAATAGCAAATTACAACCAAAAAATAAAGAATACTTTGAACTGTATATCTCAAATTGAAGCTTTTTCGTGTAATCAATATTACCCCAAAAGAGCAAAATACAAATCGCAAAATTCAACATAAGTAACATCCATCCATCAGCAACAATCCCCATTCACCCACATAGTAAACATTACACATCGGATACACCAACTACGGATCCTGTCCAACCACCAACTATCAAGCAACCTCCTGTACCAGCACCTGTTAGACCCTCTGTGTCTGAGACTACCACCATCATTCCTAACTCCGAAAGTAGAAAACCCAGACTACTTACCAAACGCACTCGTGCAAATACCTACGAATATCAAATGACTGAGGTAGAAAAGTCTGATACCTTCACCCAGCAGATGACGGCATTTCTGTCAGATATTCAGAGACAAAAGGCAACAATCAGACTCCGCATCCAGGAATTGGAAGCATGTCAAGGTCAAAGATGACCTTATTACATCTCTCCAGGCTCAAATCAATGCTAAGAGTGCAGAAAATGCACCCAAATCACCTCCCGCCACTACTCTCACACCCATCCCCACATTGAAACCAACAGTTGCCATAGAAAAGGCTACCGTTACCTATGCCAATATGGCTAAAAAGAACGCCTCCCTCAAAGAGGACAACAAAAGCCAGAGCAGTGCTTAGAGCAAAAACAGTTCGGGCCTTACAAGAGCCTACTGGGCCCTCAATATAAGACTTTGTATGTGTCCCTTGTCGCCACTACCTCAAGTACGGCCAGATCCGCAAGATGTTGGGATCACTGAAGATCCAACAGCCACGGATCATAGACATCCACTTCCCTGCAAGGGGCACAATTGCACTGCTTGTACATGGCAGCTTCAAACAAGAACTCGAGGAGAAACTCAAGAAACCAAAGATCAATTCATAGGCAAGCTTTGATCGAGTAGCTGTAACGGTGATTAAAGACCCTAAGCCCCATCAGGAGTCAGACAGCACCAAGGCTGCAATAGCTCAAGAAATCTTTGAGCAAAGAGTGTCCAACACTTGTCTTCATGCCCCCACTCATTCAGGGTACAGCATTGCTCGCCACTTTGGCTCAAGCATTGTCACACCCTGTCTATCCACCATTGTCCTTGAGAAGCTCCTTGCAGATCTCAAGGCCAAGGCCACAGTCACCAGCCCTCCCTTCACCCTTGAAAAAGAAGCCCTCCAGGCATTTGGGTCTGACTCAGCCATGGAAGGAGTCGAGGGAGACATGAATTTTAGCCAGTATTCGGATTTTATATGTTTTATGGAAGACAGCTATCTTAAGAGTGTCAATATTCTAGGAATAATAGAGGTAGCGTATTTCATGTAGACTACTTTACCTTATAGCTTAATAAGAGCCTTCGAATCTCTTTTGGATAACTATGTTATATTTATATCATAATAAAATATATTTATCAAACCAAAAAGTGCTCAGTTATGTTGAGATAAAGGCTATAGGTAGGCTATTTTAACATAGCTTTTATAATTTTTGTGTACTCTACCATTGTTTTAGTATACAGTCACACAGCATTAGAAAGGGTACGATTTTCATTTTTTGAAATCATGAAAAAAAGTATGCTTCACGGATAAAAATGTTACGACCTCAAAACACATACTAATGACTTCAAATTCAACACAAAGTTAGTTTGACATATTGTTTATATTAATATACATAAAGTTTTTATTTAATATTTTGTTGGGCCACCTTTGGCATCAATAACTGCTTGGCAGAGACCCTTCATTGAGCCAATTAAACGCTCAGCAAGATCGACGTGGATATTTCCCTAGGTTTCTTCTAAAGATATCTTGAGCTCATCGATATTCTTTATATCGGCTCTCTTGTTACCAATAAGCTTATCAAGACAGATCCAGAGATGTTCAATAGGGTTGAGATCAGGACGTTGGGCAGGCCAGTAATCAAAACGCCTGATTTCATGTGTGTTTTTCCACCATGTTGTATAGCCAGCTGTATGGCAGCTAGCCCCATCTTCTTGGAATATAAAGTCCTTATCCTCTTTCTCGTTCAATTCAATGAACCATGGCAGAAATTATCCTCCCAAAATGTTGACATATATGTCCTGATTTACACTGCCATCAATAAAGACCAAAGGCCCAGATCCACCAGTCCAGAAACAGCTCCAGATCATTATGCTGCCTTTCCCCCATTTGGTTGTAGGTATGATATGAGCAGCCTTGCATCTTTCTCTAATATTCAGAATCACTCTGGCTCCTCCCTGGTAACCCTCTACTTCAAACCGTGACTCATCAGACCATACAACACGTCTCCAGTCCTCAGAGGTCCAATTGACCTGTTCCTTCGCCCAACTAAGCCTTTTTTATATTTTCTGAAGAAAACCTTGGCTTGTGTGCTGCGAAGTAGAAACCAAACTCAATCTAGTGTATGTATTTGATGAATGTTGCTCTACAGATGGTTATCTTATATGCTTTAAGTTCCAAATTTATATAGTTATAAAAGGCAAATGGGTTGCCTCTTAGAATGGACTCAAGTCATCTGAGATTTCTCTCGTTAAGTTTTTTTAGTGAACCAGAACTATAATTTGGTATATGTATACCAATAGTCTTGATTCTACTAATAATATCCTGGGCAGTAGACTTGCTAATGCCAGTGACCTTTGAAATGCTACCCATGTAGTAATTTTCTTTTTTTAGCCAGTAAACACCTCAGTACTCTTTTTCTTCAAGCTTATTATAAACCCTAGAGTTTCTAGTTGAGGATTCTGCGTTTGACATTTGATTTTGCTTAATGGAATGTGATTCTGTAGTAAAAAGAAGAAGAATCATGTTTAAAAATGTATAAATTAGGGTGTCGTATACTTTCTAATTTTGTTTGGTGGTATACAGTCACACAAAATTTAGAGGCGGCTCTGATGCTGGAATGGAGTAAAATATCGAAAAATATGAAACACCTTCATTGCCAGCATGGGGTGGAGATGCCAGGCCCTCATAGATGCTAAAGAATAATGGTGGATATTAGGCAACCTTATAATAAAAACCACTGTTATTTATTAAAAACACTACTGATTTTATTTATTGGAATCTTTACGTCTTTATCTAATGAATTCATGAAGCTATAACACTATTAAGAAAAGTATGAAACTAAAAAGGAAATCTGTATTTAAAACTGTCGACTACATTCTTTTTTGGTTACTATAAAAATAACTCCAAACAAATAAACAATGGTCACATGATGAGCCATAAAGCATCTTAGGTTTAATGAATAAGTATGTTAAATATAAATAGAAGTACCTATTGTCATAGAGTGGATATAAAGTCGTTAGAGGGTAGCAGTCTATTAAGCATATAAAATAACCATATGTTCACTTAAAAAGAATAGGGTGTAACTTGAAATTGATTTTTTTTTTTAAATAAAATAAAATAAAATAAAATAAAAAATAAAACTTAATTGTGTTCACTATGCTTTGGCCCATTGAATCTCCAGCTGACAATATAAATCTTGTAGGAAGAATTATTCGACCTTTTAATATAAGATAAAAATCCAAAAAAGGTATTTTTTTTGTGATATGGGTATAGTAAAAGATGTTTACTAAAAGACAAAGGTGATTGAAAACTGTAGGGTTTGGTAACTTAGAAGCCATCGGTATCTCTGGGGATTATTAAGTAGACTGATTTAATTTGGAGATAAATTGTTCTAAAATACATAACATCTAAGAATACTATGCACCTTTTTTTTTTTTTAAAAAATAAAAAAAATAAAAAAAAAAAACCTTCAAAGCGTTTCTTTAGAGATAATGGTCTAGCAATTATTTAGATTAATCACTAAGCATTAGAATAATTCTTCGGAAATGTTAGTGTATTGTTTATATATAAAATATAAAAAGCACACACCAGTTTTTTTAGTGAAAAATATGCTCGACCAAGTGTCAACTATCCTGTCACAACATGAGACATTAAACCGGAGACATAACCTATGAGATTCAACCTCCTATAGTCTAATGTGTATAGAATCCGTTATACGTTATAGCTGTTTACTATATTCATAACAATCGAAGATTATATGACAATTCTTTTAAAAAATTAAACAATCATTTAAAAAATAGTGCTTATAAAAATTAAAAAAACTTATTACAATGTATTTGACTTTTAAGAATGAAAACGAGCTATAGTATGAGAACCTTAAAATATGTTTTCAAAGTGAGTGGTGTAAACTTTTCAATCTATCTTTTCTATTGTTGAAAATTTGAGGCCATGAAACCATTGAAAATTTAAGAATTTTATTGTAGATAAAACAAACACATAATGGTACTAGAATATGGCTAGTTGAAAAAAACATAACGAGGAATTCTGAGAAAAATGATATTATATTACACGATAAACCTTTTGTTTCTATTAAATAATAATACATAAGAATACCAACATAAACATATTGTTCTGTAAATAAGAAGTAGCAAGTCATTCAAATTTATGGGTAAACTAATAGCTAAGAAACTATAAAGTATAGTAAAATAGCTAGTCTTTAATAGATGAGACAAGGGAAATGTATATCACTAAATATTTGGTAAATTCTATAAGACAATAAGGGATCTTTATTTGACTAATAAGAATTCGATGGAGTGAGAACTTTTCTTTGGTTATTGTGTAGCGTGATTATGTACAGTGGGGTGCAGTATAAACTCTGTCAAATACATTTGTATCCTAGGAGAAAAACTTTATTCAAAACTGCCTCTTCTTTCTTAAGTTAATCAAATAATATTTTATTTTTATTTTTATTTTTATTTTATTTTAATAAATAAATAAAAACAATACTAAGTTCTATACTAGCAAGACGGTTATGTAGAAGGAAGTAGTCCTCCCAAATTCCTGACCTGAACTCAATTCATCAAGTGAGATGTCATGAACCAATCATTCCACAAGAGAATAACCACGGCTAGCACCTTTTTATGATCTGAAAGACCCCCCGTTGTTAGAATATGAGAACATACTTATAAGATCAAGAATAACATGATTACCAGTATAAAGCGGAGATACATGGCTGTGATAGAAGTCAAAGGTGGGCAACACCAAATATTAGAGTTCTTTCAATAATTTCGTATGCATTCTTCTGTTATTCTTTTTATCTTTTTAATTTTGAAGTCTCTGCTATGTGTATTGCGTTTGTTAATAAGACGGGAAAACAATTGCTCTATATAAGGTAGGTTGAACGATCAAGCAGTTCTTACTAATTTATATATAAAAAAAAACTATAGTTTCTTCGGAGAGCCTCACATTTCTTTTATTTATACCTCAATCCCCAGAAAATACACATTTATTGGATGCTGTCTAAAATACTTATCACTCACAGTTAATTATTTTGTTTACTAGCAAGATAGTCGACTTATTTCTCTAATATTTCTGGAAACTGTGGATTGAGTCATGTCTACTCGAGACCTTGGGGGTGATGTTACCCACTAGTAGCTTATTCATTGAAACTACTGGTGTTTATGTTGTATGGGAACACTGGCATTACTAAGAGAAACACTCCAGTTTCCATTCTTCTTTTTATCTTTCTTCTGCCCCTCATTCTCAACGCGTTTAGTAAAGCCAGAAGCCGTTAGTGTAATATTTCTAATTGTATTCTCAGAACTGTCTAATTTCTTTAAGAATATCCTTCTTTGGACTTTTAATAGCCACAGGAATAAGTTTATATTGCTAGTGTCTTTTAATCCCTTGCCGACATGAATACCCTTCGGAAATCTTATTCTTTATTGTTACTTGTAATCACTTCTATTCCTTATTTTCTTTATTTAGAGGTCTTATAGTTGCTTATTTCACTTTATTCGCGCTTTCTCATATTTATTATCCCATATTCTTGAGTTTCTTTTTATATACATTATTATTAAAGTTCACTACATCTCATAAAATGACCATGATCAATGAGTGAATAGAAACAATCAAAGGAAATAAAACATCCGAGATAACAACAGCATTTTGAACTTGTAACTGCTATAAACTGATTAGGTTAGTCTACATAGTGACAATCATTTATGAATTCCTACTGAAGGAATAAAACACGTCACACAATATGCCTCTTTTTTCTTTTTTAGTTGATATGCAACTCGTAGTATCTTCTTTGTGTTCGTGTGCAAAGAATCTTATTTGCACAATACCTTTTTGTCATGCTCAAAAGAACTCGCTCACGGTCTAAACTATCAGGTATAGACTCCATCTACTGTAGGCTTATTGGTATCCTTATCAGGTCTTTTCTATTATTATTATTACTATTATTACTATTATTATGACCGTAGTAGTATCTGACCCTCACGCTCATCGCACACCTTCTGCAAGTTTTGTATCTGACAGCGAGTCTGACCATGAAAGAAGAACACCTTCACCCCCACCTACACCTAGAAAGCGACAGACTGTAGTACCCGTGACACCAACACCCATACGAAACATCACTAGAGAACTAGCTCTAGCAAAAGGTAGGCTTGATATTCCATAGCAGTTGATGTATTGAAGAGAAGAAGAAAAGATTTTCTTTATTTATTTCTCGGATCCGATTGTCTCTAGTGGCATCACCCCACAGGGATGATTCCAGCAGTATTTATTTGTATTCAACAACCACTTCGGCCCAGGGACACAAACTATGCCAACAAGCAAAAGCTCTTTTTCGACGCACAGCCATCCCGTCACGGCTCATAGGCAGAGGCAACGAAAGAGAGACCATGCTCACATTTTGGAATCAGCATGTTATAGAAAATAAGCCAGGCTGCTTGTATGTGTCAGGGTCTCCTGGTACAGGCAAAACTGCCATGTTGAGTGAGATTATTCGTGTGACGGAGGATGATACCATGGATCTTAGGACACACCAAGTTAATGTTGTAATGATCAATTGTATGAGTGTGGGTGAACCTAAAGGAATCTATACAAAACTTGTGTCAGATCTAAAGGGAGATGAATACAAGGCAAACCAGGCCATGGACATTGTACAGGAGGCAAAGATGCTGTTGAATGGAACGAGCAATATTCTCAAGTAAGTTCTGCTTGTATATAGATTTACTTATACAGAGTCAGTGTTGTTGTACTTGATGAGATTGACCATTTGATTACAAAAGATCAAGATGTGCTCTATAAGATATTTGAATGGGCCTCTGTGCCCTCCTCTCGCTTAGTACTGATTGGTATTGCCAATGCTCTTGATTTAACAGACCGTATTTTGCCTCGATTAAGAGCAAAGAACTGTAATAAGAGAGAGAGAAAGAGAGAATATCAGAGAAAGTATAGTATATTGACTAGTTTATTTATTTAGGTGAGCCTCAATTGCTTAACTTCAATCCTTACAAGGTAGAAGAAATTACGTCTATTATCAAGGATAGACTCTATTCACTTGTTGAGAATGAAGAGAACCCGTTTGGACCAGCTCCAACACCCAATGAAAATACACCACTACCTCTTATGCAACCAGTCGCTGTAGAATTATGCGCACGCAAGGTAGCAGCAGCCATGGGTGATTTGCGTACAGCATTGGATGTCTGTCGTCAGGCCATTGATATGGCAGAAATAGAATGGAAGAAGAAAGTAGCTGCTGCTAGTACTTCTCCTTCAGTGAATGGCGTGGTGCCATCCATGGAGCCTAAAGTAACAGTAGCCCATATTGTGAAAGTACTTCAGGTGGTTTATGGCAGTCCAACCCTCCAAAAACTCAAGCAGCTTAATATACAACAAAAGGTTGTAATGAGTGTCTTGATGGTTATGACAAAATTAACCCGTGAATCTGTCAAGAGTGCAATTACATTGGCAAAGGTAAGATATATATAGTAAGATAGAAAGTCTTACTGTGCATTTAGTTTCGAGAAGATTACAGAGTGTTGTGTTCAAAACATACCAGCTCTATATCACCTGTATCAAGGACAGAGCTGAGTGATCTACTATCGATGATAGAAACAACAGGCATGATTAGCTTTACAAATAACAAAGAAGAACGCCTGAGACGTATTCAGTTGAATATCATTGAAGATGATATTATGCAAATGGTACGAAGTGATAGTACACTTGATGTATGGGTAAAAGATATTCTGGAAGACACTTCATAGTACCAACCTTTTATTTTATTTTATTTCTAATACATATACTATGAGAATATTCTTTAGCATATTTCATTCAAACATATCACCTTTTCTCGAGACTAATAAATAAGTAATAAGACAATACATATATAAATTTGAAAGAAAAAAAAAGGCAACCGCCGATAAATAGAAAGGAAAGAAATTGAGATTTGATGAAACAAAGAGTAAACAACACTATACAAAGGGTAATCTTTCGATATTATGTATAAATATATCAATAAATATCTCTAAGGAAACAGTCCTTTATGTATCTATCCTCCCTTCATCTCTCGGCCATAATCATCAAAAGTAAGCTGAAAAAAGGGGTGTCGAAGGGCTTCACGCGCGGATATTCTTTCACTTGCATCATAGACGAGCATTCTAGAAACAAGATCCAAGAAATGTCTTGTGAGATTTGAAGAGGGAACAATGATTTCCTAACACAGGGAGTTTAATATCATGAATAAAGACAGTTATGAACAGATAGTTATGAGCATATTCTCACACACACACACACATACACATACACATACACATACACACATACACACCTTCAGGGGCCGAAGTGCACGAACATATTTTCGGCTCTGCTTAGTTGTCTCAGTATCTGGATATTTAAGACGCCCACCATTAAAGAACTTGTGGGCTTCTCGACTATAATATGCTTAGCACACACGCACACATGCACACACACACACACACACACACACACACACACACACACACACACTTTCTTTTGTTGGTCATTCATGGATTTACCTTGCACTTCTTATTATTTTTAATGGCAATTTTCCTAAGACTACTTCCATCATTGCCAAATGCTCAAGATTCTCATGTGTTTGGAAAAGGGCATCCCCAGTAAAAAATTCAACCAATATGCAGCCTATCGACCAAATATCACATGGATAGGACCAGCCCATACCTAGTTGTGGGATCCACTGTTCAACACAAAAGGCATCCAACACATCTCAAGACAGCTTACCCAATATAATCTCTGGTGCTCTATAGTGTCGTGTGGACACCACTGAAGAATGGTAATCTTGTTCAAATGTAGCAGATCCAAAATCAATTAACCTGATCTCTGTGTTTTGTAGCACTTGTGATGTTGTAGAAGGGTCACACTAATAGAATAAGTCATTCTATGTACTTGTTTATTCTCCTGGCCTCTTACATTTCCGTAGTCTGTTGATATTTCGTTACTTGAATGATTTACCAACAGAATATTCTCTGGTTTAAGATCTGTATGAATCAGCTTCAGGTCATGGACAACTTGACAGTTGGATGTTTAGTACTAGGATGCATTCTAGGCACTTACATGACACACTTGTGAGCAATTGCTTTGCAAATTGTTGAATGTGGTGTGATGGAAAAGGGCGAAACTCATTTGACTTTAAGAAATCAAAAATGGATTGTCCAAGAAGTTCAAACACCATGCAGATATGATTGTTGTAATCAAACCAGTCAAGTAGGTGAATACAATTGCTGTACGTCTGTGAATAGAGTGTTCCCCCCCTTTTTCTGTAGGCTAGTTCATCACTTACTTCAGGTTCAAAGGGTCGTGTTCCTTTAGTGTTTTAAGTACTCTGATTTCCACTTTACTTGCTTCTCTGTATTTTGGAATAGCACGAATGATTTTGACTGCACAAAAGTTTCTTTTGACACGATCATAGCATTCCACAACTTTGCCAAAAGTACCTTGTCCCAGCAAGCGCATCATTTTGTCTAGATGCCATTCGCAGAGTGTGTATCAGTAGCATGAGCAGAGGCATCTAAAGGGACTTACATCGTCTCGTTAGAGATTCGTTGGGTTTAATTACATAGTGGCCATCTTTATCGTCAAAAGGGTGCTATAAAAAGGCGCAAGTAAGGGAATGAGCTATCCACAAGATAAGATCTCATATTGCTATCTCTCTCTTTCTCTATTCATTTATATTTATCATTGTACCTGAATTACAGGCACAGGTGCAGGTATAGGCTGAAGTAATAGTGATTGGCTCACTAAGTGTAATGTTAGTATCTTATGTTTCTATCCACCCTTCTGTGCTGGTGTCAATAAGAGAGAGAGACAGACACAGACATACAGACATACACATATACATATACATATACATATACATACACCCCAATGTATGCATATATACACATATACATGTAAATACACATATAAATACAGGTGTAAATGCGTGTGTACATGTATACATATATATGCATCTGAATTAGTGTCTATAGGTATGTGTGTCTGTGACTCTTTACCTTGATGGATCAATGCTGGTGGATCGTTGTCTTTTCGCCTTTTTTTGGGTGCTATTGTTATGGCGACTGGTTTTTGATTTAATGGGTCTGCTTCTTGGCCATGATCTCTTCGAGGCCTTTTGGAGCGTGTAGAGGCAGCAGGAGGTCCAGTGTTGTACTGAATGGTATTGTCCAATAGGTGGTTGCTATTTTCTATCAACTGAGCAGCAATGGCTCGACGGGTTATCATGTTATTAGCATGTGTTGGTCTGGAGCTTATAAGATTCTCCTCTTCCTCCTCATGTTGTTGTTGTTGTTGTTGTTGTTGTTGTGATGAAGGGGAGGGCTGTGGTGTGGGTGTATCTTCAATCACAATGACTTCAGAGGGATATCCATTCTTATAGAACTCTGCTTGCCAGTTTTCTTTTCGTGATCGACTTGGGATGGATGTTATGCTCATACCAGGTAACAAAGACTATTGAGAATGAGTGGATGGTGTAAGAATACGTATTTTTAAAGAAAGAAAGAAAAAAAAAACAAACAGTCAAATTGCAAGTCCAGAAAAAGTTCTTTTCACTACAAGTGGAGTCAATCGTCTTTACTTTCTGTTCTAGAGGAGATACAGAGAATAGAAGAGTAAAAATAATTCCTATAATAAGTTTTACCTTGTAATTTTATAGAACAAGAATGAAGAAGATCGTGGCTGGTTGCGAATAAGATGGTGAGCAAGGCGGTCTATGAAATCATAAGGAAATATCTTTGAAATGAGAGATTGAGTGAGGGATGTTCTTCCTGAAGCTGCAGGAAGTAGTAGAAGGACACCGTGTGTTTTATTATCTGGCAAGGTTTTCTTTATTGAAATGGATAGGAGTGCCACTACAGGTGCTATTATGAAGGTCTAATACCACCATGACTACTACTATAATCAGGAGAGTCATTAATATGTATGATGTTTCTTGAGGGGAAAAAGGTTGTTGAGAAAGGCAAAAAAATTTATCCTTTTTATTGATCTATGTATTGATCTATGTATTGGTCTATGTATTGATCTATGTATTAATGTAGGTATTAATGTAGGTATTGATCTATGTATTGATCTATGTATTGATCTATGTATTGATCTATGTATTGATCTATGTATTAATGTAGGCATTGGGTTTTCTACTTGTATAGATTTTGTCCTTTCTGTTTTCTTTTTCCTCTACGATGAGAATAGACACATTTCATACCCATGTACAAGAAAAAGAACTAAAAGGTGCAATTCACAGATTTCTTTACAAGGAAAGTGGTCTTTTTTTATTTTTATTTTATGATCTATGATAGAAAGCAACAAGTATTGGTTGTCTGTGGGCTATTTTATCTATAAGAAAGTGAACAGCTGTTTTATAGAGTCCACCCTTTTGCCTGTGCCTGTGCCTGTGCTTAAATTCAAATTAGTCTTTTGGTTTAAATATTAATTAAGGGAAAAGATAGAGCAAACTACAACAGCTTTACTAGCCTGTCTTGATTCTTCCACTCAAAACACAAAGACAAGAAGGTTGTGTTTTATCCTTCTAATAATAGAATCTAAAGAGAAGGAAAATGGCATTGATAGGCTCTGTTACTTTTCCCATTTTCACTCACTCATTACAGGTTATCTTTTTATATAAATATATATAATATAGTAAATAGTAGGTTATTAGTGGCTGTTTATCAGTGGCTGTTTATCTATTTAACTCTTACACTAGGATTCTTCTTTTACAAGCAGTCAGTTTTCCCGAGAAGATTAAATAGACTGGGCTAAATTAAGATAAAATTCCAAAAAGCTAGTTTATCCAAAGAAAGAGTATGTCTATTTGGTATGACTGTGTACAAGGGGATTATCTACTTACCACTGTAGTAGTGTAGAATGCGATCCACTCAGTGTCCAGTGTAGATTCTATTCTAGAATGAGAAGGTTGATCAAGCCATTGTATTCAATACTGAAGAAAGTAATCTAACACTTGTTCCTCTATCAGCTACAGTAAGAACAGCAGAAACAGTAGGAATAGTAGAAGGTTATGAGGAAACCCACTCCTCTATTCTTGTGAATATATCTCTTGTTATACAATAAGACTGTATTATTATTATTATTATTATTATTCTTGTTATTATCTACTCTTGCTATAAAATAATACAGAGTATCTGTCATTGGGTCATATAAACACCTATCTCTAGACTGGCAGTGTGAATACCACTTAATTACTATGGCATTTATTGATCTACTTCTATTTCTATGCACTGCTACTATGAATATTAATGTCTATCTCTCTTAAGTACGATCTGCTGGTTTCAACATGTACCTATAATATTACTGTTAAAACACAACAAACAGCAGATTAAATATAAATACAATCGCTTACATTCTCACGACAAACAAACCAGCAGGCATTCCCTTTTGTGTGTCTTCCTTCACAACTACCAATCCTGCTTTCTCAAATATCTTCTTTAGGGCATGGTTGGGTCTATACATCCTTTGTTTATCAGTAAAACAACACAGAATATCACTCAATGATGATTACCTTGTAACACTACTGTCTTCTTCATCAATCATGTACTCCTTGGACGCACTGTTCTCCTTGACAGCAATGAGGCCATTAGGCTTTAATCCCTCAATACATCGCTTGAAAAAGGCCACCAGATCCTCTATTGACATATACATACGGTTACAAATAAAAAATAAAAATACAATGAGTAAATTGCATTGACATGTCATGGAATATAAAACATACCATCATTCAAATGTCCAAGTACCCACTGACACCATATCAGGTCATATTTGTTCTTTTCAGGCACAAAGTCCTGCAATCCCATGGCATAGAGATAACCCACTCTTCCCTCATCAATCTCCTGTTTCAGGTAATCATCTTTTGCCTGTTGAACAAAACCAGCCTCTTGCTCAACCAAATCCACCTTTTGAAAGGGCACCTTGAGCAGGAAATTCTTGGTGACGCGCCCAATACCAGCACCACAGTCGCACGCATAGCCATTATTAAGCACAGGAGCCTCGCTGTGAACAAATTCCTCAATGAACTCCAAGGATCCTTTGACGTCTATTGGATCTATCATCTCAAACCCACCGAGCATACCATCCACAGTAGGGGAAACTGATGTCCAGTAGGTCTGGGCATTAGTGTACCAGGTAGGTTGTTGCATAGCCTCCATGTTATTATTCATTTTTCGGATTCTATACAAGCCTAGATGCTTTATTAATCCCGTTTCTTCATCTCACTTCTCTATACTATGCAACTACCGTACAGTTGACCTGGTAAGTTTATGAAGACACATGCCATGGTGTCATTGTTTCTTATAGTGACTGCTTTACGAGGAAATGGATTCTTTTGCTTTTCACAGTCTGTAGTTCTGATGCTCCTCTCTTCCTGAGAGCCAATAGAATGACTGACTTTATATACATAAGTTTAATATATTCAATGGATCCATTCAGGTGATAAGTAGGATAGTTTTCTAGTGGTGACATTAAGGAGAAAAAGAGTATTTCAAAGGGACCACGGATTCTGTGCCAGTCCACCTGTCAGTACCTCCAACTTCCCCTGCTGGTTCACAACAACAATATCCTCCAAGCGAATACCAAACTCTCCAGTGATATAGATTCCAGGCTCAACACTAAAGGTCATTCCAGGCTCAAGTAGCTGTACGTGGTTTCCTTGGTTCATGTAAGGCTCTTCATGCATCTCCTCACCAATGCCATGTCCCAGTCTGTGAGTAAAGTAGGGACCAAAGCCAGCTTGTTCGATGGTATGTCTTGCATACAAATCCACCTCAGCACACGAATCTCCTGCTCTGCTTTGGTTCAAGACATTGTCCTGAGCTCTTCTTACAGAATACCAGGCATCCTCAATGGTTTGGTTGTGGCCGCGCTCACTCAAGAAGAAGGTTCTTGTGATATCTGCCTGATAGCCTACAGAACACACCCCCTCATCCACACATAAGCCATTCTCTTCCTGGCACTAAGCAACAGCCCTCCTTCCTTACCAAGCAATCTTCCACCGGTATCAATCAATACTGTGCTGTCCTTTGTCACCTTTTTCTCATTTCCAGGGTCTCCGTGAGGGAAAGCAGCATTCTCATCCACAAGAGCAACCACCCACGTCTCATCCAATCCTGCCACTGCAAGTGCATCTGTCATCATCTTGGCGACGTCTCCCTCTGTCATGCCTGGTACTACATAGGACCGCACAAGTTTCAAAGAAGCCAAAGTAGCATGATTGGCACATCTCAAAATATCAATTTCTGCAGGAGACTTCACCATTCTCAATGAACGAATCAAACGAGGCGCCATCTGCACATCTTGGTGGTGGTGCTTTGACACGGCTTGACGAATGCCATCATAAACAAACATACGAATATCCTTGTCCACAAAAACAGGGCTATCCACACTCCCACCAAGAGCAAGCAGAACAGCATCGTAGGGAGAATGGTCCTCAATCCACTGAACAAGGGTGGGCTGGATGGCTTTTGGCAGACGAGCTCTTTTCAGTGCCTCCTCTGCTCGTGTGGCCTCAAACATGGGAGTCACCACTGTCATATTGATACCGGTGGGTAGACTGCTGTCGGGACGCAGCACCACCAGAAAGGGGCGCTCTGTCAATGACCAGGCAATGTTCGCATAGTACATCATGGAAGGTCCAGGCTCAACAATCAAAGCAGATGTATTGCTCTCCAACAATAATTTGGATAATTTTTTCTGGCGCTCAATGTATTCTTCTGGTTGGATCGACAGAGTGTCTTTGCAGTAGCCTTGAAGTGAAGAGAAGTCTCTTGACAGGTCATTTCCAATGGGCTTCCAACCTTGAAGAACCCACACACCCCCTGCTAGTCCAGCCACCACCACTGCAACGAATAGAGTGCGAAGAAGCTGGTGTAGGTAGGATGAGGACAGGTGGCCAGAATGTAGAGGAGTGTCTTCTTACCAGTGTCTTTGTCTTTAGTCTACTCCAATAACTTGTGCCCTGGTGTTGGCCAAAGAACGGCGTTGTCTCCTCTGCTGTTGCCATATGTAACCACACACACAGAGAGAAAAAGAGAAAAAGAGAAAAAGAGAAAAAGAGAAAAAGAGAAAGAGAAAGAGAAAGAGAAAGACAAGTAAGGCAAGCAGGCAGGCAGACAGGCAGACAGGAGGACTGGATAAACACACTCAGCCAGCCTGGGCCAAGGAGACAGGTCACCTGATAGCGATGATGAATGTGACGGGTAGCTAAGGGAGCTGATGAAGGGTGAAGAGGCATGTGATTGGTTCATTGGGGTTTGTGTAGCTTCTCTTAGTGCAAAGACTTGTTCACTCGTTTGTTGGTTATGCCAAGACAGATAAAAACGTGTTTGTTGATAATACAGGGGAGTTGGGATCCATTTGAACATGTGGCATTCACTCTCAAGGCAACAGTGAAGAACATGCCCTGTTATTCTACAGTCTACAGTCTATAAGTTACAGTCTATAAGCTGTGCTATAGGAATATAACATATAACATCATATTAAATAAAGAATAGGGTTGGCTACAGCAGTACTTTGTTTTTATTACAAAGAGAAATGGGCAGGTAACACTATCCCTTTCTTCAACCTATCTATGAACACTCCTCCTGACAAAAGGAATCTATTCCCAGTCATAGATTCATGTGTATGTTTATTCTACACACACAGAGAAATCTCCTTTAATCAATACACTTTTCTATCTCTCTTCAAGGAAGAAGGATAAGGAACATGTTTTATTTTACTATTGTATTTTGTTATTTTGTTATTTTGTTATTTTGTTATTCTGCTATTTTGTTATTCTGCTATTCTGCTATTCTGCTATTCTGCTATTTTGTTACAATGATCTGCTTGTTGCCTCATGATAAGTGTCACCAGCATACATCACCATTTTCCCTTGCCACCCTACAGATCATAAACAAGTGACGTTGAGCATATCTATTCTTTACGCGTTCATCCATGTCTCTCGATGGAGATGTGTATCTCTTTCTCTTTTTACCTGAGAATATCTTGAATAGAGCGTCCTTTACATATTTCTCCTGCAATACATCCAAACCTGTGCCAAGTTCATGTGGTATGGCTAGACTCAGCACTCCTAGACTCTCACAAACACGCCGAAGTTCCGTTAAGCATGCTTCTAGATCTGCGTAATTGGGTCGATTGTATATTTTTGGCCTTGTAATAAGATAGAAGGCATATTGTCTACTTCTCAGGGGTAAACAGGCAACCTGCCCAACAGACTTCTTCTGTGCCTGGAGTTGTTGAATACCACCGAACCGTTGACGAAATATACAGGAGATACCTTTTAGGTTCAAGAGTTATACATTGGACCATCAGTTAAAGGCAAACAAACCTTTATTTAAGCGAAAGTCTTCACTCACACAGATGACAAGACTGTCTGTGGGTGCGATGGATTCAAAGAACCCTCTATTTTGTTCATCAAAATCAAATGTCATGGCGTGTAGTGCGTCAATGGGTGGAATAGGTGTAAATACGAGAAAGAGAATAACAAGCAAAAGAGAGAAATTGAGGTGCTTGGAAAAGAAAAGGGGCTATGAACAATCATCTTCCCATATAAAGACGATAAAGAGTGAAAATAAAGGAGGGGGGCTTCCATTTAGGATAGACACAATTCTTTATGACTTAAACTGAAAAGGGACGTGTGGCAATTTATCTGCTGCAGAATCCCTACCCTAACTTCATCACCCCATAAATTCCCTCATTTTACATAAAGTGGTAATGTTCATTGTGGTTTATGGCTGTGAATTCAGCATTTAGAAGGGCTGTTGTCTATACAATGACCATGGAGGTATGGCTCTCTCTCAAAGCAAACCCACTAAGAAATCCTAGCCTATATCTTTGGTCACTGCATCGGAATATCAAAAGCGAATTAAGCGAACCATTCCTCTGCTCAGATGAGAATAGGAAAAGGGTCACTAGTCTTCAGACTCCGGCAGACGCTTGTCATTAGGAAAATCATACACTCTGTTCCTTCTATCTCTTGTTGTTCTATCGGCTTTGTATCTATATGTCCTATAGAAAGAAAAGAAAAGGTATTTTATATAGATCTCTAGGATGATCAAGAAAATATATAAAAAAGACATTGGATATACCCTCATCTTTTGTAGGAGTTAATGAAGAAAGAAACACCCTTATTGAAGCATTCTGCATGCTCAATATACCCCATAATACTACACTTGGGCTAATGAAGTACTATCAAGCAACTGCTCTATTATACTATTCCAAGATAAGATAACGCATGATAGATATTGGTGATACTAATACCAGAGCAATAGTAAGAGAGATCAATGGTAGATCCTATTAGCATAAAATGGAAATCATTAACACTTGGCAGCACATGTCTCCATGACAATAGTAGGTAGGCTTACTGGATGAGTGAGCCTCTATTCATAATATTTTATAATTTATTATTTTCTTAAGAATAACTATACAGTAGATCAACACTTTAATTGACTTGTGTGCATCTTCATTAGACCCATGAGAAATTATACTGTCTTGATCTAATGAGATGCAATATGAAATCCTAAAGAGTAACTAGAGTAAGTGAATGCTAATATAATTTGAAATGGACCTTCTTCTAGATTAATAAAGGCTCTACATCAAATTGAAGATGATTAGTGATATGTTATGAAGCAGGTTTGGTGGTAAGAGTAAAAGTTGATGGGGGTCTATGTGTATAGTGAAGAGTGGTGTAATCTCCGACCAGTACATCCATGCCGTGAAGCAGATGTATTGGCTCGAGTTATGTCTTGTATCATTCTTAGACCCCAGATTTTATTGATCACTCAAAATAGCATCGTGCTAGTAGACATATCAACATTATTATAGTGTACTAGAGTTCAATAAAGTAGCATTAGAACACTCTTCAGCTAGTCATCTCAAATCCTGGATGTATATACAATTGAGCATTCCTTGACGTAATTGAAGAAGAGAATATACAAAAAAACGTTGATCTACACTATTGAAATACATTTGAAGGCTTTTCTGTTGTTGGAATAAGAGATAGTCCCTAAAGACAACCTGCATTTCTATTTTCTGTATGCAGTGGAAATACCATGGTATAGTGGATACCATGGATAAGTACACCAATGACCGATGAATTATTTAATGGAAACTATTTTTGTTGCTATAGAAAATTATTTTGATTCCTTATTGAGGCTTTGAGGTTTATGAATATGGATTTTAGAAAGTTACAATAATATTAAGCTAAAGCATGAAAACAAAAAAGAGATCTGCGTTTTAAACCCCCAGTTTTTTTTTCATTTACTTTTTGATGATTAGATATGGTATAAGTTAATTATAAATAGAGGCAGTAAATAAACTCTCTCTATTTTAACAATACATTGAAAACATAGAGTAGAATAGAAGTGTGATGGTCTATTTGTTTACATGATAAATATTTACAAGCTGATCCATTCAATTGATCTTTTGTATAATAGTTTTACCTCAACGGATAAATCACCCCACATTGTAATTCAATAGAAATATCACTGACCAGTTATTATCCTATGAAAATGCATAGAAATATAATATAATATTTTATCCGGCATTATTCTCAATTTTCTTCGATGTTTCTGCTTAAGAAAGACATTTAATAATTAATTATTTTGAATCTCTAGCAATAGACATCGAGTATTTCAAGAATGGCAGCCAACGTACTCGCCCGATTTGTACAAAATTGAAAATCAGAAGTGTTTGGTAATGGTTAAAACCAAAAATGTATTTTAATCGTCAGCGATGCTACTGTCTAAATCACCCATGATACAATAGTTGAAATCGTCAATGACGCTATAGCTTGTCTGATCCCGCAAAAATTAGACAGAATTGAAATTATGATGTAGAGTTCCAAGTTTTGGGGTTTGAGGCAGCAAAATGCACGTACCATTTTCTAATAGTGAGATCTGTGCACAGAGATGCACGTCTTGCATAAAAACAATCGACTGCTTTTCAAGTTAATTCATTAGATGGTTTGAATAAATAGTTTATTTATTGATATTATAAATAGAATAGATATGAAAGGTATCGGATTGGTATGATGGTAATCTCAAGTGACCATATTGCATCTGGAAAGAACGTATAGTTTGATCGGATAAAACAATAACCACCTATATAGAAGTAGTAAACAGTCTAACGGTTCTAGGATCGTACAATTTTTATTGGTATGATTTAACAAGTGGACATTCATTCCGATCCTTTTTTGTAACTATTGATGAATAATAAGAAACAAAAAACAAAACAGACAAATTATATTGATTTTCATGGACAATATGCAAACTAAGCATTGGAACAATAACTGTTGACAAATAGCCATCAATAGAGAAGATACTGAAATGTAATTCTTAAAATGTTTCAATAAGTAACCATTCTACCCAGAGTTATTTTCAGAAATCTATTATGATCGAATGATGTTAGTAGATCATAGTATATAAGATGTCTTTTCTGTTAAATGCTTTCATGCCAAATAATACTATGGTAAATATTATGTTATTTTTTCATTTTTATTTTTTTAGGAAAGAAAATGGCATTAATTTTACTCTCTTAGCATTTATATAGGAACAAAAAATGGGATTTCAACAGTCAATAAATGTGCACGTGGTTTCAATTGACTGATGAAGAAAACTTTACGGTACGAAAATTTTCTTGTAAAAAAAAAGCCTTGCTCATTTTTTATTTTTTTTTTAAAAAAAAAACTGGTATGAAGTTCTTGAGCTTTTCATTGAAAATACAGCTTGAAAAAAGAAAAGGCAGTATATACTATTCGAATATGTTTATTAGTGTCTAGCTAAAAAGAAAGGGGAATGCGCGTTTACCCGTATGACTTGAAAGGAACAAGAAAAAAATTGCCAGACTAATTTTATAAAAATATTTTTTAACAAAAATATTAGCAAACCTTTCTTATTTGAAAAATAATCAAACACAATACTTGGATGAAAAGATACTATCAATCGAAAGATACCAAGTGCTTTCTGTTTTTTTCTGTTGAAAGGTATGACTGATAGAGAAAAAAAAATCTAGAGATCTCACCGTTGGTAGATTGGCTAAGTCAATTTTAATTATTATTATTTTTTGAAAAGAGTGTCCTCCCAAAACACGACCCCAGATCTTAGAGATAAGTAAAAAAAAATCTATTCTATTCATTGGATCCGTGGGTATTTTGTGCGATCTTTCTTGCTACAAGGTTTATATTTTGCGTAATGAAGAAATAATCATCAGATTTTTGAGAATGGTTGTCTATAAAAGATATTTCTACATGTAGGAATATCGGGCTTATGAATTATCTCAATTATCCATCTTAGATGATTATATCTTTCATGGATTCTATATAAACATAAGGTTTGGTATTACTTGTAAGTGGCTTTCAAATAATGAAAAGCTTAAAGAGTAGAATATATTATTAATAAGATGTGGGCAGAGGAGACTTGGAATCACAATGGCTCAAGAGACACAGAGCGTTCTCAAAATAGAATTGTCTCAAACATAACACAAAGAACTTTTCAAATATTTTAAAACTCTGAATACTGCTGTCTAATTCTTTCTTGAGCATTTCTTTTGTATTGGACGCCCATCATTTTAAATATAAATAAGATAAGAGAATCTTTGGTAGCTATCAATATACTAAGGACTATGAGATTGGAAGCGCTGATAACCACCATTGTACACAGAATTATGAGATTAGATAAAACATTAGTTCATCAATTCAATTATTTTATTGAAATATCATAGGTATATTGATATTAGTTGAGAGATAAAATTGTATATTTAGTTAGTTCACTTGCAAAAAGAGAATATTTTATCCAACCTATTATTCATTCATTAATTGTATCCGGCTCTTTTAAATAAACAGCCATATAAAGTTGAATATAACGTGTTATTTCATATTCTAGACAATACTAGACCTTCCTGATGATCGAAGCACTATTACTCATTTAGAACTAATTTTAAGATGCTTCTCAAAAGCTAGCTAGTTCATAAGCAGGTCTTAAACCTTTATTTGTAGAGAGATATCATGTAAGCCCATTGACTAGACCTCTATAACCTAAGTCTCCGCGATAATCTGGCTCAAGCAGGTTCCACTGATTGTCCACACCGATCTTCACATCATTATAGGTTACATTATGTAGTGTCATTAGTATGCATTACCAACTAGACTCACAATACTGCACAGTCATCGTACCTTCTCTGTAAACCAATTATATGTCTTCTTTTGAGAACGAAATTTCTGATATCCTTCTACTGTTTCACTATATTGCCACTATTATTGACTTTTTCATCTGTGCGTATCTCTATTATTAATCGAATCTTAGTCCATGATAAATGCTAAAGAAATTCAGGCAAAATAGAAAGTCCACTTTTGCTATGACAGAAGCTAATTCGGATATTGGCTCTAGACTCATCCATTGGTAGACCCTTTGCGAAAAATTATAAAAAATAATAGGTCTATCGCAAAATAAGCTCAAAAATCCACCGTGCTTTGACACAGGGTATTGATACGGTTCTGCCATTGCACAAGACTAACTATGTTTTCTATTAAAATGTCACTTCTCATCACCTAAACAGGTTACTATACATTTGTTTGATATTCTTAGAATATGTATTATCTACCACTATTAACAACTGATATGTTTTCTTTTGGCTCAGTAAACTCGGTAACAGTACCATTCACTAGGAACTTGGACGTGTTCTGTATAATCTATTATAAACTCAGAAAGAAAACATGCGGCGGTGGGCGCCCTTTGTTTATGCATTTTGGTTCGGCATATTTAATATTTGTGTACAGTTAGAAATAAAGAACTCGATTTTTTTTTGAATAATAGAAGCCGATAAAATATGGCTCTATTATTATTTTGTTCTCAAATGGCAATATGGCGATTTCATCTACATCCGGTCTATTTGAAAGAGGGAGAGAGAGGAGAAGAAATAGGAAAAAAAATTGAGAGGGAGAGGTAATTTGTGGTTAGAGAGATCCTAAAGCATAAGGTAGACGTTAGACTCTTCATTCACTCATTCACCCATTCACCCATTCACCCCATTCACTCGTTCACTCAATAATGGAAGACTAAAACATGTCTCTATACTCTCTATGACATTTTAAGCTATAAAGAATGTGCTGATGTAAGAACATTAAGGTCTGTTAAAAACATAATAGATCTACAGTTTATTTTTATAGGAAAGTTTGTCTAGTCTTATATCAAATGACCAAGAGTTTTGCTTTACTACGACTATTGTGATAAAAATTAAATTGGAGTTTAAATACTCTAAAGATTACTTTTATCTAAAAAAAATGGCTGTATGTTTTTATATATACAATCTCCAGCTTCTTTGCCAGCATGTGACAAACTACAAAATAAGCACTCCTGCTAATTATAGGAAAAGGTGATTTTTTACCTTTTTTTAGCGTATATGAGGTGCTAGTAGATAGTACAATACATTTAGATTGAAAGCATTACTAACTCAAGTCTAATAGATAGATACATAATTCTGTATGTAAATAAAGTAAAATAAAAGTTGGCCTTTTCATAGCTACTGAAATACAGGGAATAAAGCTTCTTTTTTTTACCATTAAAGAGAAAATAGAGGAGATTCACTTGCTCTGTCGTCATATATTCTAGACAATAGAAATTTTTTTTTCGTTGAGCAACAACTGCCGAGGCTTCAAAACAAAAGGCCCTTTGCAAACTACTAACAACTATTACTATTATGGTGAGCATATATATAAACAATACAGGAAAGACCTATCGAGGTTAAACAAATAGGCCAAAGCAGTTATGGTATATTTCTTCTTTTTTTTTACCATACAGGCAGATACTGTTTTTTTTTTAAAAAAAATAATAATAATAGGAAAATTCAAAATTTTGTACTGAGTAAGAGTTTTGGAAATAGAAAAATAAATGTGGCCACAACGATGGATTTTATTTTATTGCTATTTCTTTAAATCCTATAGATTACTTGCAATACATATGTCTTTGTCATACTAGAGTAATAGGATCACATAAAAAGATATTCAAATGTTGAAAGGCATTATTTTTGTTAGCCATAGAGAGAGTATACTTATTCAAGTCACCGGGATCCTTTGCTTCCCTTTGAGTCAGAGATAATAAATATTGATTTATGTCAAGGATGACATTACAAGTTTCCAATACTCTTTTATATATATGTGTGTGTATGTGTATGTCGAGTAAGCGTGTGATCACCGGCTTACTATACAAGATTTGTGTGTCAATACATCTTTAGAGGCTTTGATGTTACCATTGACTCTATTTTACAAGGAGAGAGGCTACATGTAGCTTGCAAACAGTGTCGGGTACTGAAAAGGTTTCTCATGAAATTATATCACTGTAGCACGATAAACGCCATCAAATAATGAATGGTTCAATGAAGTAGCTGGTGAATATAGGGTGTGGGAACTTTGAAAGTACCATAAATTATCCAAACAGCCCATTTCCCCTTATTCTTCTTTACACTCCATTACCAAACTTATTTAGGTGTCCGGGGCTGTTAGTATGAACTGCTGTGTTTGTTTTCTCGGAAAATTTCAGTAAAACTATGTCCCTCTTTGGATTTTAAGTCACCACAAAAAAGGTCATTTGGCTTGTTTAGTATTCCCGTGATGATATTTATTGTTTTTCAAAAAACCTTTTTTTATGTATATGTTTTTTTTATATTTATTTTTATATATCGCCTGATACCTCTCTCCACCCCCTTAGAGATATTTACAGAAAAAGGAAGGTTAGAGAATGGGACTCGAATATTTTATATACATATTCTTTCCTTCTTGACATTGATTTCTTAGCTATGTTTTGTGTTATATTTTTATACTATGTCTGTTAAACTCTGTTTAGGATAACTTTGATGCCCAATGCGCGATTGGTACTAAACACCCTTTAATAAAAGATACTTTAAACTACAGTAAAAGATCGGTATGAGTATATTAGCTCGTGATGCTTTAGATATTATTGTGAACATGCCACCATTCTAAGTTTCAACTTATTCCTAATAAAATATTGATCCGTAGTAAAGAGAAAAACAAGCTTTTATTCTTTTCTTTTCTTTTTCTTTTTAAAATAATAATAATAGTGTAAGATGGGTAGGTGTTATAGTATTATATGCTAAAGATTATAAGAGGTACTTTATTAGAAGAAAACATGACTTATTGATACTGATTATTGTCTCTATATAAACATAGTCCGCTCTGTGCACTATCGTTTTTCTTTTGCGGATTAAGATTATCGACTTGATTAACATAGGGTGGTGGAGTGGCAGGAGGAAGGTAGTTGGCAGAGTACATTGTATAGGGGTGGCTTAAGAATGGTGGATAGAGTAGAGGCGCTTGAGGGTGGGAGATTTGCTGGTTAATATTACCATTAGACATCTGTCTCATGAATGTATTGTTGTTTGAGGAGCCAGGGGCAAAAAAGTTGTCTTTTTTATCCCTTGTATGCTCTTTCTCTGCTAGGGATCCAGAAGGCATACGGGAAAAGGCAGGCATATCATGATGGTTGTTTATTTCTTCTTGGCGACTACGCGTGTCTAAGTAAGGAGAGTATTCTTCCTTCAGCATAGAGTTTCCTTGAAGCATCGGTGAAGAAAAGACTGTGGAAGAGGCATTTGTTTGTACACTGGAGTAGAGTGCAGGTTGAGGGTACTGAGGTTGATTTTGAGACATGTTCATGAGTAGGTTGCGGTTCTGGTTTTGATCATTATGGTGGCTAAGTCGACGGTTTGAAGAAGGGGATGATATTTGTGCTTGTGCTTGTGTTTGTGCTTGTGCTTGTGTCTGAGCTTGAGAAATAGTGGTAGTAGATAAATTTCTCAAAGAGCTTAAGCCTATTTCACTAGGAGTCTTTAAACCTGGCAATACAGATGTAGGAGCCATTCTTCTTGTATTATTTTTATCGTTTGCTCTTGCGGCTTGTAAAGGATCAGTGGAACTGAGTGTACTAGATAAAAATGAAGGGTCGGTCATAGAAAAGTCTGTAACTGAAGCTGACGTACGCGAGAGTGAGTAGGAAGTTTGTAAGGAATTTTGTACATAGTTTGAGAATGAAGTGTCCAAGGGAATTATTGTGTTCTCGTAGGTGTTTGAGTACATATATGACTGTCCTTGGTTGCTCATCTGTCGTTGAGACATATTAGGGGCTACTGGTACATTTGAATATATAGACTTTGTTAAGGAGAGACTGTTGGTCAAATTGGAAGAAGTGTCGCTCAAGGCTGGACTGTTTTCGAATACATCCTTAATAGATTCCACTGGAGATATTTTAGATGATGATGCCTGGAAAGAGATTTGGCGTCGAGGGTACTTTCTTGGTGAATCAGTCTTGTCTGTTCCATTTTCATCTGAAACAGCTTGAGACCTTGATCTACGACGATTTCTTGAGTTTGGCAATTCGCTTACACTTCGTTGTGTATGGACCTTCACAACATAGGAGTGACGTGGAATGGTTACAAGTGTAAATCCTTTTTGCTGTTTTAAGCTCTGAGTTCCTGACTTATTAGTCATCTAAGAATGTGTTGGTTAATCGCCATTTTAGTTCACATGTGTTCCATTCCTATTCTCTAACACCCCTTTCTCATGACTGTGCACACTCTCTTCTATGCTGATGTACTTTTAATATTCTCTTCCAGGTACCAACCCAGAAGTGTAAATATGGGCGCTACTTCGTGCTACTGTATCACAGAATAGCACATCACGCAATGATTCGCTGCATGTGAAGAACCCTTATTCCACCCCCAAATACACAAAAAAGGATAAAATATTATACCTCATCAGTCTGGTGAGATAGCGCACTGCTAGGATTGATAGAGTTTTCATAAGAAGATGCTGTTGCTGTACTCTTCATGTTATTGAGCTTTGTTGAAGAACTTGAATAATCATCTGTAATGGAACCTGCGTCTCCGTTGGATGCCAAATACTTCTTACTAACTTCTGGTGAGTCAGTTTTGTTATCGCCAAGGAAAATTGCAGGCACCTCCAACATTTCTGAATCAATTTGTACCATCGTACAAATGTTCTGTAGTAATTTCTGTAACTCTCCTTCTGCATAACCAGACAGTTCTTCACTTCCAGCAGAGGCCATACAGATTTGAGTACAAAGCCCCGTTAAACTTTTGGCTCTTGATAGTGTTTCACTCTGTTTGATTTTCAAGCGTTCTTCAGAAAGTCGGTTATAAAATCTTCTTTCATTCCAATGAAGATTAACGAACTGTGTCTGTACGCGTGTGCGAATGTCTTGAGTAGGGAGTCGTTGACTTGCAAGTTCTCCAATTAACACAGCAACATCCTTTGGCCAAGTCATCTCAATATCTTCGGGGCGCATTAGCTCATGGTTATGTCTTGATGCATTTGGGTTCAAGGATTTTCTAAACTCCCAGCGATCTCCCTCTTTTTCAAACAAGACAACACGCCAACGACAATCACAGCGTTTTGAAGGTCTTTTTCTTCTTGGTGTCGACTTTGGGTTCCTGTGAGAGTCTGGGAATCCTTCTCTTGAACAGTAAACATATATGTTCTAATCACCACCAACAACAAAAAATCCGATTAGCAAACCATGTATTTTTGCCTTCAGAACTTTATAAAGGGAATGTAAACAAAGTTGAAAGGCTGTTCTCCATAAAGAATTGGAAGCAGCGAGTTTTTGATATATAAAAAGTTGTGCTTTCTCCAGTCTTTTTTATAGTAGCTATTGTTGTACAGGATTATACAATCAATAACTCTATCTTCAAGGGTTATTGACCCTCCCCCCCTTTTTTTTTGCTATGTCTTTTTCTGGATTATTCCAATGACTAGAGAAAAATAGGGGAGAAATGGAAAGAAAGAAAATCTATTTAAGACATACCCTATGTGTACTTTGTTCTTGCTTAACAGTGAAGCCATAGGTTGCGCACAAGTCACGGCAATACTTTATAGCGATTGCTTTACTTTCAAAATCATCTGAAAGTAGTTCGTCGTAAAGAGAGTCTAACTAATAGAACAGAACAGAACAGAACAGAATAGAAACGGTAATGAGTTATTATGATATAAATGCAGCTGCCCTGTATTTATCTCTTCTTTTTTTTTGTTCTGGCGTAGGGAGTAGATCATTAGAAAACGATAGCTTACTGGACGACCTGTATACTGCTCTGTGAGTCCCTGCGACATGGCCATATCATTACTAGCATCTAGGTACGAATCGGTTTCTTCTGCCATGAGGAACTAAATGAGTAGGTCGTACGATATTATGACCTGAGATAAGCAAAAGGCAGGTTGCCATGCAAACATGTTAGGTCATTACTACGCATGGGCATGGTGCCATCATGTTCATCGTGCAATGCCACTTACTTTGGGTGTGGCTGTTTTATTCAAACAAGTGAGATAAGCAAAAAGATGATCAATGTCTCTTGAACAGAGTGTGGGTGGTCGTATGGGTGGTCGTGTGGTCGTGTGGGTGGTCGTCGTAGTGATGGTCGTGATTAGAAGCAAAAGGTTATTGCTTTGAGGAAGGTCTATGATATAATAAATAATTGAGTAATGTGTCTTTACAATGCTGATAAGATCAACGCTTTATTGTATATAGTTCAAGCTGTTGACACTTACTTGACAAAGTCAAGCTACTTGAAAGATAAAGGCTAGTCTACTTACTCTTCTGATACTATAAAGCTTTAAGCCGAGTAAGAGAACTAAGTAACTTAATATTTATGAGATATAAGATATAAACTGCTTGAGTTCAAATAAAATAATAAAAGGTAGTAAAATGATAAAAGTAGAGAAAAGAAAGAGTTCACAACTTGTCTTCGGTTTTGTCTTCCGAGAAAAAGAGGGATATTTCGGAAAGAAAAATTGACAGGCCGTAGTTGCTCTTGCAGCGAATCGCTTGAGGTAGATGTAAACAATCGTTGTGCAGACTTTCCTGTCAGTGTGGTTGAGTGGTGCGCATGAAACCTCTCCAATAGCGGCGACCTCGAAAGGGTGGCCTAGCTCAGTGTGACCCCCGGAGATTTAACCTATACTTTAGAAGGGGTTTTAAAATATCATTGGACCATTGGTCAAAATAGGTGAAAGGCCGTCTATGGTGTTTGACCAAGTCATGTTGAAAGCGTGTTCATCATCTATCCTTAAGCGGAAGGCTGTGCTGTACCGAAAAGTGAAAAGTAAAAAGAATGATTAAATAAAAAAAAGTCTAAAAAGATAAAACAATATAAATTTACTGTAGAAAGCTTGAGGCTTATTGATTGATTGGTCTGAAACCATCTATATTGCTTTACGCAATGTTATCTCGCTCTTGATTATTTCAAATACCTCAGAAAATTAAGTTGCTCACGCATATGGTAACACTTCAGTTCATGTCATAAATGGCTGAATGCATCAAAGAGCATATCGGTATCTAGGTAACTTATACCACTTAATCTTTACTCTGTCAGTCATTTGTGTACACAGCTGAAATATTACAGCATAACGAGATAACTACTATATTTGTAATATCTTCGATCAACCCCCCTTCTTTTTTTTTCGATTGTTTCACCTTAATTTATTGTTGCCTAAAACAGAATATCCAGGATAAGTTGTGTCTAACAACAGTAGTATTCATACAATCAAAACACTGTATACATGTATTATGCAATATGACTTGGCGTTCTTTTTAAGCAAGGATAAATCCATCATTTTACTGTCCATTATATATTAAATATAGATTTTAAAACATAATTTTAAATCTCTATGTCTGGAAATACTTACATGTGCTTCAATTGAAATAAGTAAACACAATATTATCAACAGATCATATAGTCATCATTCTCTATTGCTTGATAATAAAAAAGAATGTAAGAGACATACCACTCCGCCTAAATCAGTTCTTTTTATTTACTTAATATACGTAAGTTGAATACGTACATTCTCAGATATCATAGTCTAATGTATTCACTGAATTAATAGTACTGCATAGAGAGAAGATCGAGAAATAGAATGTTTTTATGAGACTTAATAACATTAGTTTTACTTGGATTAACTCAGTAAAACACTGGATCTCCAAATACTTTTTATATTTAAATATATCTTAATGTCCCATGGCTTGGTTTCCATTTCAAAAACACTCCCTATTTTTTAAAAATAAAATAAAATAAAAAACAATACATCTATGACAACAAATACCATACCCTAATAGTCTATTTGTTATTATATTTCCCCAACATATACCTTTTAATTTTTATATAGATAAAATTAGTATCAACCACACTCCACTAAACATTAAAAAGATAGGAAAGCATTAAAAGGAAAGTATGTTGACTTTGATAGAACTTTCACTATTTAAAAACATTGCTGCCGATCACACTATCATTATGGTTTCATTTTATTTATTGATCATTAGAATACCATTGGCTCATTATTACCGGTATTCTGAACTTAGCATCTTTTAATGGCTATAGATACATTTGATTCTTTACTTTAAATAGCATTTATAAATGAGAACAGTAGATGATTCGTGGTATCTTGTAATACTACTCCACTAAAAAAATACAATATTTATCACTTTTGTTCCCTTTTAATTAATTTCTATTGTTCTTGTTAAGTAGTGATGGTTTGTCTAAAATGGTAGGGGTGTGCTATTAGCAATATTTAATTATATTGTATACTAAAATCACCAATGACTAAATAGCATTATTCTACTATTATCGTATTAGAAAAGGTGAGTATCTTTATACAAAGTAGGCTATATTCATGTGTCATAAACTGGTGACAATGTTTTGCGTATGACCACGTTTTTCTGTTAAGAATTGTATAAATCCTTATGAGACATTAGTTTCGAAAAGCAGCTGTCAGAGGAGCATGTTGTACGGTCTATCAATGTTGAATATTGATGATCCAATCATATATATTACAATTGAATATTTGGAGACTATAACTCCACACACTTGAATGGTAATTCACTCTTAATTTTTGTTAGAGTTATTATAAAAAATAATATTTTTAGCGACTAGAATTGTCTGCTCATTTTTTATGAGTAATGTATTGCTTTATTCAAGCTACAGTGCTAACCGGGCGGAGATATAATTTGATTTCAATAAGCTATCGGGTGGATGCCCCGTGCGCTCCCATTGATCAAGATAATCTGAACTCCGTTAATGTGGGCTAGGATATTCTAATACATTATCAATGACTGATGAGTAACTTGAGATAAGAAAAAATGTTAAAAGAAAATAGCATTTTATATATTTGAGAAAAAACAGTGAATAAATAAAGTCATAATTTGAGCTTTATTGAAAAAGGTAGTACTATGGAACACTGTCAATAATATAATATTTTTATTGGGCTTTTGTATTGGACGTTATCAAGGCTCCTGAAAATAATTGAAATATAGTCCAATGAACTATGATGATTTTTATTTGGCATTGGTTACAATGATACAATTAGGTATCTTTTGACAGGTACGCCTTGTAGAATTACAGCAATCCCCGACTTATTGCTTGAAGTTTTAACTGAGATTATATTGGGATGAAATGGTTGGATATTTGTAAGTAGCTAACAATGCTTTGATTTGATTAGGCCCAGACTGCTTAGTGAGTCGGAAAATTAAAAGAGTAGGCTAAGCTTGTAAGAATCCAACAGTCATGACTGGTGTGAAAAAAAAAAGTCATACGCACAAGTAGACTATATAGAATATATTGGAAAAGCTACAGTAAAATAAAATTAATGAGGTCCCATCATGATGTGCTGGTAAATTATCCAATAGATATATTTTTATGAATAGTGTAAATAAAGGCTGGCTATTATTTTGTCTCTGAAGTATAAGGTAGTTCTTAGGAGTTAATGAGGCTTGTAAAGTTTCATATGACCAAGCCCAAGATCATATGGCTATAATATCATTAATACCTTAAAAATGAATTACCAGAAAGTTAAATATTTATTATCTTTGCCAATATATATATATATATAAAAGACAGTTGAACTGATATTGAATTCAATGAATCATGTAATTAAATCATTCATCTATTTGGATAAAGATATTCAAGTGTTGAAGATTTTGAGGAATCTACAGTTTAGATGTTCAAGAAATCCATTAATAGAAGTTTGTCAACAGCATATAGCTACAGCCTGCGAAGCTCTATACTTTAAAAATAATCCTCCCTAGATAAGAAAGTTGCACTACATTTGTACTCAGGCCATAGCACTTGTCATTTATGGCTCAAGTTCTTATGATAGGATAAATACTACATTTCTTTATGTAAGCTGATGAATGAATAATCCAAATTGTTTAGAGAAGTATATCAGGAACATTATTTTAGAAAGAATAAAATATAAGCAATAGGGAATAATTTTAAGAGAAAATAATTAATCTGTGATAACCCAACATAACTAGTACGTTGAAATAGTTAGTGAGATTAATTACATGTTTTTTAAAAAATAAAAAAGGGGATAATTTAGAAAGTTTAGATATCTTCATTTGCTACGATTACATACAAAAGAAGATCAGTCGTAAAGAATAAAAGAGCCACTGAAGTATCCAGACATCAACTCAGCCCTGAATGGTTTTAAACTCGGTGTATATTATCGTCATTGCTCGGAAACTACTTTTATGAGATATGAGTAATGTCCGCCCTCTATGACAATACTTTGAAGCAAAATATCCCTGAACGTTAAAGCCTTACGTTCAGGGAGAATAATCATAACTCCTTAAATTTATGGCTATATAAACAGTATCATTTTATCTTGAATGAATCATCAAAATTTTCAAACAGTAAGTATGTACCATTAATAGAAACAAAGGCTATCTAGATATCGTGGAAGTCTGATTTTGTTTAAAAAGATACTCTTTTCTATATCTTTACTGTTCGTTACCGTTGTTCTGCTTTCTTGTTTGGTTCTATCTGTTACAAGCACGCTGCCCTATTTGGTTTTATATCTCTTTGGCCAAGAATATCTACTGTTCAGTCTGTTATGAAGACCACCTACCGTAGTACATTCCCAAGTGTACTCTCAAGTAGTTATCTTATGTGTCCGTAGCAACTTCATTTGGAGACTTACTAGCCTTTTACGACCTTACATTGCCCAATACTACAGAGATCTCTAACTCAATTCCCTAATTCCGAGGAAGAAATTCTGCTAGTTTCCAAAAGTAAAGAGTACCACTCAGACTGAGCATACACGTGGAGTTATGCATTAGCTTTTAGTATTATTCACTGTACAAGCCTTGCCTTTTCTATTTGAAATTAATCGAGGAAAAAGTCTTGATCATTGGTTTTTTCATTTATTGTACTCAGTTTTATGCAAATAAAGTGAAGATACAGGTTTTTCGTAACAGTTATTTATTTTTACATCAATGATTAATTAGGCCATTTTTTGTACTAAACTTATTGAGGCCGCTTTCCATATTTGATGACAAGTGATAAATACACAACCAGTATCACATTTGTCTTTAACTTTTCTATAACCTTAGTTGTCTGACATAATTAACTAATCTCGTATAAATAAGTTGTACGATCATTAAGATGAGCTCATCAAATATATATATTTTATCTGAACATGCGCATATAATAGCACTATAGGGATATATATATATATATGCATATGAAAATACACCTAATTGACTACTGCAGTTTTCAATGTATTTCATTACCTATTTATTTAAATAATCATATGTTTATGTTTATTTTATTTTTAATGTTTGCTTTAAAGATTTCTATCATAGTCTATTTAATAGCCGACATCGAAGACCAATGTACAATGATTTATTCATCACACGTAAAAACTTGTGGCATTTTTTTTACCAATCCCAAGCACATTCATCAAATAAAAAACTTATTTAGAAAAAATGTTAAAAATAATACAGAATTTAACTATGGAAAAGTCATACAACCCTCAGAAAGTCATAATAAGACACGTGAGAAGAATGTCGGGAGTCTTATGAGGCTTGTCAGATATAAATGAAAAAAGACAACCTTTTTTGTTTGTTTTTTCAAAGTGAATGCTTTAAACAGTTGCATAAGTATATAATATTCGATTTCAACCCTTAATAATCATACGAGTTAAAGTATATAAAAATAGAATTTCATGCTCATGAAGAAGCTACTGTTATTAAAAGAAAAAGAAAAAGAAAACATTCTTCATAAAGGATTTTTCGTTTATTTTTATAGGAAGGATTTTTCAAATCATACATTTTCTATATATAAAAACAGACACAATCTATTAGTCCAGGTTATTTATTTCTCACCCAGCAGTCTGGTGCGTTTGTATCCTATGGAATTATCACTTTTAGTGAGTTACTATTAATATGTTTATCATTTTATTTTTCATTTAATAATCTAAATATGCTTATTATTATAAAGATTTTTTGTTAGAAACATTTCTACAGTAAAGTATGATATTTAAACAATAGTCTAAGCTTCATGCCTATTTTGTACAGTAACCTGTTAAAAAATCCGATCACCTCAAATTTTGTTTTCTAAATTAAGAAATAATCATAATATTTGATATTTGATATACAAATTACCAACCTTGTTAGTAATAAAACTATTTCTATAAATGAAATTTTCTCTCATTACTATCTACAGGTATCAAAACTTTAATAAAGAAATAAAGTATTAAAATTATTAACATATTATAGCAAAGTATATCTAGGAGATTGAAAATACTTCCCGGAAATTTAAAGTGTTATTGCTTTGTAGGTTATTTTAGCAAGTATCTTAAATATCTTCTCACATAAGTTTTTATATCCTACTGTGCTATCTAATCATTCAAAAGAGAAAATATTTGTGGAATTACAACATTTCTTTTATAAATGTAATAAAATTTGGTGTCTGAAGGATACTAGCAATTTTTACATGTGATGAATAAATTATTGTACACTGGTCTTCGATGTCGGCCATTAAATAGACTATGATAGAAATCTTTAAAGCAAACATTAAAAGAGGAATTTCTTTGTCATATTCTGACCCCTAAATATTGTCCTCCGATGTCACTTTCATAGTACAATAACTATACAAGTATATTAGATAATGCCTATAAATCTTTGATTCTAAAACAAAATTACTCCTTTTAGTAAAAATATAGCTTCACTTTATCAAAGTATTTGAATTTTTAAATTTTAAAAATCGACAATAAGAACAGCCCAGTATCTCCGTCCCATGTTGACAATAAGTATTGATAGAATATTGGTGTATTCTCACTCTTCTATAGAAACGATGACTGGATTTAACTGGTTTTCACTATTTATGGTGTATTAATTTTATATGTTAGGAGTTTCTAGAGCTTATCAGTCACAGTAGAAAACATTCTAGAATGATAACTCTTAATTAATATATGGATATACTCTTCGGGGTTTATACTACACTCAACAACGCATAATCTTTCATATTTTTGTTACTGAGGTATATTCATACAATGCCAATAATACTAATGAGCTTCTTTGTGAGGGCAAATTAGTTCGAGAGAAAGATCTGCCTTATTTAATTATGATATTTTTAATGAGTTCATATATTTTGACATTGATCTTTTTTTAGATAAAGAGCAAAGCATCTCTACTCCCGAGTTCAATGGAAGTACTCGCACTCTAATTGATATCTGATTTCTATATAGAGTTCAAAGTATTTTTTTTATTGTCAGATATTTATTGTGTTATTTGTTCCCTGTGATTTATTGTCATCCTATGGGATATTGGTAATCTCAATGATGCTACATCTATATCAAGTGAGTGAAAGAAAAAAGTAACAATATTTAAACACAGGTTTCCGTTTATGTTTTTCATACTTCATCTTGATATCTCTATAGTTTTATTAAAGCTTTATACATAAATATGAAATATTTAATAAATGTAGAAATGGATATTTAAAATATGAAAAAGATATTTTATATGAAGTAAAGACAATGATATGTTTTCTTTTTAGTTATAAGAAAAACTCGGAATATGAAAACTTCTTTTCCATTTACTTTACATCTATTTGGTAATTTTAATGGGCAAGACGCACAAACCAAGTGACAAATAAGTAAAAGACGCACAAACAAATACCTACTATGGAAGCCAATCACTATAGACAATAAAAATCATAAATCTATCATAAACTTCGATTTAGTAGTGAAGAATCAATGGACAGAGTCAAAAGACTATAGCTTAACATGAAAACCACTCCCCAGTGCAAACTACTATAGTTAAATATTTGACCTTGGAATGAGTGACCCAACAAGCATTAGCTAGATGAGGTATCCCGTTCCTATCCATAGAGAAGTTTTCCAATATTTGAAATGGAAACCTCTCTCTGTAACACTTTATATTTGAGTTTGAGAAATAATTGTCTTTCTAGAAGTGTCTATTGTTTTCATGAAAAGTCGTGAGGCACATTTTATCGTCAGTATGTTTACTAAATTAGATTTCGATGTGTAGGTTTCAAGATTTTGATGCAATCTTTTGGAGTTTAAATTGTTTAACACATGCATAAATCACCTGCATCTGAGCTGCTGAACCAGACTTATACTCTAACAATACCATTCAAAAAGTTTTTTACATATTTATTTGACTAAAGACTGTAGTATACTAAATAATATAATAATCATATAAATTTGGGATCAATGAAGTATTATTTTTATTCAGAAATATAGTGAGTGCCATTTTCTATGCATATATCTCATATAGAGCTACTAGCTATACTCATATATATATATTGAGGCTGTTTTTCGGGATTAAAAAATATAGGGGACTCGGATTAGGCCCGGAAGCTTTAGTCATTAGCTGAAAATAGTAGTTCTTAACTATAAATCCTTATGTGTAGACCTATTAATGATTTTTTTTGGTATTTCATTATTTGTATTTCTTTGCCTTTCTAGACTCTTGAAATAAATCATAGTACCTAATCTGATAACTATGTTTATAACCACTTCCAAAAATTTAATATTTGATTTCTTATTTACTCAGTCATTGAAAAGGAATCTACTATCTATGAATCCATTCCTTGAGTACAAATATATCAGTGGAATGAAATGGACCCTGGATGAAATCTGACATCCATCAATATGAGTGTTAATTCTTTTTACTATATTTGAAAACAAGTGCACTACTCCCGGAAACATACAGCACAATCTTAGAGAAAAGACTACACACTTGCTGAACTCACTTTGCAGTTTAGAATCTTTATTGAAAACATCCTTGAAGATTCTCTAATTAGATTGTGTAATCTTTATTTTATTTTATCTGTGCAAAGTGAGTTCAGCAAGTGTGTAGTCTTTTCTCTAAGATTGTGCTGTATGTTTCTGGGAGTAGTGTGTTTGGAATATTTCAATCTACTTTAATAAATGCTCTAATAATTATGTGTTTACATATCTTGATTATAAGAATTTTGAATACATGTTCTTATATCAAGAGCTGTTCTAACTCTGGTGTGTATTTTATTTTATTTTCTGATTATTTTTAAATATTTCTCTCTTCCTTTTTTTCAATAGAAAATAAAAATTTAATCATTTGTCTGTTTATCTTATTGCTTGTAAAAAAAATAGGCAAAGGTCGAGAAGTCCATGTTCCCAGTTCAAAACCCAGCCCGGAAATTGAACTATGGTAACATGAAAGATGTAATACAGTGTTTTAAAAATTGTGAATTATCTCTTATCTATTTTCATGCTTAGATCTTGTATCAACGCTTTTATTATATCATTGAATAAAGTTATATTTTTATTTATAAAGAAAGTGAAAACATAAATTTAAGTTTATGATACTGATACTACTACCAAATTGAAAACACCGATATATTGCTTTCAGCATAAGTTAGCAGAAAAAATGCTATTTAAATACCGTCCAGCCACAACCACCTTATAATGTGAAGCAAGATAGATTGCTTAATAGCAAATATTAACTGCTTTAAATAAAGATCTTTATGATTGTATATATATATATATATAACCTGTTTACAGGTATGAATATAACTAAATTTCTTTGTCTTAGATTGTAAGAGAAAGTAGCAGCAACTAAATGATATCTGAATAATTGTCATTTTTGTCATTACATTAGTATAAAATTTAATGGAAAACATCTTAAAAGTTTATTTCGGGTATACTTAAAATCATTTAGCATATCAGTATGAACATTTAATGCTTTAGATAATGTGTAATACTCATTATTAATTTTGAATCATTACACACCCAAAGATTTTTGGGATATATAAAGAAATATTCTGAGAATAAAATTGTAATATTCTTATGATTGGCTAATGTGTTTTAAAATGCTTTTTCGCTGTCTAAATGAACTATTTCAAACTCTACTTGCCTGTTTTAGCAATAGCTACTGACTGTAATTAAAAAGTATAGAATTGGCTGTAAAGACAAGAAATAGAACAAGAATCACCCCAAAATTACAACTCAGTCACTGCATTTATTGTTTAACATAATGTGTTATCCATAAGCCCACAGTATTTGCAGTATAACACTGCTTAAGAAAGATTTGTTATAGAACACACAGAATTAACTCTAGTGGTCATTGTCCATAGAATAGAGCCAAAATCACTTATATTAAGAACAGTGTATTTATTTATTGACTCAATATTTATAATCACCAGTAACTATGTTATTGTAACTGGTATTAACAGTGGTGCTTAATGATTACAAGGTATTATTTCTAATACTGAACTTTAGGCCCAAGGCAAATAGAATGTGAATTATTTGACTTGTGAATTTTATGAGTGAAGGCTATAGTGTATGCTTCACCAGTATAAAGAGAGAAATTATTTGTTTTGATATTCCCCTCCTTTTGTTATTTCTCACACTGTCCATACACCTTAACGCCCAAGTGCTCGTCAAGATGAGCATAACTGATCAAGTTAATGTGCCATTATCAACAAATAGAAACAATAGAAAAAGGTGATAGACACTACCAAGGACTATTCTAGTGATAAAAAGGTAAGCAATGTCTTCCTCTGGGATTGAGCTCAATGTATTCCACAAGACACTCAATGTATTGTTATTAGGCAAGTAGATACTCCTTTCAAGTCAGTCTCAGGTGGTCTTCTATACTGTCTAAGATCTCTAGGGTATACTCCTGAGCATAGTTATCTATCTCCTAAGGATAAATCATAAGGCTTTTAGGTTGTGGATTCTATTGCTATGAGGGAATGTACTAAGGCAGTAGCTATAATCATAATATAGTATTATCTATACTATTACAATAAACAATATTATTCATAAACAATGTATTTTATTGATAATACAATTTGATATTGAGGTATACTACAAAAAAAATTTAGATGCTTGCAAACCTTTTGATTCTAATCATTGTTCCATAAAAGGGCAAAATTCGGGACCCTCGTAAAAGAAAGGAACTATCACCGCTTAAAGGCCAGAAAAATCCTTAGGTGTGTAATTAGTGAATTAATTGCTTTGTTTTGGGACTAAAATATACAGGAATACATATAATTATTTAATAGTCAATATGTATGTTTGGGCAATGGGGTTCGTTCGTAAGACACGCAGGACCTCGGGGAAAGGCTGGCTGCTCTTGTATCGACGGGAGTTGGGTTAGCTCTTGTGGGGTGTGTCGGGGGAACTCGGTTCTTATGGCTGTGGGAACTATGGTTGTAGTAGCTGGAGGGGACACTGGAAATGGGTCTGTAGAGACACGCGAGAACAGATAACGGTAATCTTTCTACCGAAGGACCAACGAAAGGGACAAACAAAGAGAACAAAACAGGAACAGAGCAAGAACCAACAACTAAACTTGACCTTGGGTCTAAACTACCCTACTTTAGGAATCCAAGTATTTGATGAGCTTTTCTCTTTTTTATTGAAATGTGCAATTGGCTATTATATATACTACTTGTCTGAAACATTCCATTATTCTAACTACTTTTAGCAACTTCATCATATCCCACTTCTTCCACAGCCATCCATGCGAATAGGTGGAGAGACGTCACCTATTCTAAAAATATCTCACTCCTATCAAAATAAATTATAAGTTATGAATTTTAAGTGGTCATAGATTTCTTGAAGAATTGACATCCCCTAATATTGAGAGAGTATTTATTACATTAATGAACACCTACATAGAGATATTCAATAAAATCTATGTTTGTATTACGTTGTGTATATTTCTCAACTCCCAACCCCTCCATAGTAAACTTCGAGGCAGATTCATTTCTTTTCTAATTTCATGCTTATTCTTATACTGTGGTGGGAATCTCAATACTCTTAATTAATTTCTAATCTTCAACAAAGATTTCTTATATAAGCAAAGCTTCATTTTGAATTTTAGAACATTGTAAATATTTTGATCAATGTGAGTGTGACAAATTCGAATCACAAGGAATAAAATATAATACTATTTTGAATTATTACAAATAGAATAATTCAATATTTGTCACATTTTGATTTTATTAAAATAAAAAGTGATTTTAATGGCTCAATCAATGGATAATATTAATGCTAATTCCATAGGTTATTAGGCCTATTGTTTAACTATTTCTTCATTATATTGGCCAACAGTCAATGAAAACTAAGCTCAACTTTCTTCCATACTGTGTCAGAGGTCCTGATACTAAGAATATTCAGTCGATATCCTATATCTGTCTAAGAAGCATAAAAAACTGTCTTAACCCAACTGATCAAGTTTTAGATTTAAAAGGATAGCATTAATAAAAAGAATCATTTGAGATATGACCAATAGTAATCAGTTTCCTTTATAATTATCTAAAAGAGTAAGTACGATTGACCATTCTTATTCATTTATTTGCGGCATTAAACATCACAAAAATATGAAAATCATGAAGAAAACCATATATAGGCTCAATAATAATAAAAATAGCTTTTCTACTGTCTATCTGAATGAATAAACATAAATAAGATATTCGATGCCCCAATAAAATATTATTTCTAGTCAACTGAGAATTGGAAGATGTCTATAAAAGTTTAATGAACTTAAATCTCCCCTATGTTCCGTACTAGAAGTCATATGATCATTATTATTACCAAGTAATAATGCTTTAATATTCTTTTTAATAGCTTCATATATTTAATTATATAATTATATAAACAACATTTTTTTTATATGAACACCATTTTTTTCTGTTCACCTAAGGTGTACTTGTAATACTTAATAGTCAATATATATGCTTTCTAGCTTTTCATTGCGGGGAAAAAGTACTGCTGATTTAGACTCAGATATTTTGTTTGTTTGTTTTTATTTCGATATCCGTAACTTTTTTGTTGAATTATACAGTGTCCGGCAATATATATATAAAATATTTCATATTCTTATATGATTCTTATATGAGAGAATACTTATTGATTGTAGCAAAAACACATATTAAACACATAATAGAAGCTTAAAAATTGGATGAAGTATAAAAAAGGTCAAAAAGATAATATATAAAAGCTTAGAGTTGAAACCCTTAGTATTTAGTGTTTCCACCCTTGGGCTCTATCACAGCCCTACATCTCCAATGTATGCTGTTGATGAGGTTGTTGGTAGCCTCCTTGGGGATCTTATCCCATTCTTGTACCAAGATAGCCTTCAAATCCTGGAGTGTGCTTGCTAGACTTACCCTCTTTCGAGCTGTTCTGTCCAGTTCCTCCCAAAGATACTCAATTAGGCTTAGGTCGGGGCTTTGAGAGGGCCACCCCTCCATAGTGACTATGCCCCTCTCACCCTTCCATTTCCTAGTCTTCTTAATAGTATGGAAACCGGCATCTTCCTATTGAAGAATATAGCCTACCACTGGATTCAGTGCAGAAAGACAAGCCAGCTCAGGGCAATATCTAAAATACTAGTGTATTTGGCACTATTTATGAATTCCTTCACTTTAACAAGTCTACTAACACCTTCACCTAAAAAGGAACCTCACACCATCACTCCACCACCAAACTTCATAGTGGGCTTGACATTCTTTGGGAGAGGCCCTTCCTTTTTCCTACGTACCACTCTGGCAAAGTTGTTGGTCCTCATCAGCTGGAGCCTCGACTCATCAGACCAGATGACTGTCTTCCAGTCTTCTTTCACTCAGTGAAGTTGGGCCTTAGTCTAAGCAACTCTCAACTTATTATGCTTGTTGGTGAGAAAAGGTTTCTTAGCCACCCTGCAAAAAAAAACAGGCCAATCTTCTTCATCATTTTTTGGAATTTCGTCATGGACACTTGGGTGGCCATTTTCTGGTGAAGCTCCCTCATGCTCTGGAAGGAGTTTCTTGCCACCCCACAAGAAACTTCTCTCTTGTCCCTCTCCGTCATAATGAACTTACACACAGAGTTATTCCCTGATTTGAAGTTGCCAGTTTCCCTGTGTCTCTTCATGATAAAGCTGAGTGAAAATACTGACACCAAACATGGTTGCAATACCCGTTTGTCTGGTGCCATTTACGGTGGCTTCTTAAGCAATGGGCTAACGATTAAAGTCACCAATATTTTTCTTTTTTTCCAATAGACTTGGTAGCTTGTTAGGTAGTGTTATACATAATAAATGTTATAGTGAGAAAAAAAGAAGAAAGGAGGAATAAGTATTAAAAAAACATTTTTTGAGCAAAATAAAGGTTGGAAAATGAGTTTTTTATAACTATTTTGCCGGATAGTGTAGTACACCATTTCCAAAAACGCCTTATACTTTTTAAAAAAGAAAAAAACGATCATACATATAGAAAAAATAAAGATGACACAGTCTTTTTGGAGGATCAAAGATCTTTTTGATATTTAGATTTTAAGTGGTAAGATTGTTTATATAAAGAGGATTTATAAAAAATTAAAATAAATATGGTTATTCAGTCAAAACTTATGAGACTGTGCGATCTTTTCTCTGAAAAAGTTCTAAGTGTTTCCGGAAATGGAAAACATAAAAAAAAATTGCATGTCGTAACCTCACAAAATTATCAACTAATTTTTATGGACTATAGTACTTCCAGCTTTAAAAGAAATATGCCATTTAGACACGCCGACCGCGTTTTTCCATTAGTCAAGGTCTTAATAGGTTTCAAAGCAATAATCAATAATATATTTCTAGTTATTTATGAGTAGAAATGTATATATAGGTATAATTTATCTCTTTGTTTTTATAATGTTCTTGTACTGAAATAACTATATTTTAATTGATTAAAATACAACATGTATTAGATAATTATAAATAATATCATAAAAAGACTGTTGATATCACCAGTTGTGTTCAATACCAAATAATAAATATACTATAGGTTTTATATATTATCATAGATGTTTGAAATAGAATTAGGAAGTTTTAGAAGTACAGAGAGATATATAAAGACTAAGGAGTATAAACATAACGGCTAAATGGTAGCTTGAGCTAACTGATTTATAATATTTAACAGTGATTCGAATAATAGCACATATCAAAAACAAAATAATAATAATAAATTCATTTGAGAAGTTTATGATATTATGGCTTGTGTTCTACGTAAATTATTGAGTTCTGTTTTTATTTTTATTTTTATGTTTATATTTAATACTTATTTTTACTACACAGCTTTTCCCTCAGGGTGCAACTATGGTCACTACTCATAGCACTGTATTAAAGATAAATGGCTGTAAATTCTTACTACTTGGTGGTGCTGTCCATGACAACAATGTAAAGATCAATGACTATTAGTCCCTAACCCAACGACAGCCCAGAGTTCATCCACCTAGCAATATTGAGTGAGTGATTAACTACCTAAATTGTCTATTAAGACTATTCTAAGAGTGCTCATTGAGGTTGAGGATAAAGATTTGTAAGATATATCTCTTCATTTTGACTATACTCACTTGTTATGTCTATAAAAAAATTCTTACTGTTTACTTATAAATAATGGTATTACACTTTTATCAGAAATAGAACTATCTCACAACACTACACCCCAACCCCAAAGAAAAAACCAGGAAAAAAAACTACATGTTTTGGCTATATGCCTTAGTGTTTCTTGATAATCGTCATCCCGCTGCTGAATTTATCAGTAGACTGGTAATTTGACTAATCAGATCATATGACAGTGCTTCTTATAGATATTTGTAGGTGTAAAATTGTAAATGGTTATGTAAAAATAAAACACAATCCTATTCATAGCCTTTTAAGATTTAGGCTTTGGGACCTGAATATTTATTCTCTTGTAAGCATCATCTATATTTCTTTGTATTAACCAAAAGAATATTTATAAACTGTTTTACCCGCCTCTCTCACTTGTGTCCTTTTCTATGAGTGAGTGAGTGAGAAATACAGTTGTATACCTTTTTAAAAAAGTCTTAGCAAGTTATATTGTTGGCACTGGGAAAGAACATCACATTCAGTTTGACTGATATCATTTACGGTTTCCCTGTGTCCAATGAGCTGCATCTTCTGCCTCTTGAATACTCTTGATTGTTATTAGACAATTTAATTAATTGCTCTATGCTGGTAGATGTAGTGCACACTGTGTCTAGAAGTAATAGAATAGAAAATCATAAGAAGAAAAAGAAACTTTCAATATTTCTGAATCCCTTTGATCAAAAAACTAAGTAAAAATAAATAAATGATAATCTTTTTATTGGGGAGACCTGGGAGAGAACAAGCAAACAAAGCAGCGATTAATAATGATCAGAATTTATTAGCAAATACAAAATACCATTCTTTTAAAGTAGATATAGACAATAGCTATGTTATTTCTTATAAAATACCCTTCCGGTATAGAGATAAGGCCCATATAATCTAGCTTTAATGGTACTATGAGAGAAACGTTCAAGTTTTAGATTCTCTTATTCTTTTTTTTGTTTGTAAAATATTATTCTATCTTTCTATTATAAAATATACATTCAAGATACATTAGAGACATCAAACTTATATATAACATAGCTAAAAATCAATAGAATTGTCTTAAGAGTATTTCCAAAAAATGGATGTTCTCCATTTGTGTTGCAGAACAACCAAAAAAGAAAGGTTACTACATGTGTCAGGGACGCGCAAACAATATGACACATTACACACCCAAAGATTTTTCTGGCCTTTAAGCAGTGATAGTTTCTTTCTTTTACGAGGGTCCCAAATTTTGCCTTTTTATGGAACAATGATTAGAATCAAAAGGTTTGCAAACATCTAAATTATTATTTCTTTTTGTGGATAACTCAATATCAAATTGTATTATCAATAAAATATATTGTTTATGAATAATATTGTTTATTGTCGTGATTTTACTTTCTTTTTATGGATAGTGGCATCTCTAGGGGAAAAGCCAGCTAAAAGAAGAAAGAAATGTAGGGACGCATTCCATTACATCTCAATAATATCATAGTTAAAAGTATTGGCATATAGAAAATAGTATAAAAAGTAGTATTGAATTGAATGAATAAAGACCAGAGTTCTACTACACGTTTGACTTTCCGGATTTCCTTTGATATCTAAGATCAAAGACGACAATGATATATATGAGTTTATTAGACAAAGGGATAATACTAAGTACTACCACTCTTTGCTTTAATGACAGTCTTATATCTCCGAGACATGCTTTCAATGAGGCTTTTGATCATTTTTATGGGTATTTTTTCTGCCATTTGAGCAATAAGTCAGGCTTCAGATTTTGAAGAGTGCTTCAGGAAATTATCTTATTTCGAACCTTATGGTCCAGAATGTACCAAAATTGCACTATTGGGTTCAGGTCAGAGCTTTTTGAGGGCCAGTCCTTCATCACAGCCATACCCATTTCCTCCTATTTATTCACCACCTTGTATTTATAGCTACTGGTATTATCCTTCTGAAGAACATAGCCTATTTCTGGGGGGGGGTTTAAAAAAAAGATAATTCAGCTCAGAAATATATTCCTTATTCTTTCGGATGGCGCTTCTACAAGAATTGTTGGATATGAGTTGGTACCTTGACCCATTTGACCAAGTGATTGTACGCTATTGCTCATCAGTTCAATGAGCATGTTATTTAGCCCAAGCAAGTATCATTTGTTATGCTTAATGGTAAGAGTAGAATTTATACTGTTCTTTAAGAAAATAAGCGAAGTTTCTTCATTAGCTTTCAAAATGTGGCTATAGGCACTTTAGTTGTCATACTCTAATGAAGATCTTTTAATTTCTGAAAGTAATCTCGAGCTACCTCTCTCGTATCTCACAGTAATGAAGGGCTTAATCCAAGTGCTTCTTCCAGCCTTGAGATCACTAGTTTCTTTGTATCTATTCAGAATATGAGAAATAGTGATAAGATTCATATTAAAATGACTGGAAATCTCTACTTGCTGGTGCCATTTACAATTGCCTTGTGTAAAATGAAACAACGATTAAAGTCATCAGTAACTCTTTTTATGGTAGAGAGAGAATTTTCTGTTTGCTCGGTAGTGTTAGATGGGGTAGATATATTGTGGAAAAGAGTATTTTATAAGAAATAACATAGCTATTGTCTATATCTACTTTAAAAGAATGGTATTTTGTATTTGCTAATAAATTCTGATCATTATTAATCGCTGCTTTGTTTGCTTGTTCTCTCCCAGGTCTCCCCAATAAAAAGATTATCATTTATTTATTTTTACTTAGTTTTTTGATCAAAGGGATTCAGAAATATTGAAAGTTTCTTTTTCTTCTTATGATTTTCTATTCTATTACTTCTAGACACAGTGTGCACTACATCTACCAGCATAGAGCAATTAATTAAATTGTCTAATAACAATCAAGAGTATTCAAGAGGCAGAAGATGCAGCTCATTGGACACAGGGAAACCGTAAATGATATCAGTCAAACTGAATGTGATGTTCTTTCCCAGTGCCAACAATATAACTTGCTAAGACTTTTTTAAAAAGGTATACAACTGTATTTCTCACTCACTCACTCATAGAAAAGGACACAAGTGAGAGAGGCGGGTAAAACAGTTTATAAATATTCTTTTGGTTAATACAAAGAAATATAGATGATGCTTACAAGAGAATAAATATTCAGGTCCCAAAGCCTAAATCTTAAAAGGCTATGAATAGGATTGTGTTTTATTTTTACATAACCATTTACAATTTTACACCTACAAATATCTATAAGAAGCACTGTCATATGATCTGATTAGTCAAATTACCAGTCTACTGATAAATTCAGCAGCGGGATGACGATTATCAAGAAACACTAAGGCATATAGCCAAAACATGTAGTTTTTTTTCCTGGTTTTTTCTTTGGGGTTGGGGTGTAGTGTTGTGAGATAGTTCTATTTCTGATAAAAGTGTAATACCATTATTTATAAGTAAACAGTAAGAATTTTTTTATAGACATAACAAGTGAGTATAGTCAAAATGAAGAGATATATCTTACAAATCTTTATCCTCAACCTCAATGAGCACTCTTAGAATAGTCTTAATAGACAATTTAGGTAGTTAATCACTCACTCAATATTGCTAGGTGGATGAACTCTGGGCTGTCGTTGGGTTAGGGACTAATAGTCATTGATCTTTACATTGTTGTCATGGACAGCACCACCAAGTAGTAAGAATTTACAGCCATTTATCTTTAATACAGTGCTATGAGTAGTGACCATAGTTGCACCCTGAGGGAAAAGCTGTGTAGTAAAAATAAGTATTAAATATAAACATAAAAATAAAAATAAAAACAGAACTCAATAATTTACGTAGAACACAAGCCATAATATCATAACGTTTGTGGCTTTTTATATCTTTCAGTAAAGAATAGTCTAAATAGACTTTATTATCTTTCTTAAAAAATAATTCAGAAAGATATTTCTACCTACAATTAAACAAGGTATAAGAGAAGTAGGATAAGATTATATTTATTAGTTTTTCGAGATTTTTTTTTAAAAAATCATTCTTACAAAAGTATATTGAATATTAGAGGCCTATTAGGCTTATTAGTTCTTTGAATGAAGAAAAGGATCTTTAATCCTCTATTTAAACTCGTTTAGACTGCATACACACCGGGAGATTTCTCTAATCTTTAGACTTTATAATTTAAGACAATAGATGGTATATGAAGCTTTAATAATTATTTTTAAAACATGTATAATTATTATCTATATTTCAGAGAGAGAAAAAGAACTAGTCATACATTTAGCAACTGTAGCTTTTTGCCTTCACAGAAAAGTTAATAGAGTACTTCACTCTAATTGGTAAGGTGCTTTTAACTAATGAAAACAGGTAAAGAAATAGCGAGGTAAGGAGAAGTAGTACACATATAGAAAAGTGAAAAAGGACTTCAATAGTACAGACTTATGGAATAACTAAGCGATTATACTTCTACGCTATCTATCCTGAATTAAAATTAAATATTAGATTTCTATTAAAATAGACAAACACTATTAGATTTACTTTATTACCATTATGTGTATGCTCTTAAATCAATTTTCTAGCTAGCACATGTTACCATAACTTAAACAAAACAAAATCAATATGTCGATGTTTTAAATGAGAAAGAAAAGGATTGCATTACAAAAATGTATTGCTCATAAATAAAGGTGTTAAACATGATTTAACTGTAATACTTCTACCATATCACTGTCATTTCAGAAATTAGGATCGAAAAGAATTCTAGTAGAATGAAATGCAAGTATATGATCACTAAAAGAGAGTAGATTCTTAAACATAGTATTTCCATTCTCAATTGACCTTTTTTAAAAAGATTAATTGTTTAAAGATATTATTTTAATTTGATCATCATTTCATCTTAATTTGGTAAATGTTATAGAACAGTTTGTTTCAATAATTTGACCAAATTAAGATAAGAAAAATACTAAGTTAGGATAAAGAGAGAAATGATCGCTTAGTAGTGGAACAACTGTACAGTCGGGAAAACTCTGTTAAAACTGGGAAATATGGTGTGGGCGGGGAAATGAACAGATAGACCGTGTAACAGTGAATTATGTAATACAATCTCTTCTAAGTAACTTTTGTTTCTACAGACTGTTCAATATACTGAATAACGATCGGAAAACTTTTACTTTTTAATTATTTTATTCTATTACATAGATATATTATTGTTAGAGAGATAATATGAGAATTAAATATAATGGGATTCTTAATTTACTTTTTCAAGGATTATAGTTTTATTGTCTATTTAAACCAGAGGAAACAAAATAGGAATAAATGTGCTAATCCAGATCAAAAAATTCTTCATCTTCATCCACTGTATCCATAGCATCATGAAAATCATCTTCAGGATCAGAAAGAGCAGTAGAGGAACCTGAAAGAACAACAGAAGTGAAATCCACTGTTGTCATGTGTTGACGCTTGTAATGGTTGTGGAAAGTTGCTGAGGAAGTCTAGTTGCCCAGAGTCACGATATCATCCAAGGTAATACCTTGTGCCAGTGCACGGGGAGAGTCAATGGAACGAATAGAGACCTTGTCTTTTATGGACTTGTTGATAAATATACGCAGCTAAGTGGAGATAGTAGTGGCCTTGACAGGAGCGTTTTTGACTGGTGAGATTAGGAATAAGGTAAAGTCTTGCGACCTTGGAGGAGAAACCAAAGGGTAATCCCTTAGACAAGAGAAGCAAACAAGCGGACAAAGAGAAGAGTTGGAGTGTGAGTGTACTGTAAACGGTTTGATAATAGCCCGTTTCTTGCGCCCTTCCTTGGGAGCCACCAGAGAACAAGAGACCATCGTCTTTGATAGTGCAGGAAGAAAAGGGAATTCTTTCTAGATCTAAAGGTCTGAGAAAAGCAGCCTGTTGTATCCAGGGTCAATACAGAGACATGTCTAACATAAGTAGCACCAGTAAATTGCATTAACACTGATAAGTAATTAGGCTCATGTGTGTAGACTCAACTACAAGCACATAAGTGTAACCATGGCAATTGATTAGTATATAAAAAGTTGTATATTCTACTAAATAAAAGTATCTATTCTTGGATAAAGTCCTGTCATTTTACAGTCTCTTTATTTTTTAGTTCGGATAAAACACAACCATTGCTAGTAAGAAAGCCATTTTTTGCTGTAGCAAAGAGAATGAAGTATCCACAGAGGAAAGGATCTCTTGAGCAAACTCAATGGATGGGACACATGTCTATGGTTGGCTTGTACAGGGAAACAGGTGGTGCCAAGTGACTTGGAGCATTGAAGAACATATAAAAAAGAGTATGCTCACGAATGGACTCTAGAGCCTAACTGAGGTGTAATATGGCAGACCTGGTCATCTGTAATGTACCCACTTTCAGCTGTTTGCTGTTACGTGAGGAAGAAAGAAAATTGATGAGGTCTTGCACTGAGAATTCTGATATAGAGACTGGTGGATTTTGTTTAAGGGCTCATTTGATGAAAGCATTTTGGTAGATGCGGCACCCTTTGTTGGTTGTAGTGTTGGAAGTATATTGATGCATGAGCATCGCTACTGTTTCAGACGCTAGGCCGATGTTGGTAAATTTGTTCCCGAGAGTCTCCAAACGGATAGCATCCAGTTGTGCTGCAATGGCCACGGTGTTGTTGGTGTGTTTGTCTGAATGTGCTGGTGGGAGAGGAACAGTGGGGTTGTTTGAGCCATAGCCTGGATCATGGGGAACCAGAGGGCACTCGGCCAGAACGGTACTACTATTGTAGCTAATGGAATTCTTTCCCTTATCAATTTTGCGAGAACTCTGGTGATCAGATTCCAAGGTGGATTGATGTAGGGATTCTTCCACTGAGACCAGTTCATGGTGAATGCGTCCGTGTGGATTGCTCCTGGGTCTGGTGTCCACGATACATATTTTTGAAGGAGGTGGGAGGTGGGATCCACAGACAGGTCTATTGAGTGAGGGCCCCATGTTCTCTGAATCAAATTGAAGATTGAGGGCTTGATTTGCCACGTATTCTTGGTAAAAGTCCTCCTGGATTATAAATCCTTCACTACTTTTTGCTGTCCTTTGATATGTTGTGCTTGGATCGACAGATTGTTCTTGAGACACCACTTCTATAGGGTCGTGGCCGGGTTCATCAGGTCCAAGAACTTTGTCCCTCCTTGCTTGTTGGTATAGGAGAGTGAGGTCATGTTGTCTTTCCTGATCAAAATAGTAGTGTTCTTCAATTGTGGGAATATCAGTAGGGCTCATTGGGCTGCCTTCAGCTCCCTCCAATGGATCGAGTGGCTCGTCTCCCCTGCTGTCCAGAATCCACAGGCACAGTGGTTCTTCTGGCTTCATCCCCATCCTGTGTCGCTGGCACCCACAGATAGGGTCTCTGATGGTGTTATAGGGATCCAGTATCTCCCATTCCAGTTCTTGAGGTTGTTGAGCCACCATTTCAACTCCACTATACAGTTCTGATACATTGTGTTTTGTAGGCATGCGTTGTTATAAAGTGTTGTCCAATGTAAAGCAAACTGGCTGAGTCACCCACCTACTTTGCCTTCCACTGAAGAAATTACTGTTGTTAAGGCCTCCTGAAGGGATTGTTGCTGTTGTGGTGACCTTTGTGCTGGTTGGCCATTGCATTGTCCTTGGGCTTGTTTTGGTAATGGGGACGACTGTTGCCATTTTGGGCATTGCTGTTTTTGTAACCGCCCTGCTGAGAGAACAGACCAAATAAAAAAAACTGCAAAGCCATTTCAGGAGAATCAGAGAAACCAGTGTAACTATTGAATTGTCTAGGGGTCTTGCGTGTGCTAGCTTCACAGTACACCTTGTTGGCTGCTGTTTGTCTGGAGAACATAGCCTGCAAATCTGCACTGGACATAGTGTAATTATGTGCATCATTGGTCTTTGCTGAGAAATCAGGGTTGAAGGCTCTAGCAGCAATCTCATTGCGAGATTGTGTAATGGCGCCACATGAATGAAGGAGTAACTTCCTATAGTCACGGAGCATCTTAGCATAGCGTTCCATATTATGGTTATTGAGTTCAGCCGAAGTAAGTTCATGGATGAGGATATCTAGAGAGCGGAGAGAGGCAGAGATCATGTATTGCATGTTCCTAAGAGACCTGTCTTCCTTCTATTGGCCTTTGTTCATTCTCTTTTCAACTTCTGGTAGAGTAGAAGGCACCTTGTAGTCTATTCCCGCAATACTGGAGTAGGACTCGATTACCCGTTTACGGGATTCTTCTTCCATAAGAGGAGAAGTGTGCAACGGACGGTCCAAACCAAACTGTTCATTCAAGAACTCTGAGGCAATCCATTCGTAGGAAGGACGCAGTGGGAAAGGATGTAAAGCAACAGGACCCTCTGCTGCCTGTGCTGGCAAGTCAGTGACCATGGTTTCAGCCTGGGGAGGCACCTGGGGAGCTTGTTGTTGGCCAAGAGCCAAAACCACCTCGCGCAATGAAGCAATTTGCTGTTGCAAGGCCTGGATACTTTCTTCAGTAGACATTTTGGAATAATAAGAGTTTTTATAAATCAATTAATGCGGTAATGAACGAGCGAAAAAGAAGATTAGCTTAACAATAGCTCAAAGAAGCTTTTATACTTTGAAAAAATCGCTCTGAGCTTTAATAAAAAGAAGATAAAGCATATTTATTCCTATTTTGTTTGTGGCGGTCTCATACAATTCTTGAGAGAATTTATTCGACCTTGAATGAATTTTATAGATAAAGACTTCAAACTTTCAATAAATATAGAAAGGTTTTTTCTAGCATCTGAGATGACCTTTATTATGTTATAGCTTACTATCTGGTATAATATGTGTTTTTAGTACTAACTAAAGTCTGGCATCTCTATTATAGCGCCAGAGTGTCTTCTAACTTTTGTTTGATAATATACAGTTCAAAGTATTTTATTATTTTTGGGTGTTGGTTGCTATTCGCGCATTGGGCATTTTAGCCACCCTATGAGATCGTTTGAAAAAAAAAGAATAAACATTGAAACACTTCAAATACATAAGTGAAAAAAATAATGCAAAGAGAGAAGAGACGGAAAGAAAAGAGAATATAAAACCTCAATGAGGGAAAAATGATGGAAAATGAGTGGAAATGATGGTAAAATGAGAATTATGAATAGACATCCAAAAGGCCATAAAGTCAGCAAGGAAACCAGGACACTAAAAAGATAACCGTCATCCTGTGGCGATTCGAAATCCAACGAGGGATACTTAGAGCAACTCGGACAATCCTGAGGACACAAATACAGCAACTACACTAGCAGCTTCTGGCTTTGCTAAATGGGTTAAGAATGGGTGGTAGAGGAGAGATCGGAGGAGAAGTGAGGATACAGCGTCTGTTGCTGCAGGAGTCTTTGCACTCTATGGCGGCGTTGGCGTTCCCGCTCAACACACCCATCAGCAGCCTCAATGAGCAAGCTACCAGCTGATGGCTCTACCTTAAAGTCTCGAGTAGACGTGGCTCGATCAATGGCTTGCAGCAGTATTAACAAACTGGGCCAAAGGTCTCGCCATTTAACAAAAGACTTAACCGTGCGCGGCAGAAGATTTAGACAATAGTCAATTGGATGAATGTCTTGTGGTGGTGCAGGAACTAAGAAGAACAAGAACGTGGAGCGTTCATGGTCAACGAATGTGCAAGTGAGAAAGTGGTCCCGATTGGCAGATGGGTGGCCACATTGGCAAGGAACTGAAGGTGTTGGTGGTAACCAAGCAATCCTCCATTTTAGTAGACGATGTCTTTCTTTGCGCGTGCACGGTAGTAGAAGAATTGGATCCCAAACAGGTCTACATAGTCCACGGGCTACCGTCACCAGCGGATTCTTGCCACGTACTAGACTAGTAATTTCACTTTGAAGACGTTCAAGATAAGCTACTTTTAATGGATATTTAGGAGGGTTGTGAGCCCGTCCTATTCTTTGAGCATTTTGCCAGAGTACATTGCCACGTAGCTTAATCCATCTGGCTTTACTCTGGGGTGCTTCAAGCTGTGGGACAAGGCACCAGAGGAGGGTGTCTTCAGGAAGAATAGCTACTCACTCAACAAATTTGGCTTGCAGATAAAGGAAACGAGAGTATATGTTAGGGAGGGTGGCTAGTTGGACAACCTGGATTGTTCCAAACCTAGCAGTAGCAGATCTAGTGAGACAAAGTATCAGACAAGCAGACTGACAGACTTGTAGCGGGCGGATGCCTAGTCTATTGACATTACAAATAGCCAACCCATACTCAAGAATAGGCCAAACAAAAACAGTATACGCTCTTAGGGCTGCTGTAATCCCAAAGCCATACATGTTTACACCCGTTCCTCTCAGCTTTTGCATTACTGCAATTGCCTTGACTTGTGAGTGTGAGAAAAGTGCGTCTTGGTTAATACCTTGACGTGAAAAGGGGATACCAAGGTACTTGAAAGTATCACAGGTTGGAAGCTCGTTGCCATAGAGGTAAAACGGCACATTGGCCGGGGCATTGAGTACTTCACATTTGGAGGGACTCCATTTGTAACCAAGGAGGGTCGAGTGAATTTCGGCAAGTGCCAGCATTCGATGTATATCTTCTGGGCAGCCCATAAGAGCCATATCATCAGCATACAACAAACAATTCACAGGAGCCCAAGTAACAGTGACATGAGACGGACTGTAAGAGGAGTCTGACGACTCAGAAGAGTCATCCGAAACTGTAGAAGTAGGAAAAGGATTGTGAAGGGAATTCTGTAACTCGTCAAGCAATTTGATAATATACAGTGGCTCATGGAAAACATACGTAGATTTCAAATTCAGACCCTAATTTCTTCCTTAAAAAATTTTTTTTTATTAAACATTCTTCATTTATCAATTTTCCATCATAATGTCTACCCCATCTAACACCACCGAACAACCCATGAGACCTCTTGAGAACAGAAAGAAGAATATTGATGACTTCACCCGATGCCTCATTGCTCACGAGGCCACCGTAAATGGGACCAGCCAGGCTGCCATTTCTGCTAGGTTTGGAGTTAGTAAGCAGTCTGTTTCCCTTATCGTAAAGAGATATAAGGAAACTGGCTGTTTCAAGGCCAAGAAGAGCACTGGGCGCAAGCCCATTCTGAAGGAGAAGGACGAGAGAGAAGTTACTCGCGAAGTGGAAAGGGATTCATTCCAGACAATGAATCAGCTTCGCAAGCAGATGACCACCCAAGTGTCCATGAGTACTTTTAGAAAATTGATGAAGAAGCCTGGCCTGTTTTCTTGCAGGGTAGTTAAGAAACCCTCTCTCACTACTAAACACAAGAAGTTGAGACTTGCTTGGGCTAAGGCTCATCTTCACTGGACAGAAGAAGACTGGAAGACAGTCATCTGGTCCAATGAGTCAAAGTACTAACTGATGAGGACCAACAACTGCAACAGAGTGGTGCAAAGAAAGAAAGAGGGACTGCTCCCAAAGAACATCAAGCCCACCATGAAGTTTGGTGGTGGTAGTATGATGGTGTGGGATTCCTTCTCTAGTGAAGGTGTTGGAAGGTTGGTGCCTGTGAAGGGCAGTAGAGACAGTAGAAGATACATTGAGATCTTGAAGAAGTAATACTGCCCTGAGCTGGCCCGACTCAAGGCACTGAATCTAGAGGTGGATTATGTTCTTCAAGAGGACAACGCCACCTGCCACAAGAGCAAAGAGTCCAGGTTGTGGAAGGCAAAAGAGACCATTGCCACCATGGAGGGGTGGCCTTCCCAGAGCCCTGATCTCAACCCCATAGAGCATCTTTATGAGGTGCTTCTGTTGGAAGAATGGGAAAAAATCCTCAAGGACACCACAGACGCCCTCATTTCCAGCATGCATTGGAGATGTAGGGCTGTTATAGAGGCCAAGGGTGGAAGCACTAAATATTAAGGGTTTCCACCCAATAAATTTGTATTTATTATTCTGTTGACCTTCCTTATACTTCATCCAGTTTACAAGTCTCTACTGTGTGTTTAATGTGTGTTTTTATGACAAAGAATGAGTATTTCCTGTTACAAAAGTATATCGGAAAATGAAAAATCTACGTAAGATTTCCACGAGGCACTGTAGTAAGATCTTATAGACTGACTGACTTAAAAATTTAGAAATGAGTATGAGGAGACTCATAGCTATACATCTTCAAAACATAAATATACATTCTAAATCTTGTATTATTTTCTTTTATAAATTTAATATAAACACTTTCACCAATGAATTCATCTCATAGCACAGTACGACATAGCATCAACCCTACTTAGTTTCTTGACAAGGTTGGATATCTTGGAAGAAGGCCTACGTTCAATTCAACTAGCATAAACCTACCGTCATTAGACTATATTATAGAATAATAATAATGTCTAGTCTAGAGTGGCTACCTAAGTTCATTACATATGATTTTGTCCAAGTTCAAGTTTTTGACTATTTTTAAAGAGAAAATGTCTAACTTTTTTTTAATAAATAAAATATAGAGCCAAGTTCAATATAGAGCCTTGTTGATCCTGGTTTGAATGATATATTAAAGGATCTCAATATTTCTCTATTATCCTTCTCATCTAATATCCTCTTTATTTCTAATTTAGAAACTCCCTCGATCATGCCAGTACTGTGGAATTGTTTAAACCCTTTGAAAGCCATGGTAGAAATCGTATTCACTATGTGAAAGAGATCGGCATCTGACTCGTAGAGTGTTCAAACATAGAGAAGTTATTTATGAAAAATAAGCAACAACAGCAATGCTTTCATTTTTTTAGTTAATATCTACGTCTTAACATTTATACTAATTAGTAAAAACAATAACAATAACAATAAAAAACTATTTCATTCTATAATGTCTGTTTCATATAGAGCATGCATGTTTGCCAAGATCTAGATATAGTATAAATATAATAATTTAAACTCTCGCTCTGCTATTCTACAGAAACTGGTAATCTATATCAAAATGGTCAAGATAGCTCACATGTTCAATATGCTCCACACTATTATAAGAATTCATTAAAGTATCGCCAAGCAAAAATTTTGATACAGTTCAATAGTAGAAGTTTTATTAAGAGAAAGATTGGTAGGGAAAATACCTTTGCACTAGTGAAAGAAGTAGTAACTCTCACCAGGCCAAACTGAAAAATTATTAACACCGTAGCAATGCAAACCTCCATGATTATAGTAGATTACTCTACTAAGAGATAAAAGCTTCTAATTGTTAAATCCTATTATTAGATCTTCTCTCAAGAACCATACACTGAATTAAGACGATGAGTTTATAATCCCCAATAGACTTACAAATAGTGTCACTCTATGCCTTGGTCAAATGAACTATAGTATGAGCTCATTGAACGTTATTACAGAAAGTTTGTATTAGTTGAATAATAAATAAACATTATAAAAATGAAGGCTCTCGCCAAGGACTTGGATGGTGATAATAATATGCTATGAGGCAGTTTTAGTACCAAGAGTGATGAGTGCATGTACATGGTGAAAAATAATGTAAGCTTTGATGCTACATTCATGTTTTGAGGTAGACTTACTGCCCTGAGTCTTACCTTTCATCTTGCATAAGCTATGGGTCGTTCTACCACCTGCAAGAGGATGATTTTATCGGACATACTATCAAAATGAAAATGCAGTGGAATGTATCAAATAAAATAGACATTATCCAGTAAGCCATCCTAAAGTCAGGATTTATGTACAGTTGAACATGTTTGTGAAGTTCTAGACCCCTCAGTCCACAAGAGAATAGACACAACCAGCACTTTCTATGGTCTGACAGACCCATGTTGTTAGAATATGGGAGTGTGTCCATTGATATGAAAGATAATCTCATAAGTACAAGACAGAAGTGTAAACCCGTGATATAGACCAAGGATGACAATAACATATAAAGCTATTCAATGATATTATACTCTATTCTGTTTTTTTTTCCTTTATGTCGTATTTAAGACTGAAGTCTCTGATATATGTATTATGTGTGTTCATAAGACAAAACTAAGTGATTGTACTTCACAAGAGGCAGGTTGGGAGATTAAATAAATTGTTCTTTTTTTTCACTACTCACTGTTGTTTCTTAGTCTCCCTAATTAAAAGTTTTATATTTACATATTATGATTTATTCCTACTTTCTCTACATTTATTTTTATGTATTTGAATTGGTTATATTTATTATCTTTTAAACTTTATAAGCTCTCAAAGAATGATTATAAGGCCTAATACACAAACAGCAAAAAGAAAATATAGCATTAAAGAAAAGAAATATTTTGAATTGTGACACTCTTATGTTCTCATCCTTGAAACATGTTTTTACAGTACACTGTTTCTGATGCCGATGGATCACCTTTTTCTTTTTTTTTTAAAAAAAAAAAAACCTGATGAGTTAGTATTCAAAAAATAGTGATCTATTGGCATTGGAAGGACACTATCTTATTCCTATTATAGTATTTATGGATATTTATACAAGTAAAGGTATAAAATTGTTTAATATAAAAATAACTAAAAGACCCGATGTTTCTCAAAAAAAAAAGAAAAAGAAAAGAACTATAGAATAAAGGCTTAGCTATACTCTCCCTAATAAGCATCTCCAATTGCCACAACTCTTCATGACTTGTTTATATCCTCTTTTCATTCTCCGTGGAGAAATTCCTTCAAACCAAATCTTCGTGTAATCCACGTCTAAAAAGGGATACTATTTCAGCCTCTCTTGTCTGGTACTAAGTAAGATGTAGTAATAATAAGGTCTTTTAGGTGACTTTTCCATTCCATTATCTGCCATTACAGGAAATATAAGATAATACAAAACCTTTACTGTTCTATTTGTATGGTAAATAGTAGTACAACGATAAAGATAAACAAAAGTATCATCTAGCACCTTATTTTCATAGACTGCATTTCTATGATTGATTTTTAGACACTTTTTTGGTATTAGTATCAGTATCAGTATTAGTATTAGTATTAGTATTAGTATTAGTATCAGTACCAGTATTAGTATTCCTATTATTTAATATTATTTATTTATCATTTCTTTGAATGACAAAAAGTAGCTTATCATAACTAAGATAATTCAGCATTTCCCGTGGAATACCGCTATTGTGTTATATCTTAAAGATTGATTCGGAGCTATCAAATGTAAAGAAAAGGGAATAAAAGCCTTGCTTAAGCTTTTGTCATAAACCTAATCGATAGGCGATACAATAAAAAGTGGGGTAGTTTACTGATAATAAAAACAGTTAAAGTCATCATTCGTAGTAAATTGTAATGAGTGAAAATTAAGTTTATATAATGAAAATTTGAACAAAAGATTAGAAAGTCTGGCCACCTTTCTTATATCAAATAAGAAGGTCAGATGAGTTTCATTGTATGTAGTATCAAAGCATGTCTTATTCTGAATTGTGTACATTGGTGGTTTTCTTTTCAGGATCAGAGTCACTATTGCCTTGTTCCATGGATAGCTCAGAGATATCAACAGGCCCAATGGCATGGCCAGACCGATCATCCTCAAGTTCAACTTTGGTGAAGTCTTTGTTGCGTTCTTCTTTACCAACCAATGCTATATATAAAAGGTAGGTGAATCTCTTTATGCATATAAATATTATAAACACATACCTGTAACAATTAAGCAAACACAGACACAAGCCATGAAAATAGCTTGGGTTAAACCATAGTTTGCAATCTTCTTTCCGTTAGCATCCAATTTGAAGCTACCATCAGGATTCTGAATAGGATATTTTTCACCAATCACAGCTTGGATCTGACTACTGGCCGCACTAATCTGAAAAAGAAAAAGAAAAAGAAAAAAGATGCATAAATGAGACAAAATAGGGATTGCTTCCATCATCATGATTAAAAGGGCACATTTCACACTTACCAAGTTTCCTAATTGGTAAGAGAGACCAGGCAGTAAACCTCTGAAGGCAGGTGGTGACAGTTCGTTGATATGAGCAGGAATGACACCTATAGAAAGGATTTAATAAACATCAATAATGAAAATTAAAACAACTTACCCCAAGCGCCTTGAACAAAGAACTGGAGTACAAATGCACCAAACTGAAGAGACTGAATGTTGGGGCCAAAGATCCAGAGAGGAATGAAAGCACCTGCCATCAAAGCACAGAAAGCAATGGAAAATCTTCGGCCAAAGTAATTAGAGTAATATCCGATAATAGTACCACCACAGATAGCACCAACGTTATAGATAACACTGGTAACAGTCTTTTGAGTAGTAGTATAGCCGAGCTGTGACTGCAAAAAGGTAGGATACAAGTCTTGAGATCCATGAGACAAGAAGTTCATGAAAGCCATGAGAATCACCATGTAGGCGAATCTGAGCCAGTGATGCTTGAGAACGACCCATGTTTCTTTGAGAAGAGATCTTCCCAATACTTTACGGGCTTCTTTGGTCTTTTCGAATACTTTTGATTCTGGGACAAAGAGTCGAATGATAATAGCGAATATAGAGAAACCAGAACCTGCCCAGAACATAATGCGCCACGAAGAGTTTGTTTGGATGATAGGGTAACTAACCAATGTAGCCAGAAGATAGCCAGTAGCATAGCCTTCCAAAACAAAACAAAAAAGATAAGTTTCCGAATATAAATAAGCCCAACCTGACTTACCTTGTTGATAAATGCCTGAGAAGAGACCTCTTGCCTCAACAGGAAGTGTTTCAAGTGCCAGACTTGTTCCGAGGCCCTTTTTTTAAAAAAAATAATAATAAGTTACTTTGCTTTAAGATGTCAACTTACCCATTCTCCACCCATAGCAATACCAAAGATTGCTCTGAGTCCAATAAATGTTTGCAGGTTGGGTGCAAACCCACTGGCTAAATTGATAACCGAAAAAAGCAAAAGATCACCCATAAGAGGCCATCGCCGGCCAAATTTATCAGCCAAGGCACTATGGTGAGCAGAGTGAGTCAACTGTTAAAGTATTCTATTCAAATGGCTTACCCAAAAATAAGGGCACCAATGGGACGAAGCATCTGTCATAGCAATTTCATTAAAATCATCTTATCCACTAATATATATATATATATATTGTAATGTTCAATTTACCAATGTTGTAGTGATTGCACCTATTAAAAAGAAGATAGTTTAGCATAGTTGCCTTTTTTTTTACTGCTTATCTTCTACTTACTTGTTACTTGAGAAGGCTCAACTCCAAAGTCTTCGGCTATATCAACATCGTTTAATAGTGAATTCTTTCTGAAAATACTTTTTCTATTCATTACCAATTTGAACAGTAGTCAGAGACACAGAGAAAAAGTCAAAAGCATCCAATGTCCAGCCAATGAAACCTGTAAGAAAATAACATGAGTATTCAGAGATATCGAAACTAAAATGCTCTGTTTGCATTACCTGATGTAAAGGTAAGGCGCTGTATGTGGTTAAGATTTGTAAGTAAATGCCAAGCATTGGGCGTCTTTTCTGGTTTGTGATAGATGGAGTTCTTAAGTTTCGTGAGCTTTGTCTTGAAGGATGTGTTTGAGATATCTTCAACTTGTTCAACGGAATGTCCTCCTCCTTCTTTGGTTTGGATCTGGGACATCACCTGTTATTTTTATCGGATTGAAGGGATTGATTAAAACAACAGTAATTGCGAAAGAAATGTGAAGTTTGATTGTCGTATTTATAGGCGAGAAAAGTATGGAGACTCGAATAGCCTTACTGTTTTAATCTCAGCACATTCCGCTTTAGTCCATAGGTTTTACTTATTGTTTTCTCCACACTGCTACACAACCAATGCTGGGTTTTAGGTGAACTGTTTTAATTTTTACCGCATTTAGGCAATTAGTCCTTTGCATTAATGGAGTTAGTTTTCTAGACTGTCCTCTCTATTTTGCCACATCAGTTCTTCAATTTGATTTTCTTCTTTTTATCGTTTTTATTTTCATGATACAAGGCAATGAAATAAAACTAGAGAGGTATTCTTTGTCATTGATTTTCTTGTTACACTGTATTTTCTATAAATATATAAGTGCTCAGTGTAGTACCCAAGTATTTCGCACTATTTGATCTATACTTGTAAAGAAATACAGGGTTGGTAATAAGCATTATTATTTTACGAATACATATCCCACTCATTGAATCAATTGGCAGATTCTCCTTCCTACAACCATCTGGGAAAACATGCTTGCTTGAATCACAGCTTACACCTTTTTGTGTGCTACTTAATTGTGACTACTAAAGATACTTTTATCGATTTTTGGTACAAAAGTCCAAACACAATGATTCTAGTTAGGAAGAGGCCTGTAAAGTGGCACAGTTACTAAATAACTAGAAAATAAATTGAAAGTATCACATTACGAAAAAAAAAAAAGTTGCCGAATTCAAATTTACTATAAATTAATATCTCTTATATGAGAGAAATAACTTTTTTACCAATATAAAATACAATTGAGATACATTCAGCTTATTGAATTTGAGTTTAGTGCTCAGTGATAGGCTACTGTTGGCCCTGGTTTCATCGAAAATGACATATTGAAAGCCCCATCATTTCCATTTTCATCATTTTACTCGTAAAAACTATTTTATGTCAGTCAATGTGACATTAGAAAATATAACTTATTTATATACTCAATTGCCTGTCATGAAGGTTTACAAGTATAGAAACACTCTACATGCCGTGTTCTACTAACACAGATAAGCCATGGTGATGTTGATAATAAGAATGCCTATTTCATTCTCTCTAGAAAGATAGAATAGTAATAAACTAGATAAAAAAAAAGCTTGTCTATTTTGATAAAGTAATGTTAGTCATTGTTTGTTTCAACATCGATAGTGAGAGAGTTGGACATGGAAATAAAAATAGAATTAACTTTGAAAGAAACTCTTTTTATAAGCAACTGATACCCGGTGGTGGAGTTGTTTATAAAAGGAAAAAAATGGGAAAAAAAACATAGTATGAGTATGGGTATACTTGATCTTCATTACTTTTTGTGGTAGATATAGAATCATTTATTTGAAAATCAAGTATTCCGGTCGCCTTTTTCTTTTTTTTTTTAGCAATTCAGAATAGTTTCTGATGAACAGTGATTATTATGCAATATCGAAAAGGTGACAGAAAGAATGATACGTAAACAATAAAACAGAGACTAGAAAGAAATGTAAAGTATTTTATAGAATAGCTATAGTTAAGATACTTTCTTTTTACGAATGCTTTTCAATGGATAAAGTATAATGTATAGGATGACATCTATGCCTATTCATTATAATGCAGAAATAATCATGCATCAACAGTATCTAATATTAAGTGATGAATGTAAATTTCTATAAAAAACAAAGCATAGTTGAACCAAAACAACAATGTGTATTTAAAGTGATAAACTTCCAGTTTTTATTTAACTACAATAGACTCAGATCATCATCTGGTTTTCAGTAGCAGTAACAGTTTTTACATACACTACCCGATCTGTTTTAAGAATGCTATGTTTATGCTATTCAACTGTACTTATCTCACAAAACATACATTGCCTTTTTTGTTTCATCCGTTTTCCGTATTACTGTGAATTTAGGTTATAGAATTAGACATGCTATAAATGAAGAGAAAAGAAGGCAACAGTCAGACTATTTCCTAAAGGCATTGCCCAGTATTCATTTAGATATTGATTTACTGTTCTACAAAAGGCTGTCTAAAAGGAGTGCCCCCTTCAAACCTTAGTTTTACATGACTCATTCAACAAGAGATATTTAATATTCACTCTATGTGGTTTATTGATTCAAATACAAGGTAATACATGTCAAACTTATTGTCACTACTAGTATTATATATCAGTTTCTAATTTGCTCTATACATCAAAATAAGATCTAGGTTTGATTGGATAGATATTAAAAAAAACTTTATCAAATGTTAAACTAAATGTTTAGACTTAATATTGAGTACGTTTGCTGTGCTATTAAAAACTGATTTATTAAGAATTCAATCAAGTAGACTATTTCTTTATGTTGTTTAAACATAATGTTTGTGAATGATAATCTCAACTGCCTACAATATACTCTCGATTTAGAATACTCGTTCTGTACCAATTTATGTCTTATGACTAGCCACTTCATTTAAGTTAAAAAATACTTTTGAGCATCTTCCAAGTTCACTATAACACCAAAGCATAGAGTTAAAGGTGATGTATTACTAAACCACAAATAAAATATCTTAGTATCAATATGTGATTCAGTGTTTTAAATAAGTTTTTAGTAGGATCACTATTGTTTTATTTCAATTTCTGTCTTGATTACAAAGAAAATGAATGAGACAAAAGGTAAGAGTTTTAATATCTCTGGATATATCAAACCAAATACTTCAAAGACTGTTTAACTTTTTCTTTTTACCAGTATTCAAAGGGGTTAGTTTTAGATCAGCATTTTTAATATGGGTTGATAAGCTGGTACACAATAAAATTCTTCTTAGACATAGCACTAGTCTCATTCTATCCTACTAAGAGAAATAAATCAATTTTCAAAAGGGCTTTTTTTATATTTATTTTAGATGGTTTTTGGAGATAGCTATTGTTGTTACTGATTCTCTTTTGCATTCTATAGATATTTTACTGGATGCTGGCGAAGCTTATATTTGTTATTCAAGAAGCATCAACTGAGCACCAGTCTTTGCTGAGATTTGCTTAATTTGTATTGAGTATCAGTCAAGACTGGACCTATCACAAATGTAGCACATAAATATTGTGGCACTTTTCTTTGTATCAATCCACTAAACGGGATACACTCTGTTCCTTCAATTTCAAAACCTGTGGTAGCTGTTAAATAAATAGAAAAACTACTCATCATTATGCCTTAACGATTAGATCTTTCAAATAGATTAAGCAAATCAAAACAGATCTTTTCATAAGTATTGGCTACTATTTTATTTTAATAATAAAGATTCTTTTCTTATCCACACAACCTACTCGTTTCATCTACGCTTTTACTTGGATAACTCACATGATCAAACACAGGATTAAAAACAGCCGAGAGATGGAGATTAGTTATACTCTCCAACCTTCATCTTTGTTTCATTCATACTCTATTCTTATCTTGTGTTTCTATTTTTAATTTCCTTTCATTTCTACTCTCATGGAATAGTTTCTCATGACTGATATGATGTAAAATACCTTATACTTACGAAGTAGAATGCTTCCCACGATACAACCTATAATGGAGGAATTTTTATGAGACCACTATTTTTTAATAGAAATAAATAGAGTTGATATAGATGTCATAGTTTTCATTTATTCCTAATATGATTTTGTGTTTAACTTGCTTGACACTATCATTATATCGCAAAGAATACAAAAAAAGACTATCATTATATCGCGGACTATTCATTACATCATTCAAGATAGAAGTACAACTGACAAAGCAAGAAAATTATTCAGAGTGCTTGTTTATTGTTTAAGAATATATATCAACCACTACCAAGTAGCCTCACAGAATAAACATGTCATATTTTAACTATAAAATAAAATAAGGGTCGTTGATTCTTAAAGACGAACTTTAACTTACTCGTTACTACATTCTGGCTACAGTAAAAGAATATTGAATAATTGTTGCAAAAGACATTTTAGTTTGAGTTCTTCTTGATAGTTTAACTCAATGATGAGATGTATGATTAAAAGACAAGCATTTTTCTGTGTATTAGAGTAAAGTTCAGAGTATTCTAGTTTGCGGATATTATTTTTGCTATCTGTGCATTTGGCCTAATGATTGCCTTATTAGAACTTTTAATGGCGTTTATTTGTAAATACAAACATATCTCTATCTGCCAATTTTTATACATCAAATCCAATAGTGTCTCTTTAAAATTCATATCTGTGGCAAATATAGTGAATATACATTAATAAGATAATAAGTTGGGAGATAGATTAGGATTTAGATTTGAGTTGTCGACTACAGTTGTGTCAAAGATCAATATCATAAAATTCAAAACTCATCTTTTTCTAGCAGCGGTTCATGATACTCAATCTTGTTTTGTATTCAAACTTTCTAGCAGAATGTAAGAATCGGTACTTGTTAAACGTGCAAAGGCTTCCTCTGGGCCTGTCCGTAATGTTGATAAAAGTTTCTCAAAACAGCTGAGTTTCAGTATATCAAATACTGACACCTCAGCATTGAACAGACATTATACTTGAAGTATTACATATCCTAGATTGAATTTGTTTTTTTTTATTTTTATTATTGCCGTTGAAGTGATTGTACTCTATTAGTGTTAATGGTACTAAATAAGGAAAAAGAATCATATAAGCTACAAGTCAAGGATTTTTTGTTTGTTTGTTTCAATTCTCAAACTGGTAACCTCATCTTCAATTTGTCTAGGATTTCATAGATAGTCTGACTCACTCTTTTATTGTTAAAAACTGACATTATAATCACTCAATAAATAGTCTCGATAGTTCAGATATTTCTTTCCATTTAGCCTAACTAATATGTCAACATATGCAGTGTTGGGTAATTCAGATGAATTGGGGATGCATTCAACAGATGTACAGCTCAATGCAGTGCTTGTTGAATTATATAATACTCTACTTACGGGACTAGTCACAAAATAGGGGATCAGTGTAACAAAAGGAAGACAGAGAATAAAGTGATGGGGAGAAAGTAGTTGCAAATTTTCAAACAAACAAACAAACAAACAAAAAAAGAAATCTGTTTTTCTAAAATCGTCATTACTCTTTCCCCCATCACTTTACCAAACTTAAATTCATTGATAAACAGTCTGTCTTGTACTGAGTCATTTACTATTATAAAAATATAAATTCATATCAATTCATCTCTTTTATTATATCAAAACCTTGGACTATTCTAATTTTAATAGATAAATAGCTTATCTTAATTCTACATTGTTTATTCCTTGTTTTTGTGTATGTGTTTAAAGCAAGTAGTTTGATCTAAAGCTTGTATTCTTCTTATTTATTTTCATACACAGCCTGTCATGGTGAGGGAATATTTCTGAATGTAAATATTATTTAGCCAATATTATGACCTGAACATGTCTTCTAAAAATAATATTTGTTGATCCATCACTCCGAGTTGGATAAAACTGTATTGGAAGTGGAAAAACTGTACCTGCATCCTATATCTATTTCTGGGCTATTAGGTGGAAATGAATAAAAACTGAATAAAAATGGAAGAGAATTAAAACTCGGAATATGACTAAACTAAATTGTGGCACCTACTGGGTAGAGACAGATTTCAGTTAGATTTCAAGACTTTGAACCAGTTCCAAGTGCTAAATAATGAATAAATTGTTAAATTCAAATGATTTTTATTTCAAGGTATTTTATTTTACTATATGCACCTTGGGCCTTATAGTTGATCTATCTGAGCTCTTAATTGTTACCATTGCCTTTCATTGTATCCTCCTCTTTTTTTTTCTTTTTTTTTAATAATGATCTTTACATTCAAGAATGCTGGTATACTTTCCGTGATAGCTTCTATTTATACCAAGGTCTATAGTATTATGACTTTGTTAGTCCCTATGTGAGAACTTACTGTAGATTAGCAAAAGAATTATTAGATTTTTTCTTAATAAAAACTATACACTATATCAAAGTTCCAATAAGTTTATATGTTTGCTTATTGCATGCATGAGCAATAGTACTCTATGACATGACATGACATGACATGATGAGTCACCCAATGAGCTCATGTGAGATAACGACAATAGTTTTATATTAATTAAATTGTTAATAGAAATACTAGAAAAGAAGTGGATCTTTACCAAAAAAAAATAGTGGCAGCTTGAAGGTATTGCCTGAGTCTTCTCACTGTTATTGTCAAACTCCAGATTCAACAATCATCCAAATAGACATGCCAACTGTTGTATCCATAAATAAGAGTAGATAGGACAATGAAGCAAATAGAATTGAGACTATCCGGTTAATCATCTCAAAGCTCTTATCTATGTTTAATGAAGCAAGTTTGAGCTTCTTTTTCTAAAAACTCATATACTATAATAGAGTGATTTATACTATTGAGATATAGTTAAAGGTCTTCATAGTGTTGGGATTAAGAACAAGAGCAAGAGGGGTATGGCAGATAGCCTCATTTTCAGTTAGAGAGAAGATATCAACTTCTAGTAGACTCAGAATTAGCATATCAATTACTGAGTACCGTTTACATACAACATTCTATGCTGTTGTAAACATTTTTTATCGAAAGTCTCAAGTTATTACAATAGTGAGATAAGGAATATAACTCAAAACCTAAAAACTCCATGAATTTCTATAAACTGCTTTAATGTGGGGCTGATAGATTGTTGCATTAAAGGGTAAATTACATAGTCCATTATCATAAAACTAGTTTATGATGCCACAGAAAGCCACTACTGCTTTAGATATTGTATAAGCATGAACACTTAAAACTTCATATATTTTTGTCATTTGTTTACCCCTGCCTTGTTGCTCGAAATTAAACCGGTCAAACATACCTCTCACCATGAGATGAGAGCCTAAGAAGTTGGCATTTTAGTAGACCCTTAAAAAAACAAAAGCATAGCCTAAAGATGCCATAAGTGTCTCATTTACCTTACACACCTAAAGAATTTTGAGATATAAAAAGAAATAAACAAATAATTAGACTATAGTATTTCTATTGGATAATATGTCTTAATAGACCATTTCGCCGTCCAAATAATATATTTTAATCTTCATACGTCTATTTTAGCAATAAATATTGACTTTAGAATTAAAAATTATACACTTTTTCTATAAATGATTGGAACACTTTCAATTTAAGATTGGTACAGTTCTTATTTATTTATTGATAAAAGTGTGTCTTTTATTTATTTATTTTTAAAAAAAGTGTAAAGTTGGCTATAAAAATAAGTAGAATCAGAATCACCCCATGATCAAAACTCAGTCTCCAAGTTTCTTTTCTTAACATAGTTTGTTATCCCTAAGTTCACAGTAGGAGTGTAACAATGTTGAATATGGATTGATTATCGAACAAAATTTACTTAGAAAGCTATAGCCATTAATTGACTGAATTTTTCATAAACTATTTAACAAAAGCAGCACTAAGATCCACCTCAACAACAGTACTTAGTGAGAACAAGGTATTATCAGAAAGACTATACCGTTAAGTACATCCCCCAATTCCCTCTTTTGTGTATGATCTTTGTGTTGGAGCGACTCTCTCTCTCTCGAGTTCTACACGCCTCTTAGATCAACTACTACCTTTAATTATAACGCCACCTTTGTCGTGAAGTCAAATTCTAAAATAGCAACACCATGATTCGATTATATAAAACTCAGTTTAGATCGAGGTCATACGTTAAAAAAAGGGGGAAAGATATCTCCATGGCAGCCAGATCTCTTTGGATGACCTTACTGGAAGAAAGATAAAGCCTTAACGACTTTAGTGTTATAAAAAGATAAGAATTATTACTGTTTAGTTATATAAGTAAGAAAAAAAAGATAGAAAAAGTAGAAAATTAATGGAGCAAACATCAGAGTTTCACTACACGTTTAACTATTTGGATTTCTTATGATATTAAGATCAAAGATGACACTAAAAAAAACTTACTCTTACTCGTTGTCATTATTACTTTGTTATTTCTCACAGTAACCAATAGCTTAAAGTTTAAGCGCTTGTCAAATTAGTCCTATAAGTGGTCTTCAACAATATCAGTATTGTCTAGAGTGTATTCACAAGTCAAAATTCACAAGTCAAACAATTCACACTCTATTTGCCTTGGGCCTAAAAGACAGTATTAGAAACAATACTTTGTTCTCACTAAGCACCACCGTTAATACCAGTTACAATGAGATAGTTGAGGTGATGATGAATACTGATTTAATCAATGACTATACTATTCTTAATATAAGTAAACTTGCTTCTATTTTATGGACAATGACCACTAGAGTTAATTCACTGTGTCCTATAATACATCTTTCTTAAGCAGTGTCATACTGCAAATGCTGTGGGCTTAAGGATAACAAACTATGTTAAGAGAAGAATATCAGTGACTGAGTTGTAATATTGGGATGATTCTTGTTCTATTTCTTATCTTTATAGCCAATTCTATACTTTCTAATTGCAAAGTCAATAGTTATTGCTAAAATAGGCAATAGAGTTTGAAATAGCCCATTTATACATCGAACAAGCATTCTCAAACATACTAACCAATCACATGAATAATACAATTTTATTCGCAGGATATTTCTTTATATATCCCAGAAATCTCCTGGTGTGTATGTAGATAATATATTTTGCAAATCATATGATTTGATAGTGAGGTATTCTATAAAAAGAAATAATAAAACACTAGTTCGCTCGCTACCCTGAGTTCTGTAAATTGAGCCTCATTCCCCACACAAATAGGTAGTTTTGCATATTTCAAAACAAGAAAATCTTGGCTTACAATGAAGCAGTAGGCTATTATAAGAAGTAAATGAATCAATTAAAGAGCAACTTTTACCTTGAACAAAAATCATTGTAGTGCCATGTTACAAGTGATAGACTATTTGTTAGAGAAAATACTAATCATCATGCTTAATGTATTTGCACAGCTGCTACTATTTATTATTATAAATTTATTTACTTTGTTAACTCTATCTAACAATATTTATTTTTCAAAGATCCCTTTAGAAGAAAGTGTTTCAGTATAAAGCCTCGTGTCCTATTTATGCATAGATCTATTTTCAACAGCAAGTCTAATACTAATGTTATTTGAATAGACGGTAGGATAACTTCTATATAAATTCTGCAACCTAGTCTTGAAATGGGTGCTTTTAAAGTTACTTAAATGTCTGACATAAAAACATATAAACTACCCTATTTGATATTTTCCAGACAGTTGATATAGATAATGAAGTGCGATTCATTCTAGATCAAAACTAATCACACCAAGACCATTACATTCCTTGTTTCCATAAATAGTCTGAGTAAGTTTCTTGAGATAAAAATAGTGTAAATCTCTCTATTCTTTGTAGACATACTTTCATCATGAAGCCTATTGAGGTAAAATTCAGTAGTGTCCAAAACGGCAGGGGTTTCAACATGGGGAGATGCCAAGCTATTCTTATTGCCAAAAGTAATTTTAAAAAAAGTAATATAAGGCACTATGATAACAGAAGAATCTACTTGTGAGATGAAAGTGTAGGGTAACGGGTTTTGATGATAAAGGTAACGCTCGAAAAGGATCGGACAGGGGTACAGGACACAAAGACGAATTGGGTTACTTTCAGCACTTGTTCTTTATCTATTAACTTCCTTAAGCAAATAGATGCTTCTTCAGACAGTTCAATAATACTTAACGAGCGAAAACTATACACTTTATTATCCTTTCAGTTATAAGAGACTTTTATACCCTTTCTTCAGTCATTATTAGCTATATAAATTACTTTGTCTTCCATACTTTTGGTACTTCTCTTAATAGACAATAAAGGCGTTATCCAAAAAATGTCTCAAGTTTATTACAGAAAGTATATTCTCTCTACTCCCATCCAAAATACATACCCGATTATTCCTTGGCAGCATGTCTCTATGTTTGGATTGTTTAGATAATAGTTCTGTCTTGTTAGCTTAGGATATGGGATTTCTTTTCAGAACTAGTCTTTACCACTTACATCTGTCTTGACTCGCTCTGTACATGTTGTATAGTATTTATTAACTAGATTCTTCTTATTATCTTTTGTAAATGCTTGTGTACACATACCAACAAATATCTCAGCCAGTATAAACTAATACTATAACGTATGTTTCCGATATCGATATTGTAGCACCATCAGATCATGGCTTTGTACAGAGCAATGGGAAGTACTTGAATAAACATGAATGTATTTCTTTAAACAGACTTGTCCAACAACAGTAACAAAAAAGGAGAATGTAACATACGCCAACGCCATTCACAATCGTTTTATTTTCCTATCCTCATATAACGCTATACAGTATGCGCTCTATTGCATATACCATAAGATTACTATAGCATATAAATTATAATGTTACAACCAATCCATTCGTTAAATAAATAAAAATTAAGTGTGTGTACAAGGCACTAATAACAAAACATTATCATATTAGCTTCGTATTGTAGATATGATCTCCCAGGCACATAAGTAAAAACCATCTTATTATGCTACAAATACACATTTCAATGTTTATTTGTACTATAAACAGACTACATGCAAATATCTATTGATTGGCTCTTGACTTGACTTTAGAGACAAGCCCTTCAAAAGGAAACGCCAATTTTAAAGAAGACTTTATCAACTCGACTTTTTTGTAAGCCTCTGTTGATAATTCAGGTGATAATGATTCCGACAAGAGTGTATGGAATAGTGCTGAAGAGGGCTTTGTGTGCACACTGGCTTCTGCTATCCGGGACATCTTTATCTTTTCCAGATCAAAGAAAGCTTCATCTGCCTTTAGATCACGCTTTCGCTTTGTCATCTTTTCTGCGAGTTGAGCCACCTTCTTTGGCTTTTCTATTACGACTGTTTCTTTTTCTGACACATTGTTCTCTGATGCTAAATGTACAGAAAGCGCATCTGCCTTTGTACGCTGTATCAGCATAGCAATGGCCTGAGCATTCATACGGACAATAGGAGGACAAGGGTTACAGCAACCAATAACACCTGCTGAGTCAATTGGCATTCTCTCCACAAGTGCAAATAACATGTGGTTTGGTAAAACATATCGAGTCGACTCATCTTCCTCTCTTGCTGTATGGTCTCTCCAGTGATGAAGCTGTTTAAATACAGCCTTTTGCTGGACATTCATAGAGTACTTCCACTTTTCCAATAAGTTCCTCCAACCACCAGGACCTAGACCATTCACAGCATCATACACTTCTCTTTCATGCTTGTGCAATGATAGCTCAGCTGATCTTTGAAGTACTGCACGAAGAAGATTCTGGTTAGTACCTGACTTTTCCATAAGCTCCTTGCGAAGACAATCATAGATGTAGAGGAGATAGTGTGTATCAGAGCGTGCATAGTGCAACATCTCTTCAGGAAGAGGTCTATCATAAGCATTATTTAAACTGCTCCTTTTTTTTGTCCAAGTTGCTTACCTGATTCTCCAATCTGCCAATTGATACTTCTTGTCTGCATCCACAGAGCAGTATTTCTTAAGCAAGTACGCCAAGCCGTGATGGGGAAATTCTAATATTCATCGAATAAGGTATTGTTTACTTTGATTTTGTTCCTTACCCAACACTTTTGTGGCAAAATAGGTATCAAAAAGATTAACAATATAGAGACCGAAATCGCGTTGAAGCCAAATAATATCACTTTCAGCACCATGGAAGAGCTACAAACAATAAGTACCATCTCTATACTGAGCAACCAGCATAAACACACACACACCTTAATAATGGCAGGATTAGCAAAATACTCATTCAACATCCACATCTTGTCTCTAATCTCCAGTGTATCAATGATAAAGTCCTGATCACGAGTACTGATCTGCATTAAACAAGTAAAACCTTGGTAACTTCTATAGTTATGATATTCTAAATCCACTGCTATTTCGTCTGCACCCTCAAATGCGTTCATCATAGCTATCAATCCCTCCTCAGTGTCCACCCATGTTGCTGTGGATGATTCAAGGGGGTTGTAAATTTCATGCTCTCTCTCTTCAAATACATGGTCAGGATAGACCAAGTTCTTTACTTCATACTCATAAGGATGAGGCATTGAGTAAACAATAGTCCCACTGTCCATTTCCATAGATTCGGCTATACAAATACAAATAAGACTCTGTGAGATGATTTCTTCTTGTTTACAGCTATCTCTTTTCTTCTTTAATCACTTACTATTATCCAATGGCACCAGTGCATGAGGTTTATAGACTATCTTTCTTTCCAAAGGTGCAGTTGCTGAGTTGTTGATTCGATCTTTAAATTTAAGCTGGGGACGAACAATGTTTTTTGCATGAAGAAACTTATATTCCAGCTTGCCATTGTTGGAGTGTTGTGATAGCTGTGTTACTTCTAGTGCTGGTTGCTGAAGAGTGCTCTCTGTTCTACGAGAGTGACCTCTTAATTCGTCGAGACATACATCCTTAAAGAAGTGTTAAAACAAGATAAAAAGGATTTCTAACCTACTGATTCTACTTACAGCTTTCTCGAACAAACCGTCCATAACATCAATAATACTATCATAGCGATCCACAACATCGTCAACATCATCATAACTTGGTGTGTTGATACCGGTGCTATTAGAACATTGTTGTAACAAGGCATTGGAAAGAGTCAGCAATCGTGATCCAACATGATCAAGATCTTTAGCAAATTCACGATCAAGAGAGCGATAAAATCCCAAGTCTTTTGATGGAATGCTGTTAGAAGCCGAGGTTGCTGACACCAGTGCCTTGAACAAGGACGCCTGGTATTCTTTGAATTGCAGTGCTGGATCAGGAATCTCGGCTGACATGAGGGTTCTATGCATTAGCAAGACAACACTCTTTATCAAAAAATAATCAAAAGACAGTCACATCATGTGATAAGAGCAGAAGGTCACTTCACAGACAGTTTTTCATTTACTCTTTAGTGCTTTTCCTTTAAATTCTTAGTGAAAGTATTTTCAGATAAAAAAAGAGAGTTTATTTCAGACAAGTAAAAAAAGAACTTTTAGAGTAGAAAAGTGTGACACTCTAAAGTCATTAAAGGTATTATTTTTTTTATATATAGTCTGTTCTGATAACAGTTATCAGATATGCTTTGCGAGTGTAATATTTAAAGCTGTTCTTTTTCTTTTCTTTCTTCTTCTTCCAAAATGCTATTGCAAAGATTTGCCTTGCCAGTCCATAGTCTATGCATTTTAAAGATTCTAGTGTGGTTCTTGCATAGATCAAGTTAAATAGATACATTAAAATAGGTCATAATGTTGATACTATAATCTTCTCTACTACCATACACTTCTTAATGTGTTTTCCCTTGAATGTTCAATAAAGATAGACGATATACTGTTATTTGACATCTATCTATCTATAATAGCTGTTTATGTAGGATAAAAAATAACTTTGATGAGGCATCTATGATACACAAAGCTGATATATTTACAAGCTTGTCAAAGGTGTACAACTTGAACAATGCTATTGTGTTTTGATATTTATTTTGGCCAAGTTACTCTACATTCCCCCTCCCATTACATAAAAATAACCCTTTGCTTGTCTGAATTCTCAGTATATTTTTATCTTGTTTGAATTTAAAACGAAAACACTGTAGTTCATGTTTATACTGTGTTTATCAATGAATCAGTCCAATACAACTGGATATTCTAATTATTTATGATGATTCTTTGTGCTGTGAAATAAGTCAATGGATATAAGATTATATTTTATGTTCTCTTGGAATATCTGAGGAGTATCCTAGGACTGTGTCTCTTCCTTAACTATGTTGGAGGCAATGTCATGACTCAAAGAAAGAGACAATGCCCAGTGATCTAGTGTGTGCCATTGACTTTAGAAGGGTTTATTGATGACAGTGATAATCTATCACTTATTAGATACTAGATGTTACTTATCATTTATTGTTTATCAGATAGTAGTATATGAATAATAATAAGCTATGAGTATGCATCATACAATCTTAACCAATTTGGAGAGGCAAGACACTGTTCAATTGGTATTACTGATCTATACTTTAATTATGACATTGGAATAAGTCCATAGCTTATTGGCTGTAGCACTTCAACACAAAATTGACAGGTGAAAACATGACGTCACCTATAAATCAATGTTTCTACTGTTTATTACCAACAGTGAATGGGCACATCACAAAATCAAATCTTGGTGCACCTAGCGATTTCAAACCTTTCGCCTATATTTTTTCAGTCATGTTAAACAGCGAGTACCCAACTAAAAATGATGCTAGAAACGCCTGCAAGGCCTATGCCAAAGAACAAGGCTTTGCCCTCTCCACTGTAAGAAGCAATGCTCTTGTAGTGACTATGGGATGTGTTCACCATGGCCACCCACGCAATCGTGAGCAGAAAGCAAAGCGTAGAGAAAAGAACATTGAGCTTTCTGACGACACAAAGGCTGTTCAGTCAGAGTGTCTAGAAGAACAGATAACACTCCTCACCAAAGATATACTCCCAAAGAGAACCCGCAACAAAGACTCCATGCGGATGAACTGTCCCTACTTTATCAAGATAAGACTGAGAAACAATCTCTGGATTGTTACTGAGATTTACAGTGGTGACACTACAAAAGAAGGATGTCCTCTTCATAACCATGCCTATGCTGAGAATATCTACTACTATTCCCAGCACAGACGTCTTACTGAGGCCTCACGCACACTTGCCTTGAATATGATGGAAACAGGAGCAACCAACAATGCCATTCGTGACTTTCTAAGGGGAAGAGGGGAGGGCGCTACCAACAAAGACATTGCAAATCTTCGTCAACTTGCCTTTAACAATAATCCTGCAAGAACTATTATGCGTTTGATCAGCCAGTTGCAAAGCAAGGAAGACCAGTCCCAATAAGAAGAATGGCTCTTTTCATATTGCGTATCGATATTAGTAACAAATGAAGCATTGAGTCCCTCTATTCACCTGCCTACACACACACACACACGTTTTCTTCTTTGAACGAAATAAACTCGATTGTAAATAGATTTTTATATATACTATTTGTCTATTTGTTCTAGTTTATTTACTATGATTTATTTGTTTCGGCAAAAAAAAACGAAATCTTTTGAGATACTTTTAGAAAAGACTTTAAGATAATTATAAAATAATGGGACAAAGAGAAGTAGGACCTTTTTTAAATTTCCCACTACTATTGTCAAAAAATAATAACATCCACTACTTTTCGTTTCTTATAAAAAATACTACTACTATATAAATAGAGATAGCATGTCTGATCTATCCAACGCAATAGACTTCTTTTCTAGAACTCCCAAGATGTATAGAAAAAACACTAGCATTGAAACTTGCAGCTATCCTTCACCAGGTGTTGAGCATGAACTCCACTGTAGGAGACATCTCATCTATTCAATGTACTTCCTTTCGCTGTGGGTGACATAGTGAGGTACCTCAAGGAAACCAATTGAGTAAAAAAACTCGATAATAGAATACTTTAAATAGTATATCGATGACTCTTTAATAGTCTTCACACTATCTCAATCTCAATCTAATTGAGCATATGTAGGTTTGATGGAGGGGTAAAAAAGTTAGAGTCTACTGTGATGCTGGAATGAGGTGAAATATTAAAATTAATAGACAACCTCATTTCCAACATGGGACAGAGATGCCAGGCAGTCATGAATTACAAAGACTAATAGTAGTTACTAAATGACTTCAAATAAAACCACTGTTTTGTAGTATCAGCACTCTTTTTATTTATTGAAGATATAATATTTCTATCAAAGGGACTCAAAGTTATACAGCCATACCCGATTGAATCTAATACTTTTGAAGATAGATATAAGGATAAAATATTTAGGACACATTCAACATTAAATAAAACACTTTACATTTGATCTAGGACCTCAAGACTTTAGCACACCAAGGCTCATTATATTTATTTATCGAAAATAGAAAAATAATAATACAGTTAATACTTTGTAGGGTCTTTTTTGGCATCAATGACAGCCTGACATCTATCTGTCATACTTTGGATTTATTGTTGTGCAGGTTCAACACCAACCCTCTCCCACTCTTCTGCAAGTAAAGCCTTCAAACCTTCAACATTGGTAATAGATACCTTCTTTTTTTTTCTTTCAATTCGTCTTTCCAAGGCCCACCAGACGTGTTCACCTGGGCTCAAGTCAGAACTTTGTGTGTGTTAGTACTCAAAGCCCCTAATTTGATGTGTCTCTTTCCACCCTCTGGCATAGGCCCTAGTTTAACAGCTATCACTCCTGCCCAACAAATCTGCTTCTCTTTGTGTTTTTCAGGTAAGGCTGACTTGTGATCTACAGAGAGATATCCAAACCCTAACTGATTGCAGTAGCTTATAAGGGTGTTTCTACATATATCCACTTCAAACTTCAACATTTCTAATTTCAGCTGATTGTAGGAGGAAAATGGACCCTTTCTAATGACCCATGTTCTTTGATGTTTCTGATACTATTTTGAACTGTGGGCTTTTTCATCTCAACTATGCTTGCAATGACAGTCAGCTTTAATCCAGCCTTCAACAGGTAATAAATGCCCCCATCATCTACTATCTCTTGCTTTATCTTGTTATCGACAAACGTGAGTTTATGAATATCTATCTGAAATGTAGTGTTGGTTTAATCATATTTAAAAAGAAAAAGGTATTTTATGCAAAAAGAAGAAGAAAGAAGAAAAAGTTATTATTATTTTTTTCACTAAGTTTTCGGTAAGTATTAATTTTACTTGGGTGTGACCCATACTATTAAGACAAAGTATAAAAGTAAAAGTAGATCCGTGATTAGAACTCACAAGTAACCTTTTGTTCATTAGTGAAGGAGAAATACGGACACAGCCAAGAGAGTGCTATGGTATAATATGCCTTACACTTGGTCTTGAGTAACTTTATTAAATAGTACAAGGATCTGTCAATAATAGCATAACATAAAAAAAAGAAAAAAAGAATTCATAATTAAATACCAGTTGTTTGATTAGGAATATGAGAAGCTTGACTTTGCTTCAACATTGATGTAGAACTTGACCCCTCTTTTACTACATCATGGGTAATGTCATTGTTCTTTCTTTCTTTATTTAAAAAGAAAAAAAGAAAGAAACAGCTTATTTTATTATAAAGACTCTCTCACAGAAATAAAGACAAGTTAATTGATTAACTATTGTGATGTATTGGTATTTATTTCAGGTATATTATTTCATCTAGACCATCATCATAAAAAATAATAGCAAAGGAGTTAAATAGAAAATAGTTAGTCAAAGTCAGAAAATGAAGGTTAACGAGTATGAGCAATGAGTCTATTTTGCTGTACCTATTAAAGACACAAAGTATACTATCTGAACAAATATCCTTTCTGTGATATCTACCCGAGAAAAGACATATCCTATCATTATAATCACTTCTCTATTAATTCAAGTTGCTTCTTTCAAATGGGGTGTCGTATAGAAGAAACAAATGATAAGTACAAAGAGTCTGATCTCAATAACTTAATACTCCGAGGTAAACATCTAGTTTGATTTCCTATTTTCATTAGAGATAGCTTTGTGTGTGTGTATGTATGTGTTTTATATCATAGAATATTAAAATAAACATAAAATACACTGTTAAAGCATATAAAAGAATGATCTCTAATGAAGACTGTCATGGAAAGGTAGATAATCTATCAACATGTTAATGCATCCCAGTTTAGTTTTTTTTAATTGTGAAAAATGAATCTTAGACCTCGATAAAATCAGATGTATTAGACCCATATAAGGGGGGTAAGGGAAAAAGGTTATAACGATTTTTAAAACACAGTTTTTTTTTCTTATCACTTTATGTCTTGGCAATAAAGTGCTGTCATATAATAGTGATGAACAATTAGTTTATGAATTTAAGTGTGTCGCATCTTGTTTGCTTATGATAATGCTTTGATCTTACAGTCCACCAGGAATAATAATAATAATTCATTTAGTATTATAGGCTTATCTCAATGTACAGATCACCCTGCAGAATGACAGCACATTGATTTATCAAATTATTCAAACATATACATTACATTAAAAAATAAAGGCCGAACATTTATCTGACATGATTGCTAAACATAGGCAATCATAAACTATTGTTTTCTTTTCCCCAAACGGTTTGGGTATATTATGAAATGAATGAAATAATTTCTATAACTTTGCTGTTTTTACCAAAGATCAGATTCTAGTTATGACATTATCTACTAAAAATCTGTCTTGGGGGCTAGGCAACCATCAAAAACTATCAAGGGAAAAATAATAGAGATTGTAGAAAGCTTTCCATTCATTTCATAATATACACCCACCTGAAAATTGAATAATCAAAAAGGAAAATTCAGAGGTGCAAATTGTTTTGAAAAAAAAAGAAAAATACATTGAAAAAAAAACGAGTTTAATATTTTGAAGTTTACAGTGAATAAGGTTTTATAATGAAAACTATATTTTGTGCAAAATACTCGGTAAGACTGAAATGGTATCTGGTTGAAGATTAGTCTCCACTTTGTGACAGTCTAGTCCATAGATAGAAGGTTCAGTGATAAAAAAAAAGATATCAAGGCAATAAGCGGAAAACCAATGCTACTCAGCTTCCACCGTTGTCATTTTATAAACATTTACTGGGCTTGTTACCCTTTATTTATCTTTTCATAGATACAATAAACTGATAACTCAATGTAACTGTATACAGTTTAATGTGACACTGTATTTATCATGGTTATATTTATATTTATATAAAAACAGAGTTGAACTATGGCTAAGCTTCATAGGTTTTAAACTGTTCACTATGAATATTTCACATGAATATTTTTTTTTCTTTTCTTTCAAGATATTAGCTCATTAAAGCTAAGCTGTAAAGAAGAAGAGAAGAGAAGAAAAGAAGAAAAGAATATACTCAAAGATTATGCAGCGAGCCTTGATTAAACTTAGTTTATTTCTTACAGTCTTCCCACTCAATTGGTTACTTTCTGAATTCTCCATATTAACTAATTGAAATCAGAGCGATCATCGTTTTCGGTAAGATGACCAATTAAGAGTAAAAAAAGCTGTATATTTAATATCTTTTTCTGAAATAGAGACGTATACAGTATTTGTGTAAAGAAGAGAGAATGAATTGAGAAGGTAGAGATATTCATGGTAAGGAGTATTGAAATAAGGAAGTTTAATTTATTTTGGAGACAGAAAAGAAATATGTACGAAAAAATAAATTTAGTTTGAGAAACATAACATTTAGAGTGCCTTTATAGATTAAGCCCATATTTATAATACCACACTATGTATTGATTATTATTTTTTTGCATCCTGGACTTGTATTTCTTTGCTCATTCAATTTCTAGGCTTGGGTATATTATGAAATGAATGAAATAATTTCTATAACTTTGCTGTTTTTACCAAAGATCAGATTCTAATTATGGCACTATCTACTAAAAATCTGTCTTGGGGGCTAGGCAACAATCAAAAATTATTTCATTCATTTCATAATATACCCAAGCCTAGAAATTGAATGAGCAAAGAAATACAAGTCCAGGATGCAAAAAAATAATAATCAATATTACTTTGTATTAATAATGGTCTGGAGTGTTTATTATTGCATTTTTATGCTTTCTATTTTATTTGAATGTTGGTTATAGTAGTCATTATATAAACTATGATTAGTATGATGATACCTGGAAAACATATGTCAGTAGATTTTTTTAAAATAATAATAATAAAGGAGAGAAGCATAAAAAGCAGCATAAGAGATACTAGAGAATACTTAAAATATAAAAGTTCCATTCTGTTCGATAGTGTGGCTTCTACGCCACAAATATATTATTTTATTTGCATTTGTGACTAATCGCAAATGTAGTAAAATAGTCTATTAAATGTGATGATTTTCTTACTACAAACAGTTTGTGCTTTGTGAGTTTCTTAAGGCCACTGAAAGAGAAACACAGATGAACCTTATAAAATACGAGTGAAAGTTAATAAAGGCAATGCGCTGGTCATCTACTTTTTTTTGTATTCTTTATTGACTAGGCCGACACGTTATGACGTGCGACACACTGGTCATCTACCATAAGAGGTGACAATTAGAGACAAAAGAGTGACATCAACATACATTATTTTCGGAAATGATATATTTGTTAATTCAGTTAATGATCTCATACTTCTGAATCTGATAGCATGGTGTATACATTTTTATCAATTAAATTTTTTTTTCCAAATACAAGTTCCAGATCCAATTCTATTTTATTACAGTCCTATCCAAGATACTAATGCATTTACAAACAACTTATATTAACATAAAGAGGATCGAATGTATATACTTTCTTCAAGTTTACCTTTTTAAATCTCACTAGTAAAAGTCTCTTATTTGTTCTGATCTTTATATCTATTGTAACCTTTTATCCAGACTCTATAGTTATATTAACTTACTTTACAATTTGTCTAAAAGAATCAGTAAGCAAAATAATTTGTAAAATACTGTCGACATTGCTTATTCATTGGGACAAGGAATAGGCAGTTTAAATAACCTAGAATCTTTTAATAGTAGATATTTTCTATTTCTAAACATTTGTGTATTGTAACTTTAGAAGAAAGACATTAGACATGCAGCAACCCATGGAATGTTTGTCTATTATGTGGATGCTGTGTCCTAGTGTTAAGAGGCCATAGAATAGATTAGGCTCAAAATCCAGATGTAGGAGATATAGTGCACAACATAAATATAATCCTTAACTCTATTGAAGCACTAGGCAAATGTATCATATTCTAAAAAATTCTTTATTTTAGTCAATTTTAGTTAATAATTATGTTGGATTTTCCATTAACTTCTTTTGGATGTCTCTTTTGATTCCATGTGATTGTCTATGTTTTTTTTTCTTCCCTCCGACATATCGTTTTACTCTGCTTTGTTTCCTTGCTTCACACTTCAGCTGTCGCTTGTAGTGTAGAGATATCATTATATTAAGCGCCGCCTCTTCCAGAACTGCCTATGCCATCACCACAGCCAATCACCTACTCTCTCAAGATCCAGACTGAATTCTTCTTGGATAGACTGTTTTATTTGCCTAAATGTAGATAGTAAATTTACAAATGACTTAGATACTTTTTTTTTTTTAAATAAAATAAAAGACATGGTTTATATGCTTGTATTAAAAAAGTATATTTTTCTTATAAGAACTATCTACTGTCTAAATTAACGCATACCTTTTCAACACTATTATTTACCCTTTATTTTATTTTTACCATCTTTATTATAGCTTTGATTTGACTCTCTAAAATATATCATTATTAGAATCTACTTTATTTAATAAGATGAGAAATTAAACACTACATACCCAAAGATTTTTGGGATATATAAGGAAATATACTGAGAATAAAATCGCAATATTCTTATGATTGGCTAATGTGTTTTAAAATGCCTTTTCGCTGTCTAAATGAGATATTTCAAACTCTACTTGCCTGTTTTAGCAGTGACGATTGACTTTGCAATTAAAAAGTATAGAATTAGCTGTAAAGACAAGAAATAGAACAAGAATCTACTTAATATTACAACTCAGTCACTGTATTTATTGTTTAACATAATGTGTTAACTATAAGCCCATAGTATTTGCAGTATAACACTGCTTAAGAAAGATTTGTTATAGAACACACAGAATTAACTCTAGTGGTCATTGTCCATAGAATAGAGCCAAACTCACTTATATTAAGAACAGTGTATTTATTTATTGACTCAATATTTATAATCACTTCAGTAACTATGTTATTGTAACTGGTATTAACAGTGGTGCTTAATGATTACAAGGTATTATTTCTAATACTGAACTTTAGGCCCAAGGCAAATAGAATGTGAATTGTTTGACTTGTTCATTTTATGAGTGAAGGCTATAGTGTATGCTTCACCAGTATAAAGAGAGAAATTATTTGTTTTGATATTCCCCTCCTTTTGTTATTTCTCACACTGCACATACAACTTAACACACAAGTACTTGTCAAGATGAGCATAAATAAACAAGGTAATATACTATTATTAACAAAGAGAAACAATAAAAGGAAGTGACAGACACTACCAAGGACTATTCTAGTGATAAAAAGGTAAGCAGTGTCTTCATCTGGGCTTGAGTTTATTACAATCTACAAGACACTCATTGTATTATTAGGCAAGTAAAGACTCCTTTCAAATCAGTCTTAGGTGGTCTTCTATACTATCTAGGGTCTCTAGGGTATACTCCTGAGCATATTTATCTATCTCCCAAGAATAAATTACAAGGCCTTTAGGTTGTGGATTCTATTGCTATGAAGGAATACGCAGTAGCTATAGTAATAGTATGTTATTAGCTACAGTATTACAATAAACAATTTTATTCATAAACAATATATTTCATTGATAATACAATTTGATATTGAGGTATCCACAAAAGGAAAGAAAGATTTAGATACTTGCAAACCTTTGATTTTAAACACAGTTACATAAAAGGCAAGATATTTTTTTACGTAAAGGGGATAGCGTGTATCTGGTTAAAAGCCAGAAAATCCTCGGGTGTGTAAATATCAAAGGTGAAATAATACTTATTGTCTATGGATATGACTGTGGCTTAGTACTGTCCTGACCCTTTTATTTTGTAAAACAGAACCTACCAAAGTAGAAATGTTATTATATTTATAGCAGGATACTCTTTATGCTGTACCCACGACAATTCAAACAGAATCTCAGACACTTTTATATTACGAAGAGGGTTGGTAACAAACAGCGTGATTGTCAAAGATAGAAATATACTAGAGAAATCAAGTATCATTTAACTCTCTTCTATATGAATATTTGTACATATAAATATTCTTTGCTTTTACCTTTCTCTACACTATGTCTTACGCCAACTCATTGTCTGATAGTTCGTCTTCTTCTTCTCCCTATGACACATTCCCAGTCCACCAAATGATAAGGTCTGATATAGACAGCACCCCTTTTGCAGACCAGTCAGAATGTGCACCTGTTACCCAATCCTACAACCATTCTGAATGGAAAAGAGTGCTTCCTCAACTTCGTCAAAAAATGTACAATTCTACGAGCATTGTTGTGCCCTTACCTTCCACCCAGTACTGCCAAGACATGAAGAAAGCCAATGATAGATCCGCCTCAACAGAAACACCCCATGGTATCTATACGGATAATATTCTTACCATCAATGGCTTCTATTCTTACCGCCGCATTCGTTCCGAGAATCTGGTCTATCGCATGCGGTACAAGATTGACATCCTTAAGGATCCTCAAATGCTGATTCTACGCCTTACCAGAGGTGTTTTTGTGCATCAGAAATGGCAGACTGTACCCAAATGTCCATCCCCCACACAAGCCATGATAGATGATTATCCTATGTATGATTCAGAAGAGGGTGAGTGAATAATAGACAGACAGACAGACAGATAGATAGATAGACTACAGTAACAAAGTATTCAGAAGAACAAAAAGTATGTACTCATTCTATCCCCTATGTCTTGTCTTTTATTAGAGGTGCCTTATGATACTTTTCATCTCAACAATTGTAGAAGCCTCTCTCATATTAGTCAACCAGTGATTTCATGGAATAGCACCACCTTTGTCCCTTACAGCTATACATTTGGCATGCGATTCACCAACCCCCATAGAGCCAGTGATATTCTCATCCGTGCTCGTCTTCCTCTATGGTGTCACAACCTCTTTCTGGCCGAATGCATGCGACAAATGCCAATCCTACCCAACGAAACTCGCTATGGGTTGTTTGTGTTTGCTCCTCATGTTTCTACCACCTTTAGAACCATGGCAGATTGCTCTACTATCAATGATGAGCCTATACCTGATCTGACATTGGCGTATGAACGCATGGCCATGGAGTTATCAGACCCAGCCCAGTATGAAGACAAGACCTACGATAGAGACAATGATGCCTACTGGCCTACACATAGAAAGAAGCTACTAAAGCATATTCTGTTTTGTGATATCTCTGATAATGTTGCACAGTTGTTATCAGAAGTAGCCAATAACTGGGCAGAGAGTCAAGGCATTGATTCTCACTAATCATTCATCTGCTGTGCGTTTTCTTTTCTTTATCATTGTTTTCATCTATGCTTATGGCATTTTATTGTACACATATTTCATAGCATTTACTTGTCATTTCTATTTCTAATTCTATTTTCATATTTCTCTTTCTCTTTCTTGTTCTTTATAGTATAGGACAATGGCTCCAATGCAAGGTCTATTCTCTAGAAATGCAAGTAATTTATGTTCTTTCGTTTGTTCACAAGTTCTACTTTTCAGTGAATAAAAATTACAACCATTCTACAATGCCTAGTCATTTCTTGCAATAAATCGCCATCATTAGTATGACACCTATGTAGGTCATTAGGCAGACAGGCAGCATATCCTTTTTTTTTCTTTTTTTCTTTTTTTCTTCTTTCTTTCATCAACAGCCCCAAAAAAGGAGGTTTCTGTCTTTCCACCCTCACACCCCACTAAAGCGTGACTGAATAAGTGCGCACACCATTTTTGAACTCCTTCTCTTTCTGCCATTCCAATAAACAAGAACACTTGTCATGAAACCACCTGCATCTACTAAACTCATGGACGGACTTGTTTACCTTGACGACTATGTAGACAGTAAGTCAAGCATTGTTATCTCCAAAATCCGCTTCTAACAGCACACGTAGCTATGGAGGCACTTCCACTAGAGCTACAGAGGAACTTTACATTGATGAGAGAACTGGAGGGTTATGCTCAAGGTAAAAGAAAGAAACAGAAAAGAAGAGAAGAAGAGAATAAACACCAACGCACTCTCTTCCTCTTCCTCTCCTCTTTTCTTACCTGTCTCTCATGCCAAGAATAACAAATATCAATCTTTCTAGAACTACTTGATTCTACTGCCAAGGGTGCTATTGACCTTATTGATAATGTGAAGGACATGGATCCCAACGAAAGAATAGACAAACTCAAAGTACTCAGTGGACTTCTCAGCGAAACATTAAAAAGAGGAGAGGAAAAAGTAGCTCTTGCCAAAGCAGCTTTTGATACGGTAAGAAAGAAAGAAAAGGAGCTTTTATATATATATATATCCACATTCTACAGTAGTATAAGTACTTTTTTTTTATTTCTTTATTTCTTCTTCTTATGAATAAGTATTAGACGGAAAAACACTGCCACAGGTTGGATGCCAATCTTGTTAAGTTTGAGGATGAACAATTGCTTGGATTGAATCGAATTACTTCACAGCCTGGACTTTCTCCTTCTGCGCGTAGTCTTAAGGAGAGTGCAGACATACGCGACAAGGCCAACAAGCGGATTGAGAGAGAACGCAGAGATGGAAAGAGCGAAAAGAGAGGCAAGTCTCGTTTGTTTTATAGTCCAACCCTGCCATCCATTAAGAATGTGTTTGTGTGTTAATCCAAAGTGTGTTCTATTAGAAACAACTGCAGTGAAAAGTAAGTAGGCAAGGCGTTGGTGTGGGCTGACTCTTGTTAGAGAGAAAGAAGGACAATGGCACACCTCCTCCTGCTTCCTTACGTGCACAGGCATTGAAGGATGCTAGGATAAAAACACAGCTTGAGAAAGAGAAGCAGTCCAAATCTGCTCTGGGCACAGGTAAAAATGGAAATGGCAAAGCAAAGACGTAAGTATTACTGTTTTGGTATTTCTATTGCTACTTGGTATTTTTATTACTGTCGGGTGGTGGTAGTGGGATAACAACTACCGCCCTCTACAGAAACAAAACACATCAACATCTGACTCTTTTCTATGTGTGGTAGTGTGGTGCCTACGGACCTTACTATTGATCCAAATGAACCACTCTATTGCTACTGCCAACAGGTGTCCTATGGTGAAATGGTGGCCTGTGACAATGTAGAGGTAACAACGAGGCTAACATGGACACTGTTTTTCTCTTATTCATCCATGCCACTTATTGACAGTGTGAAATCGAGTGGTTCCATTTAGCCTGTGTTGACCTAAAGACAGTGCCCAAAGGAAAATGGTACTGCAACAACTGTGTGTCCAAGATGAAAGGCAAACATCGAAAGTGAAGTATGGACATGTCCTTCTTTCTTGGCCACTGCCTCAGTGTAAATAGTATGCTTGAACAGCCAATCCCTCTTCTTTTCTCTTTCTCTTTCTATTCTATTCTATTCTTTCACTTCATCATCTTCTTCTTCATTTCCCTCAACTTGGGATTGTCCAAAGCATGTAGTGTCTAAAGTCCATTGAGGTGTTATTAGGAGTCAGACATAGGCGCAACTCATTTACTTTTCATATAAACTGCGAGGGAATAGAGATAATACAAGGAGAATAGGTTTATTTAATGTAGCTGTACTGGTAGAAAGTTGCCCACAATGACAGTCTAGTGGACCCAAGGGATGAGTTCCATGGCATAAGGACAGTCTCTTACCGGAATATTGTACTTGTCTCTTCTGATAGTAAATGAGAAACAGCACGAAATAACACTCGTAGTGTCAAGAGTAGGGCTTTTCAGCAGACAAGAAGTGAGCACTGCCTTTTGTCCAGGATCAAATGCGATGTTTCCATACTTCTCCCAATAATTCACAGCCGACTCTTCTGCCATGAGTTCATAGATGCAGAGACGGCCCTATCCCATATGCATCTCAAGTAAGTGATGTTGTTCTGTTGTTGCATACACACCCCTCAGACACACACCCCTCAGACACCCCTCAGACACCCCTTAGACACTGTTGTTTTCTTATTACTTCTCTTAATGATTCAATAGGCACATTCACAAGAGAAGCGAATTCTTTGTTTCCCTTGGAGATCTCCCCTGTTCGACGCCACAAGCATGCAGGAATCCCCATGGAGCTAAACACACGATCATAGTCCTAGATACGTATGATGGCATAGAGACATGTCCACTGTTGTTAGTCCTGTGGTTCTCCCTCCACGATAAAAAGAGAAGGAAAGAAAGAAAGAAAGAAAGAGAGAGGGAGGGGGAAGACTCACCAACAAGAGTCGTTCAAAGGCCTCTTCTACAAGAATCAGGTCAATGTCTGTCAATGACTGAGCAACAGAGCGAAAGGCAGGACGAAATGTGCCCATCACATTCAGAATACGCTGTCGACTGGTGGTAGACATACTATCGATGGGCCCACAAGGTATAAGGCACGCGTTGACCTCTTTTTCTAGTCTCTTCCAAACAAAACACACTCACTTGCTATCCATGTATTTTTGGAGCCGTGCATAACCATTCACATAGTTGTAAGGCTTTAAGAATCCAGCCTCGTACTTTGCATTGATCACCTCTGTCAGTCTATCTTCTAGTCTACCATCCGATGGATCTGCAGCTGTTAAAAAGAACTTCTCAGCAGTATTGACAGCTGTCACTTGTTGATGGTGCTGTTGTACTTGTTGCTGGTGTTGCTGCTGGTGTTGTTGTATTTGATGGTGGTGGTGTTGTACCTGTTGTACCTGTTGTTGCTGGTGTACTTGTTGTTGTTGTACTTGTTGTTGTTGTTGTTGTTGTTGGTGTACTTGTTGTTGGTGTACTTGTTGTTGTTGGTGTATTTGTTGTACTTGTTGTTGTTGGTGTATTTGTTGTACTTGTTGTTGTTGGTGTACTTGTTGTTGTTGGTGTACTTGTTGTTGTTGGTGTACTTGTTGTACTTGTTGCTGTTGTTGATGCAATTGCTGTTGGGTGCTATTGTAAAGTGCATTGGTATCTCTATCTAATGAATCGAGAAAATCACTACTCATCTTACAGTGAGTTATGGAGGCTTACTATGAATCCCTTTCTCCATTTACCTAATCACAGATATCTCATTGCCCATATGTTCACTAGCAAATGTCAATTGGCCTGTGCCTATCTGACCAAAGAAGGGAAGAGGAAGTCCCCCGGAATGTGTACTTGGGCCTAGTGAATTGGTTTGTTTAGTACCTTCACTCCATGTCATTCGAGAGGGTCTATAGGAGCCACTTGCCGTGGTTATTATTAGACACACTGGCCAAAGACATATAGTTCACATTGTTGACTCCATTGGTAGGCACTGCACCTGTCACTGAAATAGGCGTGGTGGCTGCACTGGTGGCTGTTCTATTTTTTACTGTCTGTCCAGTCTGTGGAGTGTTCGCGTGTTTTGGCTCATCATGACACATATGGCCTATACTGCGTTTAATACACCTCTGACAAGGCCGACCTAATGCGAACATCTCATGTTAATAGTGCACAGGGCTACTCCTTTTATCACTACCATCATCACATGTCATATGGGAGCGTCTGCAGTAGACACACGCTGGTCAAGAAGTAGATTAGATACTGTCCACTGTCTTCCCTTTAATAAAATAGAAAAAGAAAAAGAAAGGGCTAATACCACAGCCTCTTTCTTTGCTTACCATGCGTTACTTTGCGTCGCTTGGGTCCTGTACGTTTCTTTTTTGCATCCGTAGAGTTGTTGGGAGACTGTTCACTTGTTGATTCTCCAGGTGTGCTAGGTGTACCAGGCTGACTTTCATGAGACGTCTGCTGTTGCTGGGAATGAGTAGGCGATTCCATAGACAGCTACTCAATACAATGCAACAAAACCGTGTCCACACGGGAGAGGAGGAAGAAGAAGAAGAAAAAGAAGAAAGAAAGAAAGAAAGAAGAAGAAAAGAATGAAAAGAAAGAAATGAAAAAAAGAAAAAAAAAGGAACACTAAAAAAATAATTGAGGTAGAAACACACCCACTTGTCTCAACAAACTATAGATAAATTTACCATCTTCTTCCATTTGTATAGTGTAGCTAGAATAGGCCAATGAAATGAGAGAGAGAGGAGAGAGAGAGGAGAGAAAGAAGTCTATCATCCCATTAGTATCTCCGTTTCTATCTCCGTTATTGAGGAATGGAATAAACATGCAATACAGTAGGTGTAAAGTGGTCCTTTTTTATTTATTTATTTTAAATATATATATATTTAAAACACCACATACACACATACTTTTTTAAATACTATTTCTTTTTTTTCTTTTTTTTTCTTTTTATCACTGAGCTTTATTTATTGTTCTACTCTATACATTGGAATATACTAGAATACAATGCATCAAGGTCTTTTCTCAAAATGAGTCCATACTCCATAGCGTGGCTTTGTCGTCAAAACAATCTTTGTATCAATCTTTGTCCCTTCTTTTAAACGACATGTAAACTCATTTACCACACATGCAATAGTAGTACGGAGCTCAAGAATGACCAGATTCTTCCCTAGACATGCATGAGGACCCAATGTAAATGAAAGATCAGGGAAATTGTACTGCTGCTGAGGCGTCACCCGAGAAGAATCTTCTGTAGTGTCCACAGTCAATGAATCAAACTCACTCAAAGGACCCTCCGCCTCACTCGGACGTATCCAGCGAGAAGGATCAAATATTTCCGGATTAGGAAAGATATCAGGGTTCATTTGAAGACCACGAATATTACACCAAATCTCAGCATTGGTAGGAACGACTCTGCCATCCACCACTGTGTCTTTGTTGACATGGGCAGGAATAATCACCACAGCAGGGTATTTCCTAAGGGTTTCTCGGTACACGGCTGTGATCATTGGTATCATGGCGAGTTTCTCTGGTGTAATGGTATGAGGATCGACAGGAGGAGGACCCAGCACAGCGCGTACTTGTTGGAAGAGCTCTTCTTGAATTTGAGGCGACCGTGCTAATTTAGAGAAACAAAAGGAGAGGGTGTGGGCCGTGGTGTCGTACCCAGCAAATGTAAGCGAGAGAAAGTCGTTGACAAGATCTTCGTTGTTTTCATCGTATTTGCCACTGGCCATGGCAGCAGCTGCTACTGACTCAAATGCCTTTTCTCCACGCTCTTTGGCTTTGTTTTGGTTCTCTTTGCTCATCAGAAGAGAATCTCGGATAAAGTCTTTCAGTAGAGCACGGGAGGGTCCGTAGACTCTTTCTGCCCATTGTGTCTTGTTGATACCAAAAGGTAGCCATGCTTCGATGGACTGGAATCCAAGGCCAAGGGTGTGGTGTTCATTCTATTGCCATGGAGAAATAGATCAGCATTAATATCAACCGTGTCGACAAGATAGTAAAATAGTAAAATAGTAAAATAGTAAAACATTGGCTTGCCTTGAGATTCGTTCTGCCACCTATTATATTGTAATTAAGATCATGACGACCATAGAGATAAAAGTTTATGACATCCATAGTAAGGTCCTGGAATAGACTATCCAATTCAATGGCTTCTCCACTCTGAGCAGCCATCCCAAACACATACAAGAGTTGTTGGGCACGATTTACAACATAAGGCAATAGATTCGGAACAAGTTGTCGTGGTTGAAATGAAGGAAGCAAAACATGTCGACGCCATTGCCATTCCTAATCCCCATGTATACATGTGAGCCACCTTTCCTCAATGAATAGACCACAAGAAGAAACTTACATCACCCACGACATTATTAATACTCTTGCCACCAAATACATGGTTTTGAATCAGCCGGATCATGTCGCCTCGCTGCACCTTGGGACCCTCCCCACCCTTTTTTCTGGCTTGACCTTCGATCAGTACATCTTTAATTCCCTTCAATGAGTTGACAATGACAAGAGGAGTTCCGAAAACAGACCAGGACACACCTAGGGGGTATTGGTGAGGAGTGGTTCCGACTTCAATGAGGAATTGGGAAAGGGTGTCTGTGGGTTCTTCAATGGGTGGAGGGATGAGTCCAAAGTTATCTGTCCAAAAGTTCTTGCTACGAATCACAAGAGCATTGGCCAAGATAGAGTTGTATCTTTTATAATAATACCGGATGACAAAAGGCACCAGCAAAAGAGCAATGTATTTTGAAATCCGAGTCAAGAGACTAGTAAAATAGATGATCATAGTCATTGTAATAAGTTGTAATAAGTTGTAATAAGTTGTAATAAGTTGTAGAGACAAAGAGTAGGTTATTCTGCAATTGAGCCGGGATTTCTTTTCTTTTATACTTTAATTGATAGCCCATACAATTGTGTATTATTTGAGAGTGTATACATGGTTTAAGTCTCTTTATCACTTTTGACAGCACTATTGTGATGGTTCTTTCATATTTTCATCTTCGCTAACCCTTCCTATTGACGGTTTAGGCCAATCAAAAACACTCATTCTAGTTTCTGTCGCCTACTAAATAAAGGACACCAACATGGCCAACAAACCATTGATGATTAAAAGATCAACACGATTGTCTCTACCTATAATGATTCCTTATTTTGTGCATTGAATCACCAAGAAAGAAAGGAGGCAGTCCTAAGATTCCACTGTTGCTGTCGTTCTACTATGGAGAAGGTGTTCATGAATAGAATAAACAATAGAAAGCTATGGATTGAGCTCGTGCAATTCATCAAGACCAACGGCATAATCATTTACATTGCCTGGCACAGTGAATCAATGACCTTAATGAGGAAAGCTTTTTTATTTTTTTATTTTTTTTATTTTTTTATATTTTTTATTGCTTGTGTAAAGTACTATCAAGTTATTTTATTATTCTACGAGACAACAAGGAATTGATGTTTTGATTCAATATAGACTCTAGAAATAGAAAACATTAACATGGCAAAATCCACAAAAGTGTGGTGATGATATTCAATCACAAACAAGAAAATCTTGTGTTGATTCTTATAAACTATGATGTTTTGGTAAGAATACTTCTTCTGGATAAGAGTATAAAGATATTAATAAAAAGAAAAGAAAAAAAAAGAACACCTCTTGTTCTAGTAGTAGTTTGTGTGTAGTATGAATAATAACAGTAGTAATAATAGCAGCAGCAGTAGGTATCATCTTGTCAACTATGAATACATCTCACTGAACTCTACTTTGTGCTCATCAGAACATGGAATCCATTGTCTATAGGAATTGACGGATGAACAAAATAGAAAATGATTTCTATACCAGAAAATAAAGTTCAAGTTAAACAGAAATAGAAACAGTTAAATTCACAGTCCATGTTGACCATTTTATTTTTGATAAAAAAAAAAGACAATTAATACATCTTCACTGCTACGTTACACATATTAATAAGAATATGACAGATGTTAATCTTATCTTCAGTAGAGCAGGATGTGTTTATGTGGAGAGACCATTGAAACCCCTAATTTAGTATTTCTCCTTTTAGTCCACAATGTAGAAAGGGCTTTCCACTGTCTATACCCTCCACATGCAATGTATAGGTACATTACAGATGGTAGAGTGTATTGCTTTATTATTATTATCAGCATAGATGAAAGGAATCCATACAACGAAGTCTTATTCTATCTATTGAGTCTACTTGCAATAATAACATCAAGAACTATCCTTTTGGTTGGCTTGGTGTTACTTGTGGATTGTGATTGTGATTGTGATTATTTTCTTTCTCTTTTCTCTCGAGCACAATGAAAGTGGAACTACTGCCAGACATACCACTGTAACCCAGTGTGTCCTTAACAAGCCCCAGTCCCGGTTACAGTCCAAGCACAAGCACAAGCACAAGCACAGGAAAAAGAAGAAAAAAAGGGATGTTTTCTCACTCTCACTCACCATAAGACATAGAAATTAAAATGATTAAAATATAAACACCATCTCAACAACACACACACATGTAGACAAATGCATATATATATGTATATATATATCTTTCTCTATAGAAAGATAAAAATGAATATCTCACAGACATACTGTCAAGATCCAGGAGCAAGAAGCAAAGTCTTCTTGGTCTTACTACTAATGAGACTCTTCCTCACTTTTGTTCCCTATGGAATGTGTTACTAACTTACTCACAGTACTGCTACTGCTACTACTGCTTTTAGGCCAACTCCATCCACTCTTCCCATTCCTATGACTTACGTAAAGATAAAAAGATTGTTTGTAGCAGCAGCAGCAATGGTATTCTCTTCAGGATGCCACGATGCATGGAGAATCTTCTTGTTAAAGTCCATGGAGTCTCCACTACCATTCGTGTTCTTTCCTTGTCCCCTTGTTAAAGACATCTTGTTTTTTGCTGAGCCTAGTCTTTTTGCCTTGAACGCACTCTTATCAGCCTGTAATGGAATATCTGTCTTGCCCTGAGTATCATAAAGATGGAATGTATTGCTGTAGGAACCTGTCAAGACAGATCTAGCCAGAGTATGTGTGAGTGGATTGTTCATCTGAATAGTATTGTTGCTGTTGCTGTTGCTGTGGTGGGTGGTAATAATGCTATGTTAAATCAGCTGTACTTACTTATCGTCTCCACTGAATGTACACTCGAACTTATCAAAAATACAATCATTCTCATACAAATCACACAGCTTGGATCGAAGTGTCTCATGCACATTGATTGTCTTGACAGGCTGTTTGTCCATGTTAATATCCCATATCTTAAGAGTCAGGTAGTCACGAGAAAGAAGATAGCGACCGTCATGACTGAACTTCACATCAGACACCGAAGAAATGATCTCAGAGAAGAAGGATCGGTTGGCAGGATCCTCTGCTTCTTCAAACACTACCCAAGAGAAGAGCTTAAGAACACACAAAAACACACAGGAACCGAGAAACAGATCGTCTACCTTTGGCATGCTGGTCACACAGAGCAGACGATCGCATGTCGTTGAGCTTAATCGTGCCCTTGCTGGAACTATACACAAACATATTGCAGTGGTAGGGATGGAATTCAGCAGCAGTAATGACTTCTGTCAATTCCTCCATGTTGGTAGGCTTGATGTCGATGATGTCTAATGGCCTGCCATCAGCCCATGCATTCTACATTCCTACCTCCAACGCATGTTTGTTTATTTACTTTACTTACTAAAGCTTTGGTCAGAGATGTCCAAATTCCACAAGTTGATTCTCAAATCATCAGCAGAAATATAAGTCTCACTGTCAGAATTGATAGAAATGGAGTTGATATGGTAAGTGTGCGCTGTGGTTGGCATGTTTGCATGTTAGTCCCCTGACAGATAACATCCATGGACACACCAAAAAAAGAAAGAAAGAAAGAGAAAAGAGGAGGGGAGGGGAGGGAAGAGCACCACTTACCATTGGCGTACACCTTGCGTGGAACAGCGGCAACAATGGTGTCTCTGTGCATTAGCTTTGGCACTCGAAGTCCACTGGTAGGGGGTTGAGGCCCTTCTCCAAGATTGTTCTCTGCCACCACCCGCAGAGATTTCTCAAACACCTTCCACAGCTTGATGGTCTTGTCTGTCCATGGAAGAAAAGAACAGTCAGCCCACTGCGATGTAAAGATGTTTACCATTGGTAGAGAGTAGGAAATGGGCAGAGTTCTGACGCTTGCACCATTTGATTTTGTTGATCTTCTCTTCAATCTCCAGACTCTTGAGGTAGTCGAATTCTGCTTCATGCGACTGGAATTCAGTGTAGAACTTGTACTCGCAGCCCTTTTTCTGTAGTTTTTTTTTTTTTTGTATTTGTATTTGTATATCAATCTCCTTTGTTCTGCAAGTGTCATTGACCTACGCTCTCGTTGCGCTCAAACAACACTACTCTGCCGCCCTTGTCACCTGTTGCAAGATAGTCTCCTGTAGGATCAAACTCAATAGCAGAGATAATATCAGCTAGAGCAGAACAATAACAAAAGAGAAAGAGAAAGAAAGAAAGTAGCAGTGGGTTTAGAAGTGCATAAGAGTAGTGTTAGGGCTGTCATCTCAACATGGAGGTTGTTTCCTTCATGTCTTTCTCTACAGACAAAAGTGCATATATAAATATATAGATATAGATATATACCTTCTGTCACATCGTCAGATTCACCCTTATCACCAAAACACTGTGCAAATTTCCAATTGTTTTCTTCTGCCATGTCGACTAGGGTGCGTGACTTAAGATGAGAAGCAAGTAAAAGCAGCAGAAATGACACGACTATTATTATTTTTCTGCCTTGTAGTGCAATACTCATTATTCAATCTCAGAATAAAGTGACGCTTGCCCCAAGGCCAGTTTGGTTTGTCTTGCCAAAATAGAAAGAGAAAAGATTCTCCCTCTGCATTGGACATTTCATGCGTCCATCCTTCTGGATAAGAGACTGGCGCCTGCTGAATGGCATTTGTATCCATCTAGTGACTGTTTTATATCTAGATAGGACTATAGATCTGTACATTAGGCCAATGGATTCCCAAGAGCATAAAGAGAGAACAAGAGAGCAATGTGAATAGATAAAAGAGGAGGACGAGGAGTGGACCATCAAAACAAAAACAGAAAAACAGAAATATCTGCCTATTCATCCTCTCACTATTCTCTTTTCTCATATAAAATTCAAACAAACCACACCACGACGACCACCAGTATTTCCTCTTTCTTATCCACTGCCCACAAATAAATAGTAACGAAGAAGAGTGCTCTTACGCTCTGTTGTCTGCCCTCCAGAATGAATCATAGTCACACGTGATGTCAGCGTTGTTTACCCCCTTGTGTTTCAAACACCGCAATTGTCTCCATAGTGATAAGAAAAAGTTCACTATTTTTTCCATATCAAATACAAAAAAGAAAAGAAAATATCTCACTATTTTTTCTTTTGTTTCTTTTACTATTTTCACCCTTGGCCTGATAGTGTTTACTTTCTACTGCCCTCTCCTTCATCTTTTCAACTTTTCCTTGTCCAGCAAAGGACACAGTGCGTCCAAAAGAGGTCTGGACTCTGTAAGAAATAAAGGTGAGAAGCAGACCATAACAGAGAGAGAGAGAGAGGAGAGAGAAAATATTATGAAAAAGGAAGAAAAAAAATAAAGAAGAAAAAATAAAGAAAAAAAGAGAAAAGAAAAAAAAAGAGACGTCACTATAACTCTCGTTTTGCACACATCAAAATAACAGCATGTCTTTCTTTCATTGGTCTCGCTTCTATCGTCCATTAAGGCATCAACAGTACTCTTTGGATATACACCACTTTGCGTCTACGCTTGTATTAACCCCTACGCTGGGAGAATACGCCAACCATCCATTGTCTCGACGATCTCTCAGTCAACTCACTCCTGCCCTGAAACAAAAGAGTCTCGTCAAACCTTTGCCATCACGAGAACCCACAGCCTTCTTTGGACTCACCCCTCATAAGTCGACCAAGAATGAAAAAGACCCCAAAGAACACGAGTCACTAGCAGAGGAGCTCACTGAGAAATCAAAGAATAACAAGCTCAATGCTGCTCGTCGACTGCTGAAAGAGTCCAACCATCGCACACTGGACATGTACAACACCCTCCTCAAGGGATACGCCAAACAGTTTATGCACTTTAGAAACCAAAAAGAAGTCACAAGCCTAGTGAATGAAATGTGCCGCAACGGCATCCAGCCCAGCTCACAGACCTACATGCAGATTCTTTTGGGCTACTTCTCCCTCCGCAACAACAACAGCAACGACATCAAACGAGCCAAGGCATGGTTCAAGCGGTTTATGACCCATGAAGCCACAGTGAACTATTTTGATTCCCATGCCATTATCAGAAAGTTCATCCAGATCATGTCCACCACAGGCCACCGTGCCATGTACTTTGTCGTCACCACTGCACTAGAGGCCAACATTCCATTTGATGAGGCCATGCTGTATCAGGCCATCAAGGGATGCATGGCAGCCCGTCATGAGCCCAAGGCAGAGCTCATTCTAGATTTTATTCGACGGAGGCAGTATGCATGCACCCACCCACCCACCACACGCATGTACCACGCCCTAATACGAGGCTACCTTGATCCCCATGCTCGATTCATGCTGGACCGAGCGACCAAAGTGTTCCAGCTGATGCTGCAAGATGGGATTGTGGCCGATGCAGAGGTGTACAGGACATTTGTGGTGGCCTATACGTCTGTGCCCCTCCAAGACGAGGAGACACAGAAAGCACGACTAGAGATGCTGCAGCGGTTGTGGCAGGCCATGCTGGCAGTCAGTGAAGAGGGCCGTAGAGTAGATGAGTGGATAGTGCAGGCACTGTGTCGGTATTACATTGCACAGGATGCCTTGCCAGAGGCAGAGCAGCTGTACTGGGACATGCGAAAGCACGGACACAAACTGACACGTTTCCTTGTGCCTGACTTTTGTAGTCTGATGATTGCGTTTGCTACTCGCTACCAACTGCCCTCAGCCATCTCACTATATTATGATATGTTAACCCTGGGGCATCGACCAGGCAGTAAAGTGAAGGGCTCTATTATTTGCAAGACAGCAGATAAGAATAATCTGGAGCTATCCAAACAGCTGTTAGACATCACAAAAGAAGTCTCTGATATTCAAACTGATACGATGCGAACAGAGGACCATTGTTGTGCGGTACTGATACGGGAGTGTGTTCGAATGGGGGATATTCAGAGTGCAAAGAATGTTTTTGATACGCTTGAAGATGCTCCAGAGAGTATTTCTATAGAACTAGCACGAGATGCTATGATCCGTGCTTATATGAGAGAAAAGCGACTGGACAAGGCAGAGGAAATCATAGCACAAAAGAGAGTGTTCTTGACAGACTCATTAAATGCTATTGTTGAGGGCTATGCAAGTCTAGCCAGATGGGATGCTGTTTCTAGATACATGAGACATCCTCCTACGCCTCCTACGCCAAGAACACATAGTATTATTGTTCAGTCAAAGATATTGCATGGGTGTGTGGATGAGGCCCACATATACTTGTCCCATGTCCTAAAGACTCATCCACTGGAGTCCATGGTGGCCTCTGTTCAGGCTGTAGTGGCTGCCTATGCACTCAAAGGTCAAATAAAAGAGTGCCATTATTGGTATTCACTGATGAAAAAAGCCGATATACCACAACAACAACGAGATCAAGCAGCCAATGTTATTACTAGACACTGCATTCCACTTAACTATGAAAACTTTTTATTATAGACACAGCACACTAGCTCGACCAGATTGTAAATTAGCATTCAACCCCAATAAAAGACTTGTACAAATGTCACTTTATTGAAAGGATGTGTTTGGGTGTTGTACTGTTGAGTGAACAACAAGGGGTGAATTGTCTGCTGCTTATTTTTCTAATTTAGTGGAGAAAATAAGGTGCATCTTGCTCTTCTATGGAGAGAATATATTTCTCGCCCAGACTACAGCTTTCCTATTCTTTTGAAATGAAATGTGAAGAGTGAAATAGATTACACACCAGGCGATCTTTAGGATATAAAAGGAAATAGTCAAACTACAATTGTTTAAAAATGACAAGTCGATTTGAGGAGCGAAAATAAATTATGTATTCATGTTGATTTTTAAATAAAAACTATGTAAATTTACCTGTAAATATCTGAATCCTGGAAAGAACTACCTTTGATATAGTGATATGATATAATATGAATACAAATATCTATTCTGTAGAAAAGAATAGAGCTGGTCGATGGAGACCCTTTAAACACTCTTCTGCAACTGTATAGATATTCTTTGATGCATTCACATCTCTGTTCTAAACAATTCCGCAACTTTGGCAAGCGTGGACACTGTTGAATTTCACTAATACCTCATTGAGGATATCTGTGTCATAAGTGTGGCAGATCTTGAGAATAAAAATAAGAGTAACTGTTAGAAGAGCTTCTCATATTGGGTGAGAGATCAATTATGCTTACTCTCGATGTTCGGAACTCATCGACATCAACTAGAAGAAGATCTCCACCCTTTTGTCTCTTTTTCAATGATTGATATAAAACTCTCGTCAAACTAACACAGTGGCCTTTGAACTTGGCAGTGTTCTTTCCTTTCATTCCTGCGCCATAAGCAATTACAGGCTGTTTGGTAGGATCATACTCCAATCCTTTTAGGTGCTAATACCCCTTTTCAATAACAAAACAGTAAAAATAATTAGTTTGAGATTGTTCAGAAACGACCAGGAACAAGAGGTGTGTTTGGTAATAAAAAGGTTGTATTTCTCAAAGTTCTATACTACAACAATTACAACTACTTATATACTTTTCAGACTATTATATATTAATATAATCTATACAATAGCAATGTCTCTTTGAATGTGCGGGTCAAATTCCTCAACATTCTCAACAAGATGTATTAATGCACTCTATGTGTGTCGTATTACTCTTGCACTGACACCTTCTTGGCTTTGCTTATGTAACGGATTCACTGGGTTTATTAAAATAAAAGAACATATAATAGAGACTGACCAACATGTAAGACATAATAAACATGCACAAACACTCACCAGATCACAACTGTTGGTTTATATGCCAGACAAAGGCAAACAAGTTAAAGAGGGTAGAAGTTATGAAGAACAACAGACAGTGTAATTAGCAGGTATTTATATTCGAGCAGAAGAGAACAAAACGAAATTTCACAAGTCATTTGCTTAATCAGAACTACCAAAGTAATGCAGACTACAACAACATTCTAGAAAGAAAAAGAATTGCTTAAAGAACAGTTGCTTAGTCACCCGTTGTGATCAAATCGTGTGTTGTGTCCCTGTTCATGTATCCTCTTTGATTTCCCTAGACTAGACTTTTTATCCAATACTCCATTTTGTTGTCCCTGCTAGAGACCAAATATCTATACATTTATCTCTCTAGTGGTCTTGTTGATAACCACAGTATACCTTTATTGCAGAATAAAAGATATATTTTACAAAGTTATATAGTATAGATCTTGAGGCTACTTATATACATATCTTTTTAAGCTATAAAGATCAAAGCTATACGATAATAACATCTCAGTAAATTCAGAGATGGATTTCTTTTTCTTGTCCTATGTATGTTTCAGGGAAGAGAGAAACCCTTCTTACAATAAAATCACTTTCTGGAATTCTATGGACTTGAAATACAGGACCAAGATTATACACACTGTAGGATAGGGCAACCACCTTTCCCAGTCTGCTTGGATATTCTATGAAATCGATAGCTATTGCTTGAGAATAGCAAATTAGACAAATTCATAGTAAAAAGAAATAGCAAACTAGTATAAAAGTATAGTTGTCTACATCTTTAATAAAATAGACTTTGATCCAAACAGCTTCCTAGAGTATAAACAAGATAGGCTTTAAGAACTTGAACAACTGACTGTTTATTGTTCTCGACTTGTTTTCTTTGGTTGGTTAATGTGTTTGAAAAGAACCTTTTCACTGTCTGTCTGTCTGTCTTGGCATTGACTATGGACTGTGCAATTAAACACTATAAAGTTGGATAAAAGGAAGAAGTAAACCTGACATTACAACTCAGTCACTGCGTTTAATGTTTAACATAATGTGTTATCCTTAGGCCCACAGTATTTGCAGTATAGCACTGCTTAAGAAAGATGTATTATAGGACACACTGAATTAACTCTGGTGGTCATTGTCCATAAAATAGAACCAAACTCACTTGTGTTAAAAGCATTGTAGACATTCATTGACTCAATATTTATAATCACTTCAACAACTATCTTATTGTAACTGGTATTAACAATAGTACTTGATGACAACAAGGTATTGTTTCTAATGCTGGGCTTTAGGCTCAAGGCAAATAGAGTGTGAATTGTTTGACTTGTAAATCTAACATGAATTTTAACTTAATTATAGGAAAGTAAAGGCTAAAGTGATACCTCACCAGAATGAAAATATTTTCTATTCTTTGGTCTTGTTATTATCTTGTTATTTCCCACACTGCACATACAACTTAACACCCAAATACTCTTCAAAATAAGCACAAATAAACAAGGTAATGTGCCATTATTAACAAAGAGAAACAATAGAAGGAAGTGATAGACACTATCAAAGGCTATTCTAGTGATAAAAAGATAAGCAGTGTCTTCATCTGGGCTATGGCTTATTCTAAAAGACACTCAATGTATTGTTGTTAGGCAAGTAAAGACTCCTTTCAAATCAGTCTTAGGTGGTCTTCTATACTATCTAGGGTCTCTAGGGTATACTCCTGAGCATATTTATCTATCTCCTAAGGATAAAGTACAAGGCCTTTAGGTTGTGGATTCTATTGCTATGAGGGAATACGCCTAAAACAGCAGTAGCTATAGTAATAGTATATTATTAGCTACAGTATTATTAGCTATATTATTATAATAAACAATTTTATTCATAAACAATATTTTTATTGATAATATAATTTGATATTGAGGTATTCCATAAAAGGTAAGAAAATTCTGAATACTCGCAAACCTTTGATTTCAAGTACAGTTCCATAAAAGGCAAGAAAGTTTCGGTTTTAAAAGGCGAAGATATCATCGCTTAAAGGCCAGAAAAATCTTTGGGTGTGTATATCAACAGGTGTTTTTGTGAGGGTAAGTATTAGCATAATACTAATCAATGCACTGCTAACAATTAATGATATATTTTGCCCTTCAGCACAAGGGAGCAAGGATAATAATATCACAAGTCATAATAGATAAGGTCACGTATAGATTGCAATGCTAACTAAAAGTGCTCCTCAAACACTATTTTTTTTTTCGAGACACCTCCACAAGCCAAATGACATAAGTGTCAGAGAATGTCGTACTCACACTTTTGCTATTGACTTGAGGTTGAACAGTTTACTGACTCTTTATGGATCCAACACTAAACTAAGGCTTCTTCCTTTTAATCATACAAAGAAGAGAACATTCTCTCCTGATTAATGCTGACCATTAGTCAAAAAGAAACTCCAGAAGAAATACAAATAGGGAAGGATGGGAGAAGAGGGGGGAAAGTGTGTGTTTATATGTGTTGTTTAGTAGAGAAAGAGAGAAGAGAATAATAGTAATAATAATACAAATTGACTGATCACTGAGCTTTGTTTTCCTCGTTTGTTTTTACTATTTTTCATATAGAACTCTTTATCACTGTCACTGGCGAAATGGACTCTATCTTGCAGTCGTAACTTAAAGTGACATGCGTAATAAAAGCCATAAGTTGTACAGTTTCTGTAATGTAGATTGTTTAGTACAGAATAGAATAATTCAAACTCCATGACTGTATCTTATGGGTTGCAATAGGTATTTTCTGTCCGCTCTTGCCCTATCTTTATTCTTTTCAGTGTGTGTACATTCTTAGACATTCAACAAAATTTGACAGAAAAGCCTATGACATTTTTAGATATCTCTTGATATCTGTCTGTCTACCTGTCTAATGTCTATATTTATGTCTATGTCTATGTCTATGTCTATGTCTATGTCTATGTCTATGTCTATGTCTATGTCTATGTCTATGTCTATGTCTATGTCTAAATCTATATCTATATCTAAAGGCTTTTGGTTAAATTCAAATGCAAGCCTATACAAGTCATTAGGTATATTTAGATATCCTTACAAAGGTCACAGGAAAGAACAAGGCAGAAAAGGAGAAGGCACTTGTTTGAGTGTTGGTAGTCCACTTGATTGGCCCATTCTCCACCATTTAACAGCAGACGTATCGGACTGAACAGGGGCATCGCACTAAAGAAGCAGTCCTTTTTCAGGCACTCTTTCCCATTTTATATATTTTCTTTGTTTCTTTGGTGGTGGTTTTTATCTTGTTTCATTTCTCTTTCTCTCTTTATCAACCAATTCTGTTTGCCCTTTGTTTCTATTGAAAATAAATACTACTGGCAAAAGAACAACAGAAGAGAGAGAGAAAGAGGACACTATTTTTTTCTCTTTCTGTGTATACTTGTGATATTGAGAATGAATCGCATTTGTAACGGACTGCGAGAAAGACTGCAATGGTTTTGGGACACAAAAATCCACTTTTTGGAACTGCACTACATCTACATTGCCTTCATTATCTTTGTTTCCTCCATACTTTACTATTGCGAACCAGGCACCAAGTGGAGTTACATCGATGTCCTCTTTACAGCAACCACAGGCTGCACAAATACAGGCCTTAATGTCATTGCAATGTCAGATATGAGCAATTACAAAATGATCATATTATCTTTGGATTCATTCATTGGCTCTCACATCTTCCTGTCTATTATTATTGTGATGATCCGAAAGTACTATTTCTCCAAAAGATTTGAGGATATTCTTTTGTACAACAAAGCCCAGCAACTGCGGGAGGAGCACAGACGCAAAGAAGCAGCCAAAGCATTGGAGCTTGAAGAATCCTTATCCACTCATACCCGACTCCGCAAGAAATCTTTCCTCTCGACCCACTCTACACCTGCTTCTGGCTCTTGTCTAACTCACACTCTTCCCCGCTCTCATAGTTATTCTTCGCCTTCCGAAGACAACTCAGCCAGCACACTTTATAATTCCTTTGTCTACTCACACCACTCTACCGAGTATCAGAACACACACCAAGAAAAAGACAGTAGTAGTAGTAGCAGTAGCAGTAGTAACAACAACAACAACAACAACAGCACCACCACCACCACCACCAATACAAATGATCATCACCTTCACTCTCCAGTAAAGACAAATGGTAGTCCATATCTACAACAGAACAAAATAGACATACCTCTTAATCAACCGTCACTGTGTCCTACAAAAGATGATATTTGTCACAGGGAAATGGATGCCATGGAAATGAAAGAGAGAGCAGCACCAATACCTTCTCTTGCTTCCTCTTCAATCTCATTCACAGTCTATCCACCTCCCACACTAGATCTCCGCCGTAGCACTCTTTACCCATTTACCCATGACATGGAGGCATCTGCTGGACCCACAGCAGCAGTTGGTACACAGGGCATTGCTTTTGCCGATAATATTACACGACAAAGAGAAGTGGCACGTCGGCGATTGGAAAAGACAAGACGTAACGGCCATTCCTTGAGTGATACGCCAGACACAAGCATCACCTATAACAACTCCATTGATGAATCTCAGGAGACAGATCGTTACGAAGATATCATGCGACAGCCTATTGATAAAAGTCAACTCACTCGAGAACACCGCTACTGTATTGGTGGTGTAGAGTACAGAGCCCTTGATATGCTATCCAAGCTTGTCTCTATATACTATATTGGCTCTATTGTTCTGTTTGGATTCTTATTCCGTATAGATGTAGCTGCCTCAAGCTACTCGAGACATGTGCTTGAGACCTCCAATGCCAACGGACCTGTCAATGCGTGGCTTTTCTCCTTCTTCCTGAGCATTTCTTCATTTAATAATGTTGGTTTGTCTTATCTTGATGCCAGTATGGTTCCCTTTCAAAATTCCCCTGCTCCTCTTATTCTCTCTATTATCCTTGTCCTTATAGGCAACACAGCCTATGCCATTGTATTGAGGTTTATTATCTGGTGTCTATACAAACTCACCCCCGAATCACGTACGATACGAAAAGAGACTTTTAGATATCTGCTGGATCATCCTCGACGATGCTACACAACCCTCTTTCCATCAACTCAGACATGGTGGCTACTCTTTATTTTAATTGCGATTACACTTGTAGAAGTAGTGGCTTTTCTATCCCTCAATTACTGGCTGCCTGTCCTGGATGGTATTTCATGGGGTTCACGTGTTCTGGACGGCGTGTTTCAGTCAGTAGCGACTCGCAACGGTAAGCTACAGGAACTCGTGCTGTAACATGCTTGAGTCCTCATTCTCCTGTGCCTTTTGTAAGCCGGATTTAGTGTTCTGTCCCTTGCTGATATCAATCCCGGGACCCAGCTAGTCTATATTGTAGCCATGTACATTAGTGTCTATCCCGTTGCTATTTCAATGCGCAATAGTAATGTATACCAGGTAACTTGTCCCCCTTTTCTTCTTCTTCTTCTCTCTCTGTCCAACCAGCACCAGAGCACAAGAAACGCGTTCTTTGTGTTTCTACGCTTGAACAAAGAAGATCTATTGAAGAGGAGAATGTCTAATTCTCCTTTAGGAACGTTCACTGGGTATCTTCCGAAGTGATGACGAAGAGAAGATCGAATTCAGTGAACAAGAACTCAATGGCTCAGTGCCCTTTATTAAGTTGAGGCGTTACCCCACCATCTCTAGTGTCATAACAACTTCAAGAAGATTGTTACGTGGACCTGACTTTTTTGTGATTACACAAATACAACGTCAATTGACTACTGACATATGCTGGGTCATCTGTGGTGTGTTCATTATCTGCATCATTGAGTCACAGGCTATTATGTCACCTTCCCCTATCACTATGGCCACAGTCATCTATGAATGTGTTTCAGCTTTTGGTAATGTGGGTGCTTCTACAGGATATCCCAACAGCACTCTTTCTCAGGCTGGGCACTATCGTACACTAAGCAAGGTGGTATTGATCATTCTCATGTACCGTGGCCGACATCGAGGTACTGTGCTATTGCTATAGAAATAGGGATTTTATATTAACATAGAAATGGGACCTGACTGTTTAATTTTATTGTGTAATTAGGCCTACCAGATTCTATTGACAGAGCAGTTCTGCTGCCTTCTGAACAATTAGAACAGAAAGACATGAATGAAAGAACCATTAGACGACGTAATACCATGACTTCACAGACAAGTTGTTCTTCTGTCTTGTTTTATCATCGGTCTAGTACGCTTTAATGTTTATGCTTATGTTTATTCTTCTCTGTCTGTCATTGTGCTATTTCCCCCTCTCCTCTTTATTATTCACAACTCTTCTTATTTGCTTCATACCATTTTTCTTATTTTCTTTTCTATTTGTATATATACACAAACACACATACAAGCATACCCACATCCTCACATTATATATTTATATATTTATATATAAAATATCATGGCTCCTACAATGTTTATTTCACCTCTTTACCTATAAATAGAGCTTATTCATAAAATAGGTAGGGTTGATGACCCAGCATTAATAAATTGAGACCAGGAGTCCAACAAGTTAGAAAACAATACTTTCTTATAATGAACAGGAGAGACTACAATCATACAATTATTATATGCATGCACCCCCCCCCCCTTTATTATTATTATTTGTCTATTGATAAGCTATTGTTTTTAAGTATCCAGAAATTGAAATGAAAAACAAACAAATAAAAATGAAATAAAAAAAAGTCAATACATCAATAAAAGGACTGAGGAGACAAATTTAATAAAATAATAATCATGCAGAACTGTCATTAAGAAACAATTTTGTTTTCTCCTATATTTATATCTCTTTACTGTCTGGGGTAATAGTGAGGATGATTGAGAATGATTGAGAATTACAGAAAGATGAGGGTTATTTGGGTTTTAATTATTTCTAGAGCCATCTAGTTATAAATAAAATAAAATAAAACAAAATAAAATAAAATAAAATAAAATAAAATAAAATAAATGATAATAGATGTCTTTTTATATAGTTTTTTTCATAAGCCTATCTTCAAGATCTGTAATAGTCCATGGAATGACTTGGAGATCTAGTGGCATGAGTATGTATATTAAGGTCATTCATAGAAACAGAAGAGGGAGAAGACATTTCCCAAATAGGATGGCCTCCATGATTAACACTGTCACCTATACTAGAACGACTACGAATACTAGAACTGGGCTTGTTGGAAAAAGATAAGTCTTGCTGAGCGGATGCTAAGCCGTGGCATATCTGTAGTAGTGTCTTTAATGACTGTCCATGTTGTGCAGTTGAGTAGTGTCCTCCTCCACTGATTAATAATGTGCAGAATTGAGAAAGTTCAAACGTCAAATTGACAAAATAAGGCGGTATGGCAATGTCCTGAAGGGTTGAGTAGGTATACTTTTCTAGTTGTAAGTCTTCAGGTAGACATTGAAGGATACTGTCCAAAGAAGGATGTGTACTTGCTATGTTCAATGTTGGTGTGTGTGATTTCTAATAAAACAAAGGATCAATAGACAGTCTAATAGAAACAAACTCACTGATATAAAATTAATAAAGTCCATAAAGCTTCGTGTATTATTCTATAAATTGGGGTAATGAGATTTATTTTATAGTAGAGATTCATCTTTTTGTTTCTGTTTTGTTTCCTTTTCTTTACCTGACTGAATTGGTTGAGGTGTTTCATCCATGGCTCTTTAGAACTTGGGTCTACCAAGTTGGCCAGATTCATTAGACACTTTGCAAGAAGAGTCAGAGTACGGCTTGTTTTTGAATCAGGGTGATCTATTGTTCATGAGATATTTAATATCACAAGAAAGAATCCATATAAGATGGGAGAAAAGATCAAGAAGTCTACCTCTCACAATACCGAAAAGTTTTGGTGATACAATTGCTGGGCAGATCAGCCGTAAAAATAAAAATCCGCTATTAACAAAGAAACAGTATGAGCAAAAAACTATGATTGTTATTCGAATACATAGGATGCATTACCTCACACATGTATAGCGGGCAGACTGCTTGGGGCTTTCTGGATTCTGATCCAGTTCGAATTTCTTGATAATCACAGACTGTAGATGTGAGAAGATTTGCCTTAACTCTCTATGTAAATTAAGAATCAATATGTCTGGTATCCCCTGGCTCGAACTCCATGGTATCTGCTTACTCTGGGCATTTTAACTTTGTCACTTCAATACTAGTCCATAGTAGCTGAACATATCGAGCGAGTTTTTCACAATGCATGGTAACATCTCCCCCTTTTTCCATTTTGGAGAGATCAACCTAAGAATAGAAATGTGAGTAGTGTGCATTCATCGCAGTAACACCTGTCATGAACTCTTACCTCTATATGCACTTTGGTACTGCATAATGTATGAATAACGTTTCCAATGGCTTCTTCAAGATAGTTTTTTCCAACCATTTTCATATAGGCATCAATCACTTTGGTCAATAAAGAGTTTCCTCTGAACAATCATTGTAAGTTCTATAGGTTCTAATTCTTCCAACCAGTGACAATTGTATTTACCTGAACAAGATGTTGGTATCATCTAAATAAAGAGAGAGAGAGAGAGAGAGAAACAATGGAAATTTCATATGCAGCATGTAAATATTATACCACTCGACGCATTATTTTTATTTTTATTATTATTATCAAAAAAAAAACTATTACTTACCAGCACTCATAGAGGCAACTTCAAAGTCAATGAGCGATTTAATCCATGACACACTCAAACCAAGTCCCTCATATATTCTCACTAGATGAGTGGTCAACACTTCCAAGTCTAGATTTTTACGTGCTATTTCATAAATAGAGTCATTATGAAATTCCTTTAAAAACTAATAACAAGACAATAGGTTAGTCTTTATTACTATTGTTTCAATACAATAGATAGAACTTCCAATGGAATAAAAAGGGAGAGGTAAAAAGAGAAAATGAAATGAAATTGAACAAACAATGGACGCTTATTTACCTCGACAAGTTCCTCATAACGACTCAAGGGAAGAACAATATGCTCTTCCAACCGTGTTCCTACTTTAAGTTCTCCAGCAGAAGCGTAGGATTGAGCATAACCCAGACTTGCTAAAGATGCAAAAGTACGATGACGGCTCTGTTTCCGAATATCATGCCATACTTCGTTTGTAGTGCCAAACCCAATATGTTCTGATGGAATAAAGATAGAGCCTTTACCATGAGCAGCAAAGTAACATTTAGTTTAAATGTTGTTCTTTCTCCCTTTTATTTTATATGTTTGACTTGGCTTACCTATTTTTGTCTCTCTCTCGCTCTTGACATTTCGACTGATAATATGAATCGTAACGCCTTGTCTTATCATTGGAAAGTCGCTACATTCAATAGAGTCATCAGGGTGTACATAGAAATAAAAAGGTCATTACACGTACGTCTCTTAGTAGTATCGAATTAACTTACGTAAATAGAAAACTTTCACGCCAGAAGGGTGTTGCTATTTTTCGTAGTTTTCCTGTAGCTCCTCTTTTTTCATTGTCGATCATAAGAGAACAATAAAGTTCAGAACTTTCCATATCTTTACTGTTCATATGAAGATGGCGACCCTCAATGATGGTAATGGACAGCGTTCGACCGTACCAATGAGAGAAGGATTCTGGTGAATGAGAAAAAGAAAGAGCGCCTGAGCTATTTTCAAAGGTCTCTGGAGAAGGGTGAATATTACTAATGATGTCTGGAATACAAAACACTTTAAGTACTGTCAGCCACTGATCTCTTTCTTGGACGGTATTCACTTTGATATGAATTATTTCAAGTGGTGAGATGAAGATGGCAAAACAGTTGGGACGATTGTAGACAGAGTCAGATAAAGTATAAACCTTATGGCGCTGAAGAAATCCAAGTTGAACTGTATGATGGCGATGTTGAGTTGAGAGGTCTTCACTCTATAAATATTATTTATTTATTTTTACTTAGTCTTTTTGTTATGTTTATTTCTCTCTCTCTCTCTCTCTTTATTTATAATATTGATATATCACTTTACCGTATCTTTGTTTTTCAGGTGAAAAGTACCATCAGATAATAGAATCGCTTGGAATTCATACCAGCTATCTGCCTTTTGTTGACTAAGCGATACGTTTGCATTTTGCTTTAAATTACAGGGTTCTAAGAATGAAAGATAATGTCTTCTCAGTCATCAGGTATATAATAGAATATCATACTATCAATCAAATCTATACCTTGTATAAGCACTGTACTGAATCGAATCACTCTACTAGCAGTATTAGCATCAGAAGGAGGGGAAGGCTCCTGAAAAGATCGAGCTTGTGTATAGATGGTATTGATGCTGTTGCTTCCACTGATAGTACTATTGCCAATACTGTTGATCTATTAAAAAAGCATACACAAACAGTTCTGTTAAAATAATAGTAGAAATATCGACGACATTTTATGAAGAATAATAAAGGAGTTCGAGCTACTAATGAGCCTAAAAAAACATCGAAAGATGCAAGTCATCTATGATCATTACCGATTCTGATGATTTGAACAAGCTGCTTTCCATCATAATGCTGGCCGCAGAGAAGCTTGGTCTTTTTGTTAAGAATGATCTGCTGCTGTTATTACTACCACGAGAGCACGATGTCTAAGGGATCAGCAAAGCATCAATTCAAATGCAAATGCAAATGCAAAACAAGTTCAGGGTCAGTTCAAACTGCTATACAACATGTAAATTATAGTTGACATACTACACCCGGCCGTGCCTTTAAGGATAGTTTTGTCACATTGTGCTCCATAGAGGTTGCCCGGTTCTCTACGGACCATGATACTAATGCATTGTACCAGTATATGTATTCCATGTGTGTTTCTGCCTGTACAAAGATTTCACTGAAGATTTCGGTATTCATATCAGTATTTGTAGGTTTTATTTTATTTTTCGCTTACACTTCTTTGGAAAACAAAATTAATTGAATCACATAATCTCTTTTTTCACACTCTACAGGACGAACAGTGGCATGTTTAAGACTGATGACAGGGAGAGCATCCTAGACTGAAAGTGTTATAGCTTAACTATTTAATAAGGAATCCCTTTCGCTTGCTTACCTCCTTTTGAGGCTGTTGCATTAGTAAGCCAGTATCCCTTTGAATAAAGAAATAAAGCCTAAGAAATACAGATAAAAGTAATAAGGATAGGGATAGGAATAATAAAATAGAATAAGAAAAATACTTGTTATCAGTTTTTCAGAGTTCTACGGTGGGGGCACTTTTGTTTTAAAATTCACTTTACCTTGTCCAAGTAGATGTGGAGTTTCCACTAGTATTCTTCTTTAAAAGCAAATGTCCTTTGTTCAATCCACAGCTTAGGCCAGAGTCAGAGATTGGGTATTTAATAATGATAGAATCCAGACTACTGTATCGCTGCTATATTATTCTTAGTTCTTGCGTCAGCTACTACTTACTCTTTTTGAACTTACTACTACACGAGGTTTATTCAGAAAAGGAATTGATATAAGTGATGAGGGCGAAGAGGGCCGTGCACGAATAGAGGTGGAGGCTGCATGCTGTGTTATCATTGCAGGGGGCTGTTTTAATGTATCTCGGTACATGACAAGCTTCTCTTGAATGTAAAAAGACAGATGGCTTCCAAACTAGAGTTGTTGTTGTTGTTTTCATTACAAAATAGGTCCTTTTTTCTTAATGAAAAAGTAAAATAGAGCAAATGAAAGAAGACTACACTCTTTTCATTCCATCTCTAGTGTACAGGGAGTGCTTACCTCATCCTCTTCTTCCACAGATTCAAGATGTGAATATGAAGAATCTGTAGGACTAGCAGGAGGAGACGAGTCATTGTAACCCATCTCCTCTGTACCAAGTCCAAGCACCAATGATTCTTCTTCTTCGCTGTTATTAAATGAGTATATCATTGCTTTTAAATAATCAAGACTTGCTCTCTTTTCATCTTCAAGACAGTGAAGAATGCTTGACATCTAATGATTGAATATCTTAAACACTTGCTAATGTGGATTATGAATTACCTTTTGTTTTACTGTACTTCTTATTTTTTTAGAAAGTGAACTTAATACGCTGATATAGTCTATGGATAATTCGCATAAAACTCTTTTTGCAGTGTAAAGAGTCGAGCTTGTCTCCTGTACATTGATATAATAATAGCAATATATACATAGATAAGAAAAAGACAGTGTATTAGGTGCACTTTTATCTTTATGTGATTGTATAAAAATTAATAATAAACACTACACTTACACACGGTGTTGATTTTCCTGTCTGTAGTCGCGTCTTTTGTACTGCACAGTAACGACCTATTTGCTGTTCATACTTATTCCTTGCATCTGTGAGAGCACTCTGAAATCTCTATTCTCATTTCAAATTCGACTCTTTAGTTTGATCGTCCTAGTGTCTTGTTTTTCTTTTCTTTCAAAGACATCTTCTCCTGGGAGTCTTGATTTTGGTTCTCTTATTGACTTACGGTCATTGTCTCAGTAATTTGAACTGATTGTGTTCGAAGGAGAGCTGTTTGGCATGTTATTTTACAAATGGTATCATAGGAAAAAGATGGTTAATACTTGCATAATATGTCCTCGATGCTTCCTTCTTCTTGATACCAGCGCATTTCCTTGCCATTATTTTTACACGAGTCAGGTACTATGGAGGCGTAAATAGACGCCTTGTTGCTTGCCTCTGTTTTAATACCAGCACGAACCTTCTATAGGAGTAGATCCATAAAGGAGCATGTTTGTGTGACCAGCAAGTTGTCTGACCGACTGAGTGTACACTGTCAAAGTGATCGAAAATAAAGATAGAAAGAACAATAGAAAAAGAAGGTTGTATGAGTTGTGTTCACCTTTTTTTCAAGTTAAAATGATGATACTAGTGCTAATAGTACTAGTAGTAGTACTAATACTACTACTAATAATAACACCAAAAGTAATAACACTAGCAGTAATAGCACTAACAGTAATACTATAAATATTTGTTTTTGTGTTTTTTTTTCTTCCTTTTGTATGTGGATATATTGTCATTAAGTTATTTACCAAGATCAAGCTGTCGACACCGTTCAATCATTTCTAGCCATCCTACATATTTCTGAAGCCCTGTTTCTAGATGTTCCATGTGGTCTTGTAATAAAGGTGAGTCTGTCCAAACATCCTCAAAATCTATCAACCGTTGCCACCAGGGAATACGATGGTGTGCAGGTTCACCACCTAGCATCACTGGGCTGATGGAACGAGGAATTTTTTGATGATCACAGGCCATGTCCCTACTGTTTTTCCAATGATTTTTTTTTTCTGATGATTCTTGAACTTTCTGAACAAGGGAGGTAGTGAGTGAAGGGGAAATAGAAGGTAGGAGGGGCGGGAGGGGTAGCTGATAAAGAGAATGAGAGGTGGTGAAGCAAGAAGGGTGTGATGAATAAAGAGTGTCAGATGCCTCGTTTGGATGAATAAAGGTGGGTAGAGACATCAAAGAATGCTCATGTGAAGTATTTACATCTTGTTGGGTTTCTAGTGTAAGCGAAACTGGCCGTGAAGGGTTGTTGGATGTCAGGGGTACATCTGGTAACATGTTTGCTGTGGGCGAGGACATCGAGCGAAGATCTACCAACATAAGTCAAGAATCCGATAACTAGCTTATGAAATCAAAATGTGAGAAAGTAGGAAGAGAAGAGAAGGTAGGTGCTTGTGCTTTGGAATGATAAATGAAGCAAATCCAAGTCCAAGGAGGTTGTCAGAGGATAAGAAAGTGGGTATATTTATATTTATAAATAAAGGGGAAAAGGTTCATGACTGATTAGTATGAATGAACTTACACTATTTACACTCTCTTCTCTCTCTTCTCTTTATTTTCTCTCTTCTCTCTACCATGTTGAACCATTGCCTACTCTTTCATTCCTTGGTATTGATTATCTTTAGATGACCCTTCATTTTATTAATTCAATCTTGGCAAATGTTACCCCCTTGTCAATGTGTTGCTATGGAAATTGTTGCTATGGAAACCCATTGTTAAATTAAGATAGACAGGTGAATAGATGGGTGAGTGTATTTGTAAACAAAAGCGCTTGTGACACGCGAGAAGGGGAGCAAAGGGGCTACTCTTGCCATGCAAAAAGAGAGAGAAGAAGAAGAGTCACTTGCCCTGTGAGAGTCATTCACTTTACATTGAAGAAGAAGAAAAAAAAAGATCCTTTTAGGTGGGTGGATACATCATTGAGGAAAGTGACCAATAGGCAACTATGCCAACAAATGAGAAGACAGATAGGCTTTTGTGGGCAAACAAGTCAGAGTTAAACTTATGTTTCATCAGCCAATGAATGATTACACCATTGCAGTGTCTCAATACTTCTTGTTATTCGATGGTTGTCATCAAGATCCGTCTTTTGTAACCTGCCAAACAAATAAAGATGGAGTGTGTAATGTAGAAATTGTGTGATAGTCGATCCCTTTGTGCCCCCTTTTTTTTTGTCCTCCTTGTGTTTCTGATCTGACCATGAAGGCAGCCACCCAGAAAGGAGAGTGGGTGAGTGAGTGAGTGGGTGGGCAAGAAAGGGAGCTAATAGATCAAAGCAAAACAAAAAAACAAAATAATAATAAAAACCCAAGGATGACGCTGCACATAATCATTGCTAGTTTACGACGATCTTGTATTTCACAGGTTTCTATTCCATTTTGAACTATCTCTTTACTCCCATTACTATAACACATTTGTGGTAATAAAGTGGCTACAGTAGTTGAAGTTGCAAGTGTGTTCATGGGTGGCAATGGTCATATGTAGAGTCATAATAATGGCAATGGCAATGGCAATGGCAATGGCAGTGGCAATAGCCATAATCATAGTAATGGCACTGATATTGTTATAATAATTGTTATGACAATTGCATATCTTCTTTTCTTTTCCTTCTTACTATAGAAACCTCCTCCTCCTCCTCCTCTCCTTCCCCTTTCCCCCTCGTACCCCTCTCCTTTTGTCTTATATTCTCTTTTCTTAGCCTTGCTTTTTATTCTGTCTTACCTCAGTCATACTCTTTTTCTTTTCTCTTTTAGTTGTCTGGCTAAAATACTTAACCTGTCATCTCTTCTCTCTTTCTTCACCACCTGTCACCTCTAGTGTAATATTTCATCTATTGCCTTGACATGTTCTGTGAGCTAGTATGAGCGACATTCATTCTCTATTATGTGATGCAAATGACCGTCTGGGCTGTGGCAATCTACAGGTGAGAACACCACTTGATAAAAAGAAAAGAAAAGAAAGTGGTTAAATGTGTATCCAAGAAAGAGAAAGAAAAGGATTAAATGAGTAGAGATAGATAGGTCTACTGCTTGTAATAGTATTGAAACCTACATTCCATTGTATCTGCACACACATACCTCTCTTCTTCTTTATTTCTTTATTTCTTCTCTCTTTATCTATCCGTAGTACACAATAGCAAAACAAAAGATTCTTCATTGATAACCAACCCTGTTTGTAGAGCTCTTTTGAATTAAATCTTAAGGCACTGATAATTGCCATTGAGAAATTGCAAAGAATCAAATGTATTCATCAATGCAAGTATTTATAGTCTATTCCGAGTCTACAGTCTTGTTCATCCTTATTCTATAGATGTCATTGCCCAGTCTAAAGAGATATCTTCTCTGTTCACTCTTGCTCATACCTGTCTAAAAAACGCAGAAGATATTTCACACAAAATTCCACCTGTAGAAGCAGCCCAAGAAAAGTTAGAAATAGAAGAGATCTATGCCCTACCAGTACCAATAAAGGCACCACAAGAGACTATGGGGCTATCCGACATAAAGACTCGACCTCCTCTACCACCCAAACCAAGCTCAATGACTAAGAAACAGGAAAATGCACCACCACTGCCTGTTCGTCCTCGAAAAAAGACAGCCCTGGACTTAACTCAAAAATACCCAAAACCTCCACCCCTCTTGAGATTAAGAAGTCTACAACCTACTTTAACTACCTGCGCTGTCTCTGACTCAGAGATAGGAAGCTGTGATGAAGATGATGAAGAATTCGATATCAATTTAGAAGATGAAGAGAATGGTATGTTCCTTACACTTGTACATGTATCTTATCCCATAAAAATACAGTGCTTGTCTTTAAGGAGAAAGACCCAAGAACAAGACCCAGAATGCAGGCTTACAGAAGGTCGTCCACTTCCAACATCCCTATTTCTCCTTCTCCACTGTCTGCTAACCCACTCCATGCAGTCAAAACATTTCTATCTTTGCCTGGGATCATCTCTCATTCCGAAGGCAATAAAAAAACAAGTGGGTTGGCCTCTCTTCCCATGTCTTGTGAATCCAGCAGAATCACTCAGGAATACGATGAGATCTTAGCCCTTGCTCAGGATGCTATTCAACTCAACTCTCTTGTCCATGTCCAAACCAACAGTGGAGATACACTTGAGCAATCCAACATAGGCTCTTATGCAAACTATCTCCCATGCATACCCCAGGCACCTCTCTCTTTTGTCTACCATTCTATGAGGTGCAAACTCAATGATGTTGAGAATGAAATGAGAGAACTAAAGCAATGTCCCAAGAACAGTGAATCAGACCTAGTAAGACAAAAACAACTTGCTCTCTCTATTACAGAATCCAAATCCACCTTGAACAGAATCCATAGCATTCATATTTCAGCCACGACAGTACCGACCATTCTACAGTTTCCACCTGTCTTGATTGCCTATCAATTAACCCTAATTGATTCGGCCATCTTCCGGAATATTCCTTCCAAAGCACTTCAGGAGCACTCTGCAAAGACCCCTCACCCTGCCATTGTAGCCTCCACAGACTTTTTCAACTACCTAACTCGGATGATTGAACATGCCATTCTCCTCCAACAAGAGGCGTCTGGAAGAGCACAGCATGTCAACCATTGGATTAAAGTGGCCTGTAAATGCCATGATCTCAAGAACTATCAGACTCTCAAAGCAATTATTTCTGCCCTTGGAACACCTCCTATTCAGCGATTAAAGCGTACATGGGCATTTGTACCGAAGAAAAGTTTAACTCGTTTTGAGACCATTGCAGAGCTAATGTCAGAAGCTAGTAATTATGGTAAATACAGAGAAAGACTTGGCATTGCTCATGAACAGCAGCAAGCCATCACAACAGCGGCCACGACAACGGCTACAGTCATTGCCACGACAGCTGCTACACTAACAGCTGCCAACACTAACAGCACCAGCAGCACCAACAACACCAACAACACTAACAGCACCAACAACACCATCAGCATCAACAACACCAACAGCACCACTCATCTTCCCACTCTTGTCATTCCTAAGAAAGAAGAGTTATGTGAGCCTATGGTACCCTTTCTGGGTATCTTTATTCATGACATGACTTATTTAATGGCCCTCCAAAAGTCAAAAAAGACCAATGAAGAATCCTTCCCACTCCACACTAATATTAGTAGTAGTGGATCCAATGGCAGTAGGTTTTCCAAGGACCCACGCATCCTAGAACTAGGCACTCTTTTTGAGTATTTCCAGAAACGGCCTTGCTATTCAACAGAATTGTCGCCTGTGTGTATCAAGGATTTATACAAAAGCAGACGCCGCAAACTATCTCATGCATTGCGTGGTAACTCTAGTACTAAGAAATACTCGGCGTTTTCTACTTCAGATGATGAAACAGGCGAATTATGTACAGAAATGCAGCAATGTTTGGTCACTCAATATTTGGTAAGATGTCTGGTGAATGATGCCTAGGATAGCCTGTCCCCTTCTTCTTCTTCTTTCTATCTTTCTATCTATCTTTATCCTATAAAGAGACCTACACCTACTTCTTTAGCCATGGATGACTCATACTTCTTTATTAGTTGACACGACCCTGGGTAGGAGAAAAAACAGTGGATGAACTCAGTTTATTACGAGAACCACCCAAAACAATGCGTAGTAACTCTACTACAGAAGTCGTCAGTATGTCTAATGCCAGTCTTTCTGGACCCTCCCCTCCAGTCCAAGGACCCTTCAATGCAAATGGCTCAGCACAAGAGGGGCTTCGGAACAGTGGGTCCAGCAGTGGGTCCAGCAGTGGCAGTGGAGACAGCCGACCCATCAGCATAGACGACCCATCAGAGTATAAACCCACTTATGATGTGGAGTGTCTTCCTCAGGCCCTCCCAGGAGCAGGTCTCCATAAACTAGGACCGTCCATGGAGGAAAGTCGACAGGATAAGAAGGAGACAAAAACAGGTTTCTGGCTCTTTGGAAAAAAGGGTATGGAGACACTGGCCCCCAAGATGACTGGCGCTGGTTTGCCTTGTCACCCACCCTCTTCCTCCAGTGGAGAAGGAGCAAACACCATTCAACGATCCCCACGCCATTTATCCTTGGACGAGCTGGAGGAATCCATGGCCCACCCAGCCGCATACAAAAAGTGTGAGCGACAACCAAGTCCACCCCATCGTGAAGGAAGCTTCAGTTCACAAACGTCCTTGGCTACTTTATTTCGCAAGGACTTTTGGAAGAGCAGCAGTCATTCTAGTCGCACGTCCCTGGAACAGTACGAGCCCATGCACCCTACAGATCCCATGCCCTCGGGTTCGGCTGCCAAGGGTCTGATGCTTGTTGCTGAGCCTCTACAACAGAAGGAGAGTGAAGGTGACTATGGATCTCCTGTTCCCTTTGAGACAATGGATACCAAAGTGTCTCTCTATCGATGCCGTTCTTCCAGTTCACTCAATAAGATAAAGAAGACGGCAAAACCAGAGCAAGGGAGACACACCATTGGACGTTCTTCAGTACCAAAGCAGCCTCTGCCCTTACCTCTGTTTTATTCTCCTCCTCATCCTTTTGATGTTTCTTCTGTACAGGACACATCCTGTAGAAAAACAGAAGAGCCCCTCATGACATTACCACAGCCCTTGGTACTCAAGCAGCAGTCTCGTACGTATGGGCGACGTACAATGGATAGCAGTGCCTTTTATCCTCTTCATGACAGGCCTGTAGCCTTTAAGCCAGTCTAGTCTGGTATCTTTGTCTATTCTATCCTATCATGCCCATTCCTTTTCTTTCTTTTTCTTTCTTTCTTTCTTTCTCTCTCTCTCTCTTTCGTAGTGTCCTAACCCACTGCCATCCTTGGAGAATAAAAAAAACAGTCCTGGTAACAGATGGGATACGGTTCTTTTTCCATGTTCCTATGAGTGATACTGTGGATGTCTGTTGATCTTAACAAAGTGTCTTTTGTTTGTCAATACTTCCACCTGAATGATAATAATAATAATAAGATATATAGATTGACTTGCGTTTATTCTCTCTGTATAATCTCTGTCAACAAGTTAGTATAGAATCAACAAGTTAGTATAAAGAACAAAGGGAAATTGCACCACCACAGGCATGAAAGAGTGTGATGTGGATCCTATGTCTTACCTCCCATATCTTCCATGGCCTCTACTCCCATGTCCTTCTCTTTTCCTTTTTCTTCCATCATCATCGTTGGCTCTAAAGATGACATGTTCTCCAAGACAGGTAGTTTTGAAAGATGTGCGGCATAAGATGCAAAGTGAAGTGGATGCTCCAATGTACTCCTATACCAATAATAATAATAATAATAATAATAATAAAATAAACAACCCTGCCTTGTACATCCTTTTCTTTCTTTCTCTTTCTCTTTCTTACCTGGCTTCATTCTCTCTCACTACATACGCTCTACGTGCTTCCTGCATTGTCATTGGCTCACACTGCTGATGTGTCTCTGCCATAAACAAAGCCAATTCCTTCTGTTTTAGTCCATAGGGAAAGGCAACATGCCACCGCTGCAGTAGTTGGTAACAGTCTTCCAGCTGATATGTCCAATTCGTTATTAGTACATAAAGACGACTGCACAGGCCCATGTAAGTCAAAGAGAGAGACAGAAAGTGTTCCATTCTGAGTAGTTTTGTATGATCTCTGTAGACATCCACAATAACACTCTGTGCCTATTGTGGCTATGAGTATGGCACATCCTTATCAAGTCGCTCTTTATGCTATTGTTGCTATCTTGTGTTGACTTCAAACACAACACTCTTTCCCTTACCTTGTCAAGTACCAAAGCAGTAGCTATCAGACGGTGCATGGTGTATTCAGCAAACTCACGACTAGGAATAAAATTCCACTGGTTCTGGCAGGTCTCAATGCTTAGACTCCATAAGCCATCTTTCTCTTTCTCTTCTTCTGTAGGTGTGTATTTTACTTACGTCTTGGCATTCCAAAAGGTCTTGTAAATAGCATCCAGGGTTGCTTCTAATTTAAGTGTCTTGAACCTCTTCAATAGTCTACGTAACTACCACAGATAGAGCCATATGTTTTCATTCTCTCTCTCTCTCTCTCTTATTCGTCTTCGTCTTCGTCTTCTTGTTTAGACTGTTGGAAGAGCAGTCAATTACCTCCTCTGTACGCTTAAAGCGATGGAAATGACGATGCTGGTTTCTACTCTTATAATGAAGTCGGTCCAACAGGGCCACATCCACCCAGAACGTCCTTCTTGCTGCAAAGGACTTGCGTAATTTGTTGAGTTTGGACAGTTGTTGGTCATGCTGGATTGTCACTGTCTTGTCAATGCGTACACTTGATAAAACAGTGACAGAAGGAAGAGGAGCATGCAAAAGAGTATAAGAAGGGACACCCATCACCAATGCCTTTATTATAAATGTCCAAGAACGGCTGTAAGAGAAAGGGAAAGAATGGAAAGAGAGAAAGAGAACCGTGTTTTTTTAAAAAAAAGCAGTCCATGGTGACAGCGAAATAGTGAGAGAGTGAGAGAGTGAGAGAGTGTGTGTAATGGTTGACAACCCTAAAGTATAAAGAAACACACGTTGGACGGGGTTCTAATAGACATAGCAACCACTCCCAAGGCGCTTTAAAAGAGGAAAGGAAAAAGAAAGAAAAAGAAAAAAAAGAAAAAGAGGAAAGGAAAGGAAAGGGTATTCTTTTCTGTATTCTTTTTCTTGCTATCAAATCTTCTTCCCGACCATGGTACTGCATGAACAGTTGAAGCTGTAAGCTATTCACCCACCTACACACCTACACACAAAAACAAAAGAGTCACTGATACAGACAAATAGTTACATTACAAAGGATGCTTATATTATAGCACCTGAAGCAGGCAGTCATCTCACTCTTCAACGCACAACAGGTCATTGGCAGTCAACAGGTATAGACAGGCCACCCATAGGAGGGCTGCTGATGGTGCTTAGAGACCCTTCCTCCTGCTACTGAACATGAGAACACCCTGCGTATTACTGGTATTATGGGACTTGTGCAGCTCCAAGCAGGTAAGCTCCTTGTTGTTATGGGTGTTGTTATGGGTGGACGGTACTCATATAGGCGTGCTTAGGGGATTACTTGATTGTGGTGACTGACCAAGAGTGTATTGGAACTCTTCTTGGCCACCGCATCTTCCGTGTGACCAGCTTCCAAATCCTCCCTCTTGCTCAGTCAATGAAGGATCTGTCAGAGGCACAGGTAACGTTGGCAGTGAACTGGATGGAAAAGAAAACAAAAAGAAAACAAAAAGAAAGTAACCTATGGATTTGCCAGGAAAAAGATGAGCAGACCTATGTGGATTTGTTAGAGAGTCACTTGAGAGAGTCCACCTTCTACTACTCACCTACCTATGACTTGACCCATACCCTGCAGAGACAGGCCCAGTTCACACAGGAGACATTGTCAGAGCCATTGTGGAAGAGAGTAAGCCCTTACCGTGTGTTTTTTGTGGTATTCATTGAGAGGGGTGATGGCTTAGGCAGATGAACGGTTCTTCTGGAATAAGGATGCATTGAGCAGATTCACGGATCCTGTGGCTTCTCATGATCCCACCCACAAGGTAAGCGAGGAGTTGAATGGGTCCAGGGACAAGACACTTACATAGGGGTGTGGCGTACAGTGCGATAGGTTTATTCTTCCTGTCATGCAAGGATGTAAGTCGCTGCCAAGAGAGATAGCATGGACTGTCTTACCCATTCCCACTGTGCAGTTGTTGAGGTGGAGACCATCAAGATCAATGACAAGGCATTCGTCCTTGGCCTGTTGACCCGCCGCAGCAGACACAGGGCAGGATCTCGCTACTTCTCTCGTGGCATTGATGCACAGGGCCATGTCTCTAACTTTGTGGAGACAGAGCAGGTGGTGGTCTATGATGACCCTGCAGCAAACGGAGGCAAGAGCCAACAAAGACTCTCTTATGTACAGACACGTGGATCCATTCCAATCTACTGGACACAAATTATCAACCTCAAGTACACCCCTCGTTTATGGGTGGGTGACAGTCGCAAGAGTGTAAGTGACAGACGCCACGCCATCGTGCTCTAATTCCCTTTAGCTTGCTGCAGCACGCTCCCACTTTGATGAGCAGATCCGTCTCTATGGCCCACAGATCCTCGTCAACCTGATCAACAAAAAGGGCTATGAACTTCCCATGGGACAGGCCTATGCTCGTACCGTGGAGCAGTTGAATGATCCACGTCTTTACTATACACACTTTGACTTCCACAATGAGTGCAAGAGCATGCGGTGGGATAGAATCATGCTTCTGGTGGATCAACTCAAAGATAACATTGCACAACAAAGGTAGCTTCTTTCTGGGTGCCATTCCAAGACTTGGGAAATAACAACTCTCCTTCCCTTTCTCTAGTTATTTCCATTATGACACTGCACAAAAGGACACACCTCTTCTTCACCAGCAGACATCGGTGATTCGATCCAACTGTATGGATTGTTTGGACCGTACAAATGTTGCTCAGAGCACATTTGCCCGTGGTATTCTCACTGAACAGCTCCGTGCCATTGGTGTTCTTGACAGTGGGGCTTCTGTAGAGCAACACGCACCCCTGATGCTTTCCTTCCGTCGCAGTAAGTAGTGTAAGAAGAGGGTGGGGGTGAATATTCAATGCCTGCGACTCTATTTTTTATTTATTTCTATTTCTATTTCCACAGTATGGGCAGACAATGCAGATGCTGTGAGTGTGGTATACTCTGGCACAGGTGCACTCAAGACAGACTTTACAAGGTAAAACAAATAAACAAATTAAAAAATGAAAAGAAGAAGAAAAAAGGAACACTGCTGCAGATCCCATAGTTCAATAGACTTATCGAGTGCTGCTTTCTGAACAGAACAGGCACACGTACAAAAAAGGGTGCCCTGCAAGATCTGTCCAATTCTATTATGCGTTACTGGAGAAATAACTTTATGGATGGAGATCGTATGGATGGGTTTGATCTATTCTTGGGCCATGTTCGTATTCCATTGAAAACAGAGTCCAAGCACTACTCAAGTCCATTTGCCATTGAGAAACCTCTGCGTGTTCGTGTAGTAAGTCGATGGATGTTCTTCGATGGATGTTCTATATTTTATCAACCTTCTTTTCTTTTCTTTCTTTTTAGGTCCCTTATGTCTTGGTCTTTTCTCTGCTGATGCTCATGTTAAACATCTTCCAGCCCAGTTATTCTGGATTCGAGTCTCGCAAAGCCTACCTTCTTTGGCTGTGTTTCTGGGTCTCTGTTGTGATTTCAGCTGTTCGATTCTCACTTCGCCATGGCCATCAGTTGGTACAGTGGCCTCATCTTGTGGCTCTTCCTGTCTACAAAGAAGGGATTGAAGAGGGTACATTTGAGAGCAAAGGAGAAATGATGCCTCCAGAGACGATCATTGAGAATCCTATAGTATAAAAGAACATTAGAACCAATAAAAGAAGAAAAAAAGAAAAAAAAGGGACGCCTTTCTTCTTATCTATCTCTAGAGTGAGTGATAGAGACAGCACTCTTTTTCTTTCTTTTTCTTTCTCTTTCTCTTTCTCTTTCTTATAGAACAAAACAGAAACACCTATTAATTAATTAATTTATTTAATAAGCATGATTATGGCTATTGTAGTGAGCCTCGACGGCATCAGAAGAAGTCTCCATGCCATCAATACGGCTGAGAGGAGGAATGGGCGTCGTCACAGCAATGCCGTAGCTCTGTTGACTTGATCCCGAGACGTGCGACCGAGTGGATCCCCAAGAAGCAATGGAGGAGGTGTTACTGGCTACTCTTCGAATGCTGCCCAAGACAGACCCCACCCCTCTTGTGGACTGACTGTGGGTGGCGTTGTTCTGAGAGGCATTGGAGGCGGATCGTTTGGGGAGTTTGGCGACGGCACCTGCTACAGCGACCATAAAGGACTGGGGACGCCAGCGAGTGTTGACTTCGGTGTTGCTGGAGTCTCGGAGGGATCGCTCGTGTTTCTCCAGATCAGAGTTGCGCTGGGCATTTTGGCGGTGGCGGTTGATGAACATGCCTGCTAAACCGGCAGCAGCAACACACCCCACAACAGCGCCAATGGAAATACCAATGGTCTTGTTCTGGCGTTGGGCATTGATGGCCTCGGACTCCACACTCTGAGCAGTGATGACGTTGGGGTCTTGGTCTACGGTAGGAGGGCTAGAGGGAGATGGACTAGGGGACGGTGCAGACACAGATCCAGAGTCGTTGCTGTCGTTGTTATCGCCATTGTCTGTTGCTGTAGTGTGGATGTTCTCTTCTGCTTTTGCGTGATTAAGAATGGGTGCCTGTGCATGGGTGGGTGCATGTGCTGGTGAGGAGGAAGAGGAAGAAGAGGAAGAAGAAGAGTGAGTTGTAACAGCATGAGTGGTTCTTATCAATGATGTAGTGTGTGCACTGGCTGTAATGTGTGCAATAGCACCGTGATGAGCACTGACTGTAGTGTGAACACTGGCTGTAGTGCGTGCAATAGCACCGTGATGAGCACTGACTGTAGTAGTAGTAGGAGTTATGGTGGTGTGTTCAATGGCAGGGTGATGAGCTCTCTCTGTTGTATGTGTACTAGCTGCAGTAGTGTGTTCATTCACAGAGTGGTATGCACTGGTGGTGGTGTGCACACTGGTAGCAGCACTGGTGGTCATGGTGTGAATAGTGTTGCCATGAGCACCAGCAGAAGGGTGACTAGCAGAAGAATGAGTTGGCTCTACTGCAGGATGAGGACGAATTGCTGTTGTTGTTGCTGCTTTGGTAGTAGTGACTGCTGCTCTTGTGCTGGTAATACTGGTGGCAGTGGCATGGGCAGGTCTGTTATCACGCCCATTCTCTTCTCTGTGGCCTGCTGCTTCGGTTGTTGTGTGCCTTTGACTGTGGACAGAAGAGGTGTTTGCTGCTTGCGTGGCGTGGTGGCGGGAGGTGGAAGAAATACACAAATAAAGAGTAGAGTCTTTTAGAGTGTGGTACTTTGTCACACCATCTGTAAAAGTACAATGTTGGTTGTCATGGTAAATTGCAAATTGGGTGGGTGTTGGTGAGTGAGAAATAGAAGAAGTAGGTGTGGATTCTTTCTCTGCCTGACGCTTTTCTATGGCTTGGTCAAGGTGAATGGTCTGACAGACAGTGCCTATTCTTTACTATTAGTATGGCATTTTATTATTGTATGAATAATAATGGATAGTGGATAGTGGATAGTAAACACTAATTAAATCACAGTCTTTTCTCTCTCTTTCTCTCTTTTCCTCTCTCTCACTCATAAACACACTCAATAAGGTACCTTGGCACTGTGGCTGGTATGTCTGCTTATTCTCCAATGCATTACCTACAACACTCCATAAGCCACTCATGTAGGGTGGATGTCACTTACCAGAAATCACAGAAATCAGGGCACAAAAGACAGAAAGAAGAAACCAAGTTGAACATTTCATATTCTAGTGATAGATAGGAAATAGTCTAATAAATTACGTCTATCTCCTAAACAGGGATGTCTAACGAGGCAGGCAGCAACAAGAAGAGGGGTACGAGGGAGAAAAGGGGAAAAGGAGAGTGGAATGGAGGAGAGGATATTTATTGGTATGAGCAAGTAAAAACAGAGAAGGAAAAAAAAAAAAAAAAGAGAGACAAAAATAAGGACGATGAAAGATATGAAATAGACTCAAAGAAGAAAAAGGCAATCGAGGCACGTTGAGATAGGTTACACTCCATCTATTAATGCTGTTGCACCAATATGAGTTCACAGCAAATCTTCCTAATTCACAAACAACTGCGCTGCTGTTTTTCTCTTTCAGCAGTGACAGGATCATCCGTTTCCGCTCTCAGACTGGGCCTTGTTTATATTTTACACAGGTAGTGCTGCTGCTGTGTTCTTTTGCTGGTGACCAACCATGTGTTGAGTTGATACGCCGTCTACTATTCTCAAGACACTCGGATCTGGATAGAAAGTGGCTCTCTCTCTCTCATTCTCTCTATAGATCTCATTCTATAGATCTCATTCTATAGATCTCATTCTCCCCCTTTTCCATTAGAGTGGGTTCTCTTCCATGCAATCCATAAGGCACTCCACAAGGCACTCCAGCCACCGCATCCTATTCTACTCCCACAGACACTCTCCTGTTAGTCTTCCCTCTTCTTTATTGACACTCCTTCAAGGTGAATGGCTCCATCGACTCAACTGGATCTGGTACTTGGAAGCATAGAATATCCCCCACAAGTCGCCTTTTCAAATACATCCATCGCTCATAGCACATATCAGCCCTATGTCTTTCATCAAATTCTGATTCCACCTCCCTCCACTTGTTGGCCAATGGAAATCCCAATCCATGGGCTAATATCTCCTTGTCTTCCTCCAGTGTCCATAGATCCATGCTCTCCTCCTCTTCCTCCGCCTCCTCCTCCTCGTCAGAATCATCCATGGGCAGGGAAGAGGGTGTGAGTGGCAAATGTTCTACGGGGATTGATTTGCTGTCCTCAAATGCCTCTTTTTCATTGGACCTTTTCTCTGGCGTGGGGGAAAATGCACTGGGCATTTGTTCAACCACAGATGGCTTTGTCTTTGAAAATAGAGTCTATAAACAACTTCAATCTCTGTTTGACTCTTGTGGTGTGCCATTGGCCAGTGGATCATCACTCACTCTGGATGCATTGGCGTAGGAACGAGAGGAAATGAGCACATCGCGTGCAAGTAACTTGGTTGGAAAAGTCTCCCTGACACAAGTGCGGGGTCGGCCTCTCTTCCGTGGTTGTGGGGGTTTTACCGCTGAGTAGGTCTATAGAGAAGCCACACTGTTATTCCTGTGGACTCACTAATAAGAGTAATAGTAATAAAAGTAACAGTAATACTAATACTAATACCAATACTAATACTAATCATAACACTAATATTAATAATAACACTAATATTAATAATAACACTAATATTAATAATACCAATAACATCACTAGAACGCGTATTTACCATTGTATCTTTGCCTAGTCCTAATGAGTTATTTATACTTTATACAAACGACATTACATGGCACTGACTCCATCACAGACGACATGTTGAGAAGAGACGCATGAGGAGAACCGAGTTTTCTAAAGTTGGCTAGAATTGTGTGGGTGGTTGACTTTGGTATACCAGACATGTCTGCACACTGCCGCTCAGTAGCACCTGCTTGGTGGGCGCCAATAATGAACCAGCAGTCTGCTTCGGATGGGTGTGGCTTCTTCATTTGTGATTTCTTCATGGGTGATTTCTTCATGGGTGCAGTGTCTAGTGGAGGAAGAGGAAATATAAAAGAAAGAGAGGAGAGAAGAATTAAGGGAGAGGTATTTGCCTACAAAAGTGCAAACAAGTGAACACTCGGTCTGACTCCCTTGTTATTTGTTCCGCTTTGCTCTCCTTTTTCCTTCATCATCACGCATAGACCTGGTCGGAGAATAGAACAAGGGGAAGCACATCATGGCCTAGGAAAAGAGACTCTGTTTTGCTATCAGAAACTGTGTATAAAACAAGCGAACAAATAATGGGGGTGGTTTTAATTCATTATTAATTGTTAATTGTTAATTATTATGTATTAGTTATTATGTATTAATTATTATGTATTAGTTATTATGTATTAATTATTATGTATTAGTTATTATGTATTAGTTATTATGTATTAGTTATTATGTATTAGTTATTATGTATTAGTTATTATGTATTAGTTACTATGTATTAATTATTATGTATTAATTATTATGTACTATGTACTATCAAAAGAACCATCAATGAATGCGTGTTTATGATAGAAATAGGCCTGTGGATCCATTTAGACTCAACTCATATCAAAGGATGTAGACCTCATCTCTTACTGCTGGAATATCTTTAGCCTACTGCATTACAAGTCAAAGGTGTGCCTTTATACACTATAATCAAACGACATAATAACAGACCTACACTATAAGTGATCTCAATTAGCATCCAGAACTTGTACCTTCCAAGATAAATCCATAGGCTATCTATTCATGTCCATGTTGATGAATGTTTTGATAGGGTTTATCTTGGAGTGTAATGACCTTTTTATTATTATTAGTGTTATTATTACTATTATTAATAGGATTCAAATTAAGTGTGTGTGTGTGTAAATAATAAATAGATAAGAATTAGAAATATCGGATTTATCACAGCTTATTCAGACGGTCTTTGGATCGATTCTTTATCGGCTAGTTCAAGATTCTACCCTTTGAAATACATACCCAGGAAGTGTTTTATTTCTGATGTGAGACAAGGTATTTCCTTCTTCCAACCATTGTCTGGGGACCTTTTTGGTTTCTTCTTCAGATAAAGAACAAGACACACAGTCATCAGAGGTGTCTATTATTTTACTTGTCTATTCTACCTAAAGACCTTATCTGATCTCTCTGCAGTGGTGTATGGGTCTGTATCCTATTTATTTGGTATCCATTGCTATCTGATGCTGTATATCTTTCCAAAGATCAATATCACTACTCTCCTACGCTCTATCACAGAGACACAGGATATATCACTGATGGATAGTCTCTTGTTCTTCTCAAATGATCTGATCAATAGAAATATAGGTTTTTCATCAGTCTCATATTTCTATAGGAGCATTTTAAATAAAAATAAATAAAAATAAAAAATAAAACAGATCTTTCTTAATAGACTGAGTCCAGTAAATGTTTATCATTGGTGAGGTTATCTCGTCAGGTAAGCCGTGCGGACTCTTTCTTCTATCGCTGACTCAATTATCTATGACCATGACTCAATATCATATTAAAGACTATGGGGCTATCTTCTGATCTCTCTTTTATATTTCCTCTGAATACACACGAATGATAATAAAAGGCATCTTTCCTATGCTATGTGTATGTATTAAGATAAGAATATTCTGTAATCGTAGCTTATATTTAAAGATATTCTTCATCTCTATTTGTAAAACTACACTGCTTATATACTAAGAGTATAGAACAGTTTAAATTATTTGTCATTTATCTTCTTCTACCATTGAATGTGCATTGGGCATGATGGTTTACTCTAAAGGGAAGGATAGGGAAGGAGATTTCTTCTAGACCTGCTGTTGGTATAAGAAAAATAAGACACCGAAAAAAGGAAAGAGAAAAAAAACATTTTCCAATGGCAATGAAGAAATTAAGAAAGAAAGAAATATTAGAAAAGTAAGAGAATCATGAACAATTGGGATTATTAGAAACTTCAATGAAAAAGAAGAATAAAAGAGGGGAGCACATCAATCCTACCTGAAATACTACAGACCATAAATAAAACAGGCACAAAGCTTGCCTCTTATTCTATCAGTATGAAAAACCAAATAGGTGTAAACTCAACCCTCTTGCTGTAATTGTTATAGCCCACTTGAATTTATTTACAAAAGAAAAAACAATACCTTTTTTTCTTTCTTTCTATTTTATTTAGAATAATAGGAATCATTCATTAGATCCAAAATAATAAGAAATATGGGTACTCTATTATAAATTCATTAATAAATGTTGGCACTTTATAAATTCAGTTAATCTTAGTTTGGCGTTTTCTTGTTGCAAAAGAAGAATCTGAGATGGACACTGGTGTGATGAGAAGATCATAAAATAGGAATCAAACTCCAGCTGCTGAATCTTTTATTCTTATTATTATAAAATACACTATATTAGAATACACAATACAGGTATTTAAATTGAATGCTCATTCTTAATTGGAATCACTCATCTTCTTTGGTGAACACAACCAAATAGTCTCTTAATAAGAAACCATCACTAATATTGAATAGAATGCTAATAAAAAGCGATGATCAGTTGCTTTGTTCTTGAGACGGTGTCCAATAAAAGGAGTCATATTAATGTGGGAGGGAGCACTTGATAGGTTCTAGAAGGGATCGTCTTGATGTCAATTACCTCTCTAAAGTATCCCAAGGTTGTAGCTCGCATTATGAAACTAAAAAATAAAAAGATAGTATGGACCCAGAACTATTTGTATTATCATTCACATTGAATAGCTGCTAAGTGACAGGTTTCTCTGAATGTTCTACGGTAGAAAGAAAAGGCTGTGAAGGTGGGTTTTTACTACTACTTGACTGTATTCTATCCAGCAGTTGACTTGTTTCCTGGGATGCTTAGTGACCTTGGTGTCTTCAACTAGTAGTTAGCAGCTATCCTTGTATGAAAGTTGGATTTGCTTTTGCACTTGCACTTGCAAGAACACATTAGCCTGCTGTTGACTCGTTGACTACAACTCCATCAAGTCCTTTCTTAAACAAATGAATAACTATAAATACAACAAGCATACTTTGGGACATAGCCTTCGATTTATTCCTTAGCAATGTGTGGATTTACTACAGACCACCACTACATCCTCATCTCAAATGGAGAAACATTCATTGGTCATTCTTTAGCTTGGTACATTGCTGATCAGCTAGAGCGTAAACAGGGCCACATAAAAAGCAAGAACTGGAGAGTGCGTCTTTTATGTTCAATCAGCAAAGGCCTCGAAGACCTCCATAAAATGGGTGTTGATGTCCAAGTAAGATAATAATGCATGCCCCAGGGGACAGTCTATGCACTGAAATTGAACACCCATGGTCTCATAGGAGGTGGACTATAGTAACCTGAGCTTGGTTACGAAGCAAATGGAGAATGTCAAATTAGTTGTGTTATGGCCAGATGAAACAAAGTACTCTGTGTCCAATGGTAAGAATATAATTGATGCTGCCTCTGCTGGAAAAGTGAAGTCGATCCAAATGATTTCCATGTAAGTTGTCTCTGTTGCCTTTGAATGAGTGTCCACTCTTTATACCTCTTTATACCTCTTTGTGTGTGTTGTATCTTAACTTGAATTGATCTCTTCTACTTTTCAGGTATGATAATGAGAAGAACCTGAAAAAGGATGGACTGCTCTATCAGCATGAAGTCTTGGAAGAACATCTTCGCGAATCATATGCTTATGGAAGATGGTGTATTCACAGGTACGCATGATTAGAAGAATACATGTTCTAGAGTAGACCTGTATATTCTAACAGTTATTTGACATTATCTATCTATCTATCTATCTATAAAGAATATCCTTCATTCATCAATTCTTCCACTTTTGGAGTCCTATGGTGCAAGATTTTCGCTTTGGTTTGCCATTGGCCATAGATACAGTGTTTCCTTCGATCCATATACTGGACTTGTGCGATGCTATAGCAACCTTATTGTTCAGCCCCAAAAACCAAAGTCAAGACACCATGCTAAACGAAGGGCCTGACATTCCTGACCGGGCTGTAAAGCGTATCCATCATCTCACAGGCACAAATCATTGCACAGGCAATGCCATTGTCAAGGTCATCAATGAGTCCATTCAAGATGATAAAAAGGCCATCAAATACATTAAATTGGATTCCAAGGAGATGTATAGTTATTTTGAAAAGATCGCCTTGAGACGTTGTTCCAGTGAGAACCATAAGAAGAGAGCCATGTTTTGCCCTGAGAAGACCTCCTTTGGCCTTGGAGACTATGTTCAGAGTTCCATCTCCTGGGTAACAGGGGCTGTTGATACCATATTGACAGATAGAACAGAGAGCTGTGGTCCTGATGCTCCAGGGTTTATTCCAGATCCCAGTCTTCACTTGAAGCCTCCTATGATGAACATGCTCGTTGAGTTCTTCAAAGCCATTGAGACTGCTCCTCGAGACAGTTCTACAAAGGATTTGGAAGAGCTGATTGGTCATAGACCCAAGGAGATAGAGTCCTTTTTTAATGATAACAAGAATAGTTTTCAGCCTGAAGAATCTGGTGATGAAAACTAAGCATGCCTCTCCACAGCTCAGGATCAAAGAAAAGGGTTGCTTGTAGAACTTAAACAGTGTAGTGGTTGTTGTTTGTGCAAGCTGAATAAAGGAATGCAAGTTGTATACCCGATTCAAATGACTATCCAAAGTTGATGATCAGTAGTACTGTCTGTACCTTATTACAGATTAGAAAGAAAAAAGAAAAGAAAAAAGAAAAGTCTTGATTTGAAACAACAATAAAGCAGTATAGCTTATGATAAATGCTATACTTGTGCTTGTATTTATTATTAAACATTTATTATGATCTTTTACGATCTTTAATAATGAAAACTTATCTTCTATTATAATACCTATTTCTCTTATCTCTTATGAAAAAATAAATAATAATAAAAAAAGATAGAAAAGATAGAAAAGGGGAAGACACTGATCTCGTCCATAATATTTACACAGTTCTTACAGTTTTTCTTTATTCTCTAAGACTCTAGTCTATTAATCTCGAACCATTCACCACTATTAATGTCCACCACTTGGACATAATAGTCATGTAAACTCTCAATGGCACGCTCTTCTGCCTGGATACGAACCAGACTCTTCTTGGGCTTCTTTCCTTTAAGCTGCCTTTCTTCTAGAATCTGTTGCTTGAGAATAGCCTCAAATGATTGCTTTTCCTTTGATCCTTCAGAGGGAGGGAGGAGTTGTCCAGTTGCATGATGGCGACGACGTATTGGAGCACAGACAAAGGAGTCACCTAGACTTCTTTTGGGATCAAACAGAGGTCCACTGAGAGTGATTTCTGCTGTAGGTCTTTGAGTGAAACTCTTCTCTTTGATGCTTCCCTTATCAATGTAACTGTAATAAATCAGAAGCAGTGAGTTGTTGTTGCTATTGTTGTTGTTGTTGCTGCTGTCGTCGTCTAACCTGTATCACTTACACTTTCTTGTCTTTGCATTCTTCTAATCCGATGAATCCTTTGTCTATGAGTGGATTTGAGATTCGCTCCGTCTTTAATGAGAAGGTGTTGGGTTCTGAGGCTTCAGCCACCACCTTTCCCCATACTGGTTTTGAAGAAGAGAAGGCGGCTGTTGCTGTTGCTGTTGTTGTTTCTTGCTGTTGCTGTTTACGTCTTTCCTTTTGAGATGTCTTTTTGATACTAGGTGGTAGTATCGCCTATTTGTTTTGTGTTTTGTGTTTTGTGTTTTTCATCAGGTCAATAAAAGCAGGTGTTAGCATCCCAAGTCTTGATCACTCCTATTTTCTTATTCTTCCTTTATTATTACCTTTGCTGCAGCAACAGGTGCATTCGTCAGTGCCTCTATTTTTGATGGTGCTTGTTCGAGAATCTCTCTCAAAGAAGGTCTAGAATGCCTGCTTCATACATGTTGTAAGCGCACACACTTTTTTCTTCTTTCTTTCTTCTTTTCTCCCCCTTTTTTTGTGGAATAGCAAATCATCCACTTTAAACTTACTCTATTGATGCCAGAGAATGTGGTGATCCCCATCCTTGTCGTGAGAAAACAGCAGGGACATTGGCTGGATGTCCTGTTTGGGAGCTACTTGTGTTCTCAACTAGGCCAAGATCCAGCCGAATACCTCTTTTCTTTGTTTCCTTTTGTGGTGATACATTGGTGTGTGGTTTGCGAGATTTAGCACCCTGCACGCCTGAAACAACCTGTATTTCGGCTGCAGTCTTCTTTGGAGGATGCAAGGTCACAAGGGTTTCGATTTGATGGCTAGTCACAGGAATATCCTCTAGTGACATGGCATACAATGAAGTAGAGAACTCTATCTCTTCATCACTGAGGTCCAATGAGAGACTCTTCTTGAAGACTTCTTGTCTTGAAAAAGGCATTTGAACTGCCTGACAATCATGGACGTAGGTTTCCAGATCAGCAATCAGTCCTTTATCCAGATGATTGAGCATGCTATCTGATCTTTCATGTGTAGCAGCTTCATTTCCTTGTAATCTAGTCTTATAAAGCTGATGTGGTGTGATAAAAATAGGCAGGTTGGCTCCAATAAACATGAGACATGCCTTTTTAAGTGTAGAGGCCATATAAACATCAGCCTGCTCCAGTAGAAAAGAGGCTGTTCGCAAACTGATAAAGTCTACTAAAGAGCTTTCACAGAGTGACTTTAGCGTCAAGAGAAGTAACTCATCAGCAACACTGAGTACATTCAACAGAAAGTCAATCATTTCTTTTGCCGTGTTTCTCTCAATCTCCCCAAAAAGGCGTACTTCATCCTGATCTGTGTAAATGTAACGCAAGACAGGTGTCATAATATCTATAGACACATGGCTTAGATCTACAGGAATGTATTGGCTGTTGGAGGACAGTCTTCTCTCTTCTGTCCATGAATATCCAGGAGCAAAAAGCCCTTCAAAGAATGGACACCGCTGTCTAACAATAATTTCATGGCAAAGTAAAACTCCATCTCTCATATTTAACTGGACATTCTTGTTCGCTTCTTCTGCAAAGAGGTATTCCATGTCAGTCAGGAGTGTTGGATAAGGTATAGAACTAAAAGAGGATTGGGCAGATTGAAGGAGAATGGGCAAGTCAAAGAGACTAGCAAGTTCAACCAAGTCTTTTTGGAGAACAGAGCTTTTAAGGGAGGGCTGTTGACTGCCACGACAAAGAACGGGTGGAACATACAGTGTACTCATAGGGTGGTGGTAGTTATCTGTGTACAAATAGTCAACAAATAATAGGAATGACTCTAGGTGCACTGTAGGAATATGTATCTCTGTAAGTCTTTCATTCTTTCGTAGAGTAAGTTGAGGATGCTTCGGATGCCCACAGACCCTTTGGTTGAAAGAGCGAATCCGTCCTGACAGAAATGTGTTATGAAGATGCAAGCGTTGTTGTTGTTGAAAAACAAATACAATGTCGAGGGTTTCATCTTTCTCTGCTAAAACCTCTACTTCTTTCCATGCCTCTGCTATTGCTTTGTTCACTCGTAGGTTGCATTGAGCTTCCACTTGCTGTCTTGTCTCTTGGATTTCCCCCTTCTTTTTCTTCTCTTCTTTTTCCTGTGTATCCAGCTCTCTTGTGATTTTCTCTTTTTGTTGGATAAAACACTGTATCTGGTCTTCTAATAATGGTTCTATCACTTTGTGGGGTAATGAGGAAACAAGATCCTTCACCAGAAAAGGCCTGTTTATGTTGTCTTTCTTTATTTCGTACTCTGAACGAATGGCTGCAAATGCACCACTTGGACTAGCACACACACCGACACAACGTTGAAGGGATGGCACTTTGCTGAATTTGTAGTCGGATCCCTTGTTAGAACTCATGGGAGTGCCAATGAAAACCTCCCCAGACCTTGTAGATAAAATCACTTCTCCATCCTGACCAATGCTTGCTTGCTGTGCTTCCAGGTGTGCTTTATTAGCTATCCAAACCCTTTTAGGTACACTGACAGACACTGCTGCATTCTGTTTTGATTTTTGACGGGGCCCCATCTCTGAGGCTTCATTTTGACGTTTTGCCCCTGCATTAGACTGGCATGTCCAAAGAAATACATCTCCTGTACTGGTGATGGCCCCCATAAAACAGCCCCCACTGCCTAATATCCTGATAATGGAGCTGCGCACAGGTGAAGAGACTTGTCTATCCAAGGGAAATCGGTGCATAGGAAAGATGAGTCTTTGCTGTCCATAATTGCAGAGTAGAATGACATTGTGGGATTGAAGCAAGATAGCAGTAGCATGTTCAGTAGCCACTACCTGCGATACAACCTCCTCACCAAACCCTACTCTCTTTGGCATCATTTGACAGGCATCATCACTAAAGCACGGGTAGCCAAGTTGCCCTTGATTGTATCCAAATGTATAGACTTCATTACGAGTGTAAACAACAGAATGAACGTTAGAGGCTGTCGCTCCAATGATAGGCTGTCGCTTGAGAGCAGCAGCCTGTACTTTACGTGGCCAAAGTTGCATTGGACTCTCGTCTTTCACTGCCTCCACTTCATAGCCCAGCTGTCCATAGCGATTGCTTCCAAAACTGATGACATTTCCACTCTTTGTTATAGCGATGGTATGGTCTTTGCCAAGGGCGACACTAGAAATAGGTTCAGACCATTGCATAGGGAGGAGAGAGAGTTGAGTATCGGCTATTTTTCCAGTCCCCAGTCTACCTCCTCTTCCAAATCCACACAAGAGTAGGTTATTCGTCTCTTCACTTGTAAGTACTGCCATATGATATTTAGACATATGAACTGACTGAATAAGATAAGAAGGTCGACCTATCCATTGCAGGGTTTTTTGAGACTCTAAATTCAAGTGGACACGTTCAGGCCGTGCTCTATTATCAGAATCAGGCAATCCAAGAATGTAGTTTGTGTTGACACCCCATGTATAAAGATCAGTGCCACCTGTCTTTGGTGAGGATGGAATACGTTGTGATGTCAACACAGGATCCAAAGAATGATCCTCTATCTCTTGTGCAGATGGCTGTCCCAACAGGCGATAGGTGGGATAGGCGTCTTTTATTGTCTTGCTGAAGAGCTCAAATGCTTCCATGCCTTCCCAATCCTATGTCGAGACTGGTATGAATGACACATTGGGTTTCTTCTGTGCCCTACCTTTAAATTAATATCACAGTCAGATCTATTCAACAGAAGAATTGCTACTTCTATATTCCCTAGATACAGAGCCCTAACTTGGTATAAGCATCCATAGGAAAAGGAAAGGGAGAATGCACCTACTTATGCAAGGGAGTCCAGCCATTTTCTTCGTCCTGTAGGTTGATATTGACTATTGGACACTCTATTAAGAGTTGGGCTATTTTTTTTCTATTCATAGCAGCTGCAAGGTGAAGTGCAGTTCTTCCTCGATAGGACCGTTTGTTGAGGTTATAGTGCTTTTTGCCTACTGCTTTCATATGAGACCGCAGCCATTGTTGGTCTTCTTTAGAAATAAGCGGTGACGCATGAAAAGTGCCTGTAGCCATTCCAATCAGACATTTTACTATTTCTACATTGTTCTCTTTGACTGCTTTAAAAACGGAAACCATAGGCAATAGCTGTAAAGAGGGCAATGACTGTAGAGAGCAAAAGGACAGAAGAGGCATCACTTCCTTGCAGGTCCATTGGTAGTGACTTGTATGTGACTTGTATATTATCCAGAGAATGGGAACTTGTCCGAAAAAGGGGGAGACATTGCCATACAATTAAGATGAGAAATGGAATGTTCAATGGACTTTTTTCCCTCTCTATTTTCCTATTTTCCTATTGACACATTGTTGTATTGAATTCCTACTGTGGATCAACAGCATTAGATTTATAGTATTATTGTTTACTATTGTACTCTATCTATGACCTCAGCAACATTTCTCTGTCTCTGTCTCTTTCTAATATAGTGGGCTTCTGAGAGAATACATTTGTTTGAGGATAGATGACAAAAGAAGAAATGTGTGGAGATGTTGACAGGACAGATTTTATATCTATTTCTATTTCTATTTCTATTTCTATTTCTATGAGAGAGAGTGAGAGAGTGAGAGAGATCTTATTTTGTTTCTGATAAGAAATTGATTGTCCTACAGTAAACAAAGCAAAGCAAAAAAGAAAGGTGTTTATCTAAACATCAGTAGTATCTGTTTATAGAAGGTAGATGAACAGGTATAAATAGCAATGAGCAAGAAGATCCCTCTAATTCATGTTGATGATTGGATAATAAAATTTCCGTGCTTCACCCTTTATTATCTTTTTATTGCCATGACAATAACAAAGAAGAAATAGAAAGAATAGAAGCACATTTTCATCGACCGTTAGACAAGCTTATTGTTCAAGTCTCGACTTTTTTTTTCTTGTCCTACTGCCAACTTAATCTATTTTATTCATCGCTTTTGCTATTTAAATATCCGCACATTTGTTTTTCCTTTCTTAAGCAGGGTGCTCAGAACTGTCTCATGCCACCTATTTTTAACACTATTTTCTTTCACAGACTATAAAAGCCAATCTTACTATATTCTCGAGGTTTATCTTTAATTTCACTCAAATGCCAATTGCCATTCCCTTGCCCGAAACTGAGACTGAGACCAAGACCGAGATACTCTCTCGCCAGCCCACCCTTAGAGCAGACGAAAATGACATCAACGTAAGACCCGTAGTCAAAGGTAAATACACATTAGCCATTCCAAAGGTTGATCTGCCTTGCTAATACTGTGCTGTCAGGTGCTATCCAAGAGGCCTCTCACACCCTCAAAGAAGCCTATGCATCAAATGAAGTATTGGGATGGTGTGCTCGGGGCACTCAGCATTCTAAACACGATGAATTTCTCTACACTCTATTCAAAAACACAATCAACAATGCAAGTCTTCATAGCCGAGATTTTGCTGTCCAGGTCGATGGCTGTCAAGGTGTACTGATATGGTCCAATGAACCCCAAGGCTACTCTTGGCCACGCATTATGGGAACAATTAAACTAGCCCGACTGACTGGCTGGGCCTCTGCTCATCGTGCATTTATGAAGTTCCAACCCACCTGCAACAAAATGAGACGTAGAGTAATTGCTGATGACTCTCGTGAATACATTACCATTGGATTTATTGGAGTCCTTCCTCACCAACAGCGCAAGGGTCTTGGAAAGGCACTTTTGCAACATGTTCTTATCAAGGCAGATGAGTCACACTGTCCTGTCTATGTTGAGGTCCCCAACCCTGACTCTGTTCCGCTTTTTGAACACTTTGGATTTGTGGTGTGTGGAAGTGCTGGTGTCAGCAGTATGGATCTTCCTATCTTTTCCATGGTGCGTGAACCTGTACTTGAGCAGGTTGCAAAGCCTCTCCGTATTCGACCTGGCCGTAGTGATTCTTACCAATAACCCAAGCCGGGGATTCTTTTCCATCTTTCATACCGTGCATTTGTTATAGACTAAGCTTGATTTTCTTTTCTTTATTGTAAATAGGATTTAAAAAAAGAAAAAGAAAAAGAAAAAAATGTTTTTCATGTTAATGCACCTATCTGTTCCACTTGCACCTGCAATTTACTTTCTCACAAATAAGTCATTCTTTTTAATCATTATAATAAAGATGATAATGTTAATAATAATAATGTTAATATCATCGGTTACACGCACTATGCTATAAGATACCATGCCCTACTTGCATTTGCACTAATAATGAACTATTATTAAGTCAGATAGTATGGAATAAAAATGAAAAAAAAATCTCCCATCACATACGAATATCCAGACAGTAACATACTATCACTCCACAGTAGAAATAATAATAGAATAGTTGAATGAAGAATACGGTAATGATATTCCTATGAAAGTGAGCGAACAACATAACAGACCGCAAGTCAATAGATTTCTCTCGCAGTGTACATTTCAAATGACTCATTCTATCTCGATAGAAATATATATAAAAAAAAGCACTCCTTTCTTGGTCTCTGTCTTCTATAGTCCGACGTGGCACGATAAAGTTTCCCATCCCTTCGCACTCCAAAATGAATATTCATATCCGTCCCTTTATTACAATTATTATTTATTTTTTTATTTTTTATTTCCATTATCTATGACTTTATATGTATAAATATCTATATAGTTGTGTAAATATAAAATAAATCTACATTAGGCAGAGGCCTCAATAATAACATTAAAATAGACCAAAGCCTTTACTTGTTTAGTACAGGATAATCATTCATAGATAAGACTAGTGGAGGAGAATGACCAGAACAGATACTACTAAAAGAGACAGGAAGGGTACCTACTACAAGTCCCCAAAGTGCAGATGGTGAATTTTGATGTTCGGAATCTTGAATCAAAACACTTCAAGATGTTTCTATTCTTATTTTATTTGTTTCTATGTCCTCTGCCTATTTTATCGGTAATATTTTATAGGTTGGGTGGATCAGGCAACATGGACAAGATTTCTTGCGTAACTTGTCTTCATTAACTTTTGCATAAGACCGTCAGAGAGTAGCTGTCATTAGACTTTTGCAGGATAGGATTAGCCTCGGAATTTGTGTAATTTTCTGTAAATTGAAAATCAAATAAAATACCCTTCTTGGCAAATTATAGCAAAGACGGTAATGAAGAGACTGTAAGATTTACGTTTATAGGATAAATGAAGGAAACTCGTTTGTTTGGTAAAGGCCTTTGATCCCTCTGAATGGTATTGCCACATACTGACATGTATACTTACCTACTCACTTGTTTACTTGATCATTAGAACATGTATCTACTTATATCTCTATTTATTGGCTCATACACACTCGTAGATATCACTGCATTTGTTTATACATAAACATAGACGAGAATAATCCGAGTCTGATCTAGTCAAATCTAGTCTAGTCCTTAATGTTAATATGTTTCATGTTTCATTTTAGTAGGTGTGATTGTCTGAGCGATCTCACTGGCTACTAATCCTGATAGTAATGCATATCAACATAAAATACTAAGCAGAGGTACCTAGTATTCTACATTATATTATTATTATTCACCCCAATTGTAATTTCTCTTTTCTTTTCTTGTAATACAATAGATATATTATAGTAGTGCTGTAAACTCGAGTAAACAAGTTAAAATGATAATAGAACATTAAACAGTCCTACCTGTCTATTCTATCAACTCGAGGATCAAGCTTGAATAAAGTATACTCATTAAGGGTCATTTACTTCTTCAGTTTCTATAGTTCTAAACAGAATGAGAAATAAATAGAGCCACACACAACACCAAAAAGAAAAAGAAAAAGAAAAAGAAAAAGAAAAAGAAAAAGAAAAAGAATATATTTATACAAGGAAAACGAGTCTCAGCATAGCATTCACTGTTCATGCAGTGTTTGAAAGAGAAAAATATAAGTGGCCACTTGATAGGAATTTAAATAGGGCACTGCTGAGTAGACTGGTAAGAAACAAATTAAACTTACATTTGAGTTGGATAGTGTTGTAGATTAAAGATGAAGTCTTGCGAGAAATCGAAGCAAAGTAAATTATATTAGTACAAATGTTTAGGCTCTATTTTATTACTCGCCTGTAGCTTATATCTTTTATTATTTCATTCATCCTGTCATTAAATAGTCGTCATAGTCTATAAAACTATGATCTGATTATTTTATTTATGTGCGTAAATGTAAATGTAAATGTAAATGTAGATATTAATGTAGGTATTAATGTAGGTATTAATGTAAATGTAAATAGATGCAGGTAGGTAGGTAGGTAAGTATTCATAGAGTCATGCTGTAAAGGATGAGCAATATTCTCAGACTACAGAAATGTACCATTGAAGGAAAGGCGAACAACATCTTGACAGCGAATAAAAATAAATCCTCGAGAAATACTCTGTCTCCATTGTTTTTTGCCTTTGATAGACTCATCCCAAAATCGTTGGTCCCATGTTTCTAATGAAATACCATAGCCACTGGCTTCAAATACTTCATCGAGGGGCAATCGATACAACCGTCTTGCATCATCACCACGATCTTCATCAGAATACTCCTTGTAATCATAATACCATCTAGTCATGCTCTGTTCAACTGATTTTTCATTGTCTTCTTGGCGATACCAGCCTATTTCAGGAGAGTCTCTTCGTCTGAGAATAGTATTCAGTCTTTTCAATAGTGATAGCGATAATAGTGCAATTTCAGGACTTGTCCTTCTTTCATAGTCAGAATGAAGACGACTGCAACGAACGTTCTTTATCTGAAGACTGTCAAATGTGTGGTTTGGCATGTTAATTTCTACTGCACAATCAGGAAACACTTGTTCATTCTCCACATTGGAAATGAACAGAGAGGACAAACGGGGACAACGAAGAGACAAGTGATAGGTGATATCATGCACATCCAAGATAAGATACAGAATAGAGATTTCAGAAAGGTGATGATGGATTTCTGGAGAGTTCTTCTCATGGTATTCACCTGATAGTGTCAATCTACCAGTAGAAAGAGACAAGGATTTCAAAAGAGGACAAGCATCTAATATCAAATCTAATTCAAACACGGTTTTAATGGTATCTCCAGAGATAGAAAGAGACGTAAGATGCTGACATTGACCTAAGAAGCATAATAGGCTGGAAAGATGAGAACCTCTCCATGCTTTGAAACTCAATGTTCTGAGAGTGTCTCGTGAAGAGTTCAGTAGAGCCATAAAATTGCTGTAGCCGTCAAATCGATCTCCAGGAGTTTTATGAAAATCCAACTTTAGGGTGGTTAAAGACACACCAGAACTTTGAAGTGCCTCAAAGAAGCGTTTCCCTGGCCATACTCTTTCTGGTATACCACTGACAATGAAGGAACGAAGACAATGCCATTGATGGGCCATGGTCATGTACAGATTCTCATTGCTCTGTGGGTCCAGATAGTGAGGTACACTATGGCCTGCGTGTCCAAGAAAGAATCCTGTCCAGAAAAACTCTTCTAAATGGGGATATTTATGAACAAAATAACTAATGGTTTCCCAATGACTTTGTGAAGAATCTTGCAAGTAAAGAATACGCATTGCATTAGCAGGGAAGAATGCCGTGTTCTTTGTTAATTCTCTAGATTGTAATTGTACAACGGATAGTCTCAAATACTCCATGTGTGGGCATGTGCTATGAATCAGTTCCATATCGTCCAGTGTAAGATGGGGGCCATGAAAATTCCAGCCATTGATTATGAGCATTTCTCCTGTAAGATCAAGTCGCCTCAAGTTGGGTGCAAAATGCAGCACAAATCCAAGTCGACGATCTTTAAGCCACTTGCTCAGCATGACTCCTTCTAGTTGGAGCTGGGTGAGTTGATGGCCTAGTTTTTTAATAAGAGGAACAGTATTACGCTCTTTATTAAGCACTGGGAGTCTTTCGATGTATTTCAGAGTGTTAAGTTTGCTTGGACTGTGAAGATAGCGCCATAGGTGTGGGTTAAAATCAATACTGCGCAGAGTTGGACAGCACTCTGTTAGGCGATTAAGCTCCTGACAGGTGAAACCAACTGTCCTCTCAACAGTCAAGTGTTCAACGAGATAACCAAGTCCTTGGCTCTGGAAGGAGGCTGTGTGGAGCAGTGTTCTATAGAATAGCTTAAACTGTCTCTGTGTTTTTATCAGCACATGCTTATAAAGGAGGTGTGTGAATAAGATAGTCCATGTTGTGTTGACTTGAACACACTCGATATAGTCCAAGTATCCCAAATGCTGGGCAATTATCTCGAGAATCTCCACAGGAAAAGAATTGCTCCTCATTGCAATGCTAGTTTTGTTTGTTGTAATGACCCTAGAGAAGAGACAGTTTCGCTGGCTGAGTAAGTCTATGGAGTGGGAATTCTTATTATGAATAGCTGACTGTCACACCTATAATGCAAATGAGTAAAATATTTTCTTTTTTCTTTTTTCTTTTTCTCTCTCTTTCTTTGTTGGTGTAGAAAGTACAGAAAGCACGTCTACATGTAGAAATACCATTTGAATGAAAAGAATCCACAAGGGTCTATCTTAATATACTCCTATGTGTACAAATAACCTTGTCTTTGATAAGTATTTATGGGTTTTGGCACAAGGGTGATATGCAAGTTGGTTCTATCACTCTCTACTATTTTTCATTTCTTTGTTATTGATTATTGTTGATTATTGTTGATTATTGTTGATTATTGATTATTGATCATCATCATTATTATTTTGGATAATACAACAAGGACATGCGTTGACCATTCTTGAGTATGGGTTGGCTATTTGTAATGTCAATAGACTAGGCATCCGCCCGCTACAAGTCTGTCAGTCTGCTTGTCTGATACTTTGTCTCACTAGATCTGCTACTGCTAGGTTTGGAACAATCCAGGTTGTCCAACTAGCCACCCTCCCTAACATATACTCTCGTTTCCTTTATCTGCAAGCCAAATTTGTTGAGTGAGTAGCTATTCTTCCTGAAGACACCCTCCTCTGGTGCCTTGTCCCACAGCTTGAAGCACCCCAGAGTAAAGCCAGATGGATTAAGCTACGTGGCAATGTGCTTTGGCAAAATGCTCAAAGAATAGGACGGGCTCACAACCCTCCTAAATATCCATTAAAAGTAGCTTATCTTGAACGTCTTCAAATTGAAATGACTAGTCTAGTGCGTGGCAAGAATTCATTAGTAACGGTAGCTTTCTCATTGAAGCTGCTGATAGGTGTGTTGAGTGGGAACATCAACGCCGCCATAGAGTGCAAAGGACTCCTTCAGCAACAGACGCTGTATCCTCACTTCTCCGATCTCTCCTCTACCACCCATTCTTAACCCGTCTAGTAAAGCCAGAAGCTGCTGGTGTAGTTGCTACATATATTCTCAAGATTGTCCGAGTTGCTCCAAGTATCCCTCGTTGGATTTCAAATCACCACAGGATGATGGTTATCATTTGGGTGTCCTGGTTTCCTTACTGACTTTATGGCCTTTTGGATGTCTATTCTTAACTATCATTTACAATCATTTTTACTCATCTTCATTATTTTTCCCTGACTCAAGGTTTTATACTCTTCTATCCTTCTGTCTCTCATTTCTCTGCTTTTTTACTTTTGTATTTGGAGTGTTTATGTGTTTATTTTAATTTTTCAAACAATATCATAGAGTGGCTAACATACCCAATGCATGAATAACAAACCAAACACCCAAAAATAAAAATAAGAATACTTTGAACTATATTTCTCATTCTCAAGAACTCTGAATCTACATGCACTAGTTAGTTAATACTGTAGAATCAATAGGGCGTCTGTTGGACAGTTAACCTTCTCTATAACAACAGCCCCACTAGTTTATTCTTCCTACACAATAAATACAAGAACATATATATATAAATGTCCAGACCATATCGATCCATAAAAGCGGAAGTACCAAAAGAAAAGAAAAAGAAAACCTCTATAATATTTTTAGTGTTACAAACAAGTACAACATATTTCGCTGTTTGTGCATTCTATTATGCCCAATGCGCCTTGTATAGTATTTCCATTCTCTCTCCAACACCAAACTATCAATTTTCACTGGTACATGGATCCATGATAAGGTGGTCATGAAGCTAGCTCTCCTTATTCTCATTAAATGTCAACTAGAATGTATGATCTCTTGCTAATAACTTGTGGACTTGTTTGTTCTTGTCAAGAGAAATAAAAGACAGCAATAAAAATAATAATACTCTCTTTATAAATTATAACTTCAAAATGTTCGTTTGATAGGACATAGATATACACAAATTTGGTCATTTGAAAGTGGCTATTCTTAAAAGAATCATATAAAAAGGCATAATTGTACACATCATCATCATCAAATGGGTATAAGGCACAAAAAAAATGAAAAATACAAAGCATAGTAATCCAGAATTCATAGAAATATCATTATTTCATTATTTCATTTTTTGGGGTGTACTGTTGATGTTGTTACAGACAATGTTGGTTGTGTCATTCCACAGATCAGATCAGAGCTTGATTTTTGATTTTTGAATAAGTAGTGGTGTTGTGGGTATAGGTGTGTTTCTTCACATTGAAAGAAAGGAAAAAGATGTATTCAGCCTCCAACATGATGGCAGCAGGCAGGATCAACGACTGACTCGCAAGATAAGACACATTAGTTAAGCATTCTCCATGCCAAGACATGCTACCGGGGAGTATAGGTGAGTTCCGGACAAAAAGACCCGCCTCACCACACCGAGTACCAATAGAATCCACAAAAGAATTCTACTTGCAGCCTAGGCCGACCACTAGTCAATGGAATGCAACAAAAGAACAGGATAAATAGAAAAAGGAGGGAGAGATGTATTTCTATAGATATGAGACAAGAGATGGATGGAATATCATTAAAAAGATACCAAGACTAGTATAGTGTCCATGATATTTATATGCCTCCAATAGCTTGGTATCGAACAGGAAAATCACCCTGAACCTTAAGTTATAGCGAAACTTTCCGATACAAGAAATGTTTATGTTTTTCTGATAAAATAATATCGTGGCACATGTTTTAGACCTGAGAGATGCATGCATAAACCATTTGGATAAGTGTGTGACCTCAATGACTAAAATAATAATAGGCAATAAACAATTGCACATGTCAACGAACAAGGATCGGCATTTACTTGTGTTCATTTTGTACCATTTCATAAAGACAAATGCACTTGTAAACAAACAGACTGTCCATAGTAAGTATAAATAAAAGAGCTGTTTATTCTTACTACACTCATCAGATATAGGCAGACTGAATAGGTGACAAGTATCTATCATCTACAGACAAAGAGTAATGCGACTCTGATAAGCTATCTTGTGCTCATCGTCATCCAGTACCGCTCTTCTCTGGCACATCTCATTTATCTTTATCTACACACACACACACACACAAAGAATGGAGTACATATAGAATAGAGTCTGTTATCGTGCATTAGATAAGAGATAGTACGGAAGTAGGCATCGGATCACTAGAATGAAGATTTATTAACAGATATGATCTTTGGGGCATATCCAAATCTCTGTTTTCTAACCCTTCTCATGAAAAAGGACATAATCTATAACACTACTACTATTCATACTGCTGTTCATACTATCACTGAATGACCACAGTCTATAATCTTAGATGACGTACATCTTTCATATCTCCAATTAGTGGTCTTTAAGGATACATCATTTCTTCTCTTATCATTTCCATGAATATTGTGCCTTTCTCTGCTATTGCTTGGGTGCATCCTACCATTAGCAAACTCAACACACCATCTCACATTGAAGTATTGCCTCGTCATCTTCCTCCATATCTTAATCTCAATGAAAGACAGGGTAGGCTGATTCTCTCTAATACAGTGACATCTACACATCAAGTTCTAGTACAACTCAAAACGCCAATAAATAGAGGATTCTGCTTCAAAAGGCAATAAGGCTATTTTCACAACGTTAGTATTGACATGTGAAGATAATCTAAAGGACTATGACATGAATGCTATTTATGTTCTATTTCTTTATTTTTATTTCCAATGTTATTATTATTATTATCACTTCTATATCTGCTTGCATTGACATATATCAATATACCCATGTTGCATTTGTCTGTATGCTTGGTTTAGACGGCGCTATTACTTTGCAAAATGCTTTACAGAGGCAACAGGCACTCGTCCCTATAAGAATGAAATACAGCAGCTCGTCCATCATGCTTTACAAGGTAAAATGAAGAGTAGAGACTATAAATTAGAGACAGAAAATCACCTATTAATATGTAGTGTATGCTTTTTTTTTCGTGTTCAACACAACTTACCCTTATTTATTTATTTATTTTGGAAGGCTTTAATGCAGCAGCAATCCAGTTGAGCACAGGGTAAATAATGACCAGAACAACGATTTGACCTTTTATGAAACTATTGACTGCAGGAACTAAGACACTTTCCCATACAAGTAAGAAATAAACAGATTGAATTCATAAAATAACACTTTTTCCATGGTATAGAAGAGAGATGTTACAGTACATGGTCCATCTGGTAGATACAGAACTCACTCAAATAAATCTTCAACGCAGCATGAATCGTCAATCAGAGTTAAAATTAGACTACACGTAGGTATTTCGTCTCTTGGACAGCCTTGGTTAAAGAATAAAGTTATTTGGGGTTCACAGACACTCACTGCTACGACTTGAGCATTGGGCAAGAAATTGAGTGTAAGTCCAAGTCATCTTTCTAATAAGAAAATATCTCCCAACCCATCCACTAGGTGCCTCGCTAAAGAAAAGCGTAGACAGTACAATGAGAAGAGTCAAAAGTGCATCAGAGGTGTGGAATAAAGTGAAATATCGTACAGAATACCCATGGGTTCTTCAACTTCGAGTTACAGATGAAGTTGAAACCATGGGTAATCTATTGATGGCTGATCTTATGAATCCATACCATGCCACACCACCTGAAGAGGTGTCTGATTCTCCAATACTATTGTCATTCACCAATATCAGTAAGAAGTGAATTTCTGTTTAGGATTGGACTAGCCTCTACCTGTTTATCTTTACTTTTTCTTCCGTCGTTAAATTTATATCTCACTTGATAAAGGAAACATCGTGGATACTATTGTGAATCCAAATGGTCATGAGTATATCTTAACAGACACTCATCTATTGACTCAAGTGCTTTCTGACTACTTTTCTGGAGCAAGTCAGAGTACATTGTTCCTGCATGTGGATGCAAGTGATCCTACATTTATTAACAATAACTCTATTGTTATTCATGGCAATATTTTCTCTTTTATTTATTTATATTTATATTTATATTTATTTATTTATATTTATATTTATATTTATTTATTTATATTTATATTTATTTATATTGATATTGATATTTATATTTATTTGAAATGTGTGTTAGGAATGTTTACACAGCTGTCTACTTGAAACTAAACAGGCACTGGATTTTACTTACCTACTACAAAAGATCAAATGTCGATCTGTAAGAAATAAAGCAGACATAAGAACAAAATATTATCGACAAAAGGCGGCCCATTCTTTACGTGATTACCAAAATGAAAAGGCAATAGCATCTCCATCTTTTTCTTTTCTTTATAGGTTCAACTAAATCAATACCAATAGAAAGAGAAAGAACTGGTCCATGTCCATTTAAAATTAAAAGAGCACGACTTGGAGAATCAACAGATCCAAACAACTTGTTTAAAGAAAAAACAGACAGTGTTGGAAAACCGTCTAAAGACTCTGAAGGGTGCCTGTGAAGATGTAGGTGTTTGATAATTAGGAGCTATGTTCTATTGCTTGCTTCATGGACTGACTAGGCTATCTTGAGGGAAACATGACTATAGTTTATATTTATCACAAGAAAAGAGTATTCTGCTATAACCCACTTTGTATCCTTCATTGAACAGCTTTACAGTGTTGATAACAAAATAATACAACTCTTCTGTGAAAAATATATCCGTTGTGCTTTAGTTGAAAAAAGTAAGTCCTTCTAAATACAATTGAAGTTGGTAGTTGGTAGTTTGTCTCTAGTTGAGTCTTTAACCTATCTTTATGATTCATACTACTATATATCATTGTCCTCCACTATTCATGGAATCTACAAATGAATTTTATCCAGTTCAACAAAGATTTGCCTATAATGAACTTGAACAAGAAATGGAAAAAATTCAAGAAAAGTTGGACAATGCAATGGTATTAAACAAACAAACAAACAAAAACAGAATTGATAAACACCACTCACGCCAATGGTATCAACCCCAAAGACACAAATGGATGAAACTAGAAAGGAAATAGAAGCTACAGAGAATACTCATCTTGCCCAGATGAATGAGTTGAATTCAAGTATAGACAATTACAGAAATCAATGGAGTGATATAAAGTCAAAATACATTGCTCTTCAAAGGGAGGCACAAAAATCAATAGAAAGAGTACATACACAGCTATCCATACAAAAACAGCACGATAGCGACATGAAGATATTAGAGGTTATCTTTAAAAGAGTTTTTTTAATAGATATTAAAAATAGTGAAGAGTCTATTCAACTGTTATTTCTAGGAGAAGATTCAACATGCAGTAAAAAGAATTGAAAATTACCAACGTGCTGAAGTAGAATGGCAATTGGAAATGGAGTTGTTAAAGCAACAAAAGGTAAATCTCGGGGTGATTTTAAGCACCACATACTTCATGGCTGGCTGATAAAAAATTAATATGATCTAGGTCTCTTCTGCAGTGAACAAGAGAGAAAGCAAAGAGATCCAGCAATTGAGAGTAAAATATCTTCCATTTTATTTATTTATTTATTTATTTATTATTTATTTATTTATTTATTCATTCATTTTTATTTGGCTATGATGACTAATCTCTGCCGAGTCCTATTGGGCTTGTATGAACTAGGATACATTGAGTGAGAATGAGCGTGAGTTGATGACTTTCAAGACATTGGCAGAACAGTTTGAAGTAAAGTGGATTCATGAGTTAGTATTTAAACGCCACGGACTCAACTTAGGCACGTTGGAAGGAGGCTATGCATTGGTCTCAGTACCAGTCCATAGCTATGCAAGAAGACCGAAATAGACTGCGAGAGTATGTTGAAGCCCTCAAAGAGCAAATAGGGACGATCCAAACATGCAACGAACAGAGAAGTATCTCCTCTCCATTTAATTTACAGAAGGAGACAACTCCTCGAGAACAAGAGCGAGAACAAGAGCGAGAACAAGAACAAGTGGACATTGAGCCAGAGTTTGCCTTATTCACTCCGCCTCCCCTGTCCACTGCAAAGGGCAAAGAGAAGAGTGTAAAGGAAAAGGACACGACAAGCGCAGTCGACACTTCTCAGCCGACAGCAATAGGTGTGACCCCTCTGTCTTATTCGACACCCTCCTTGGCACCTCTCCCTAGACCCAGAGTTCCTTTTGTGGCCAAGGAAAACGACGCCTCAGTTCAGCGCAAACTATCGTCCGTTAGGAGTCGTTCCACTACAACAGGCTTAGGAGTGCGTCGTCCGCTGCAAAGCATGAGTCAGAATCAGGCAATTGGGCCAGAACAAAATACGATCAAGGCACAAAAGAAGCGTAAATTAAACAGGCCTCTCCCATCCAAAGAAAACTGAGTCAGTCCAGTCTCTAAGCATCTTTACCTTATTTTAAAATAGAACCTAATAAAGTAGCGCAAGAAGACATTGGGCTGTTGCATGGAGAGCTGACCTGCCCTGTTGTCATGCATGGAATGTGTAGTTATTAGAGTGCTATTGTTTTCGAATGTTGGCTTCTTTTGTCTCTTTTCCATGTTGAGCATCACTTCATCGCAGTCCACACAGTCTTTGCATGCCCTCTCTACTAAAATCAAGCGGAACAAACTGACAAAGTATGAGACAGTCGCTGCTCTGGACACATTATGTGAGCAGGTGGAGATGCTGACGATGCGTGTAGGTGGTCTGGAGAGAGTGATTGAGAAGAACGCCCCCTACCCATCCACACCCTGCCAATACCATGGGCCGAATCCTGTATCCCACCAACACACGGTGGATCCATGGGCCTCCAATGTTCCTGTAGCCTACTCTTCTCTTGTACATCATCTGGGAGCCAGAGGTGTCTCTAGCTATTCCCTACCCACCACCAGCACAGATCCACTCGATACAGTGTATGCACATTGGAATACACTTGCCCAATGTCTGCCCCAGATGGAACCAGAGGCACAGCAACATGTTCGTGCTGTGGCCTTGTATGCTATGAGAGACATTCTTGACTCAAAACGAATACTGCCTGTGGACCCGTTGGAGGCAGTGCATGAGACAGTGCGTAAAAGAGCCGATGGATGGCTTCCCTCCTCCCATACACAATCCCAAGCATCGTCTCCCCAGCCCATGTCTCCACCCACACTCCAGCCCACGCCGTTGACATCCCATCCCCACAGCCCAACAGGTCTTGTTTATTCTCCTTCTCTTCCTGCTCTTCATCCTACCAAGGATAAGTCCAAGCGATGGTTCCAAAAGTATCGAAGGAACATGGCAGGTGCTAAATCCCAAGCCAGTCCTAGTGCATGTTCATGGGAGGGATTTGATAAAAAGTTGAGTGCATGGTTAGATGCTAGAGACCATCGACGCCCCACGCACCCTGTATTATAAAGAGTCTATTTGTTTATCTATTCTATTCTATTCTATTTTGTTCTGTTCTGTTTTGTTTTGTTCTGCTCTGCTCTGTGTCTGTGTCTGTGCTCTGTTGTGTTTACAATTAAAAGAATAGAAAGATCCTACACTTGTATCCACTTCCAAGCCTATTTCTGTGTGTCTCCTAGGTGTCTGCCTCTGCTGTTGTGGATTTCTCAGTAGGAGGACAGTAGTTAAGAGCAACAAAGAAGCTCTCTGTGGACTGTTTACGAGAAGCATCAGGCTTCTCCTGCTTTACCTTTGTAAACAGTGTCTGTAGTTTAAGCTTAAACTCAACCTCAGTTCCACCCATTAAGAACTGCCAATAATGTCCATTGAATAACTCCCATCCACATTTTTTGTTTTGTTTTGTTTTTTTGTTACCTTTGCTACAAAGCATCCTCCTGGTGCAAGTACTGTCTGTGCAAATTCCAAGGCAGACTCACACAACTCCTACTGACATTGTACTTATTAGCACTCCCTTTCTTATTCTACAGCTATCCCATGCACTTCATTTACCATGGAGCGTGCATGATCTGCCATATGATTCCCCGTGAAATTGGGTGCCATGTCAGAACACACCAAATCCACAGGCCTCTCCTCCAGCAACTTCCTGACGTGGGCTTGAACTGTACCTGTCATGAAATCTCCTTTCAGAATGGAGGCACCCTCAATTGGATCCACAGGCAAAAGGTCCACTGCAATGACCAGACCTTTTTTCTGTACCCTGGCAACGGCTACTTGTGTCCATCCTCCTGGAGCTGCTCCACAGTCAATCACAACGCCCCCTCGTGGAATGACTTTGTATTTCTGGTCTATTTGGGACAGTTTGAAGGCACTTCTTGCTCTGTACATGTTGGCCTTGGCTGCCTTGACATAAGGATCCCGTGCTTGTCGTTGGATCCACCCTTTGGAGGAGGAGGAGTAGGTCATGCGCTGGTGAGGGAGTCCATGGGCACGTAGACCCAACAGTGTCAATAGAGTGGACATTGGTGAGTAGAAGAACACGCCGTCGTGAATTAAACTCAGGTAGACAAAGGGAAAGAGGGGGGAAAAATAGGAAAATAGGAATATTAATTAAAATGAAAAAGAGAGAGAGAGAGAGAGAAAAGACAGACTCTTGCTTGTTTCCCTTTTACTTTTCTTGTAACACTTCCTCATGGCATTCGGATTCTTTTCAGCAGACTTTAGTGACCAGGGCGTTATGGACGACGGTAAATGAGGGTGTTGGTAAGGACGGGTCTAATCAACAGGAACACCCAGGCAATTGGCAGTTCTGTGGTCTTAGCAGAGTCCAACGTTTCTATGCGTTTGGTATATGGTAAGCAAGACAGAGCAACCCAAAACACACACACTCTCTCTGATACGTCTCTGATACGTCTCTTCCTAGTTTTGTTGTAGGCATGGTTATTTCTATTCTTGTGAGTATAGTAGACAAGTCACTCTCCTGCTCTTTTCTCACTGACGGGCTCTCTCTACACGCAACTCCATAACTTATACAACTCAACCTAGTCGACACTGATGCTTATCTCTCTTAATGTGACTGGGTTTGCTGTTCTCTATACCATTGGCAATTTAGTGTCTATCTTCAGGCAAGTGTCTCCAAAGCACAGTGGTAGGGTGTTTTCTATGAAAGGCTAAACTAGACACACCAACAACCAACAGTTTGACCTTTATTATTGGTATTCCCAAGCAGATCAAAACCATGTTTGCGCCTGGTATGTCTTTCTCTTACTCTCTTAATCTCTTACTCTCTTACTCTTTTCATAGTCCGCTTCTGGGCAACCACTGCCTACCTTACTCTCTTGGTCCTAACATTGGTCCTATCTATTCTCATAAAGTCATTTGCACTCTCCATTGTGCTAGTGATTATTCAGTTCTGTGCCTTGGTGTGGTATTCGTAAGTCTTCTTCTTCCACTCTTATATTCTTATATTCTTATATTCTTATATTCTTATTTCTATTAGGGCAAGTTATATTCCTTATGGCAGAGAAATGATCCGACGTGTATTTGGATCCTGCATCACTTCTATTTAATCCCTTCATAGTAGAATTAAATGCATCTTATAAGCCTATTCTCTCACTTCATAGGGCAGTGGCTCGTATTGAATCCCAGCAAGGACATTGTCCACACACACTCTAGCCATGGACTCGCGTGCTTCATAGGTAGCACTCCCTAACAACAAGCATATCAGTCCAGGAATGCACTTGGAATGCCCTTGGGGTTGATCATCGTACCAATGTGGGGAAACACAGTGCAATTGGATAGCTTGAGTAGGGGACTGTCTATAGGCAAGGGTTCTGGTGTAGTGACATCGAGCCCAGCAGCCGCAATCTCCTTTTCTTGTAGAGCACGTACTAGACACACACTGTAAATACTAGAGACTATAGAGACTATAGAGACTATAGAGGATAGAAAGAAAGAAACAGAAAAAACAGACTTACCAAGGCCTTCCTGATCCACAATACCCCCCCGTGCTGTATTCACAAAGACCTATAGATTCCCACCCTTTTTACTCTAGGCACAGAATAGGCTGGATCCACTTACACTCGTTCTTTTCATCTTTTGGAAGGATCCATAATGAAAGAGTCCTCTTGTCTCTGGTGTAAGGGCACAGCACACAATCACAACATCAGAGACCGCCAACAGCTCCTCCAAAGAGACGTGTTTAGCCCCCAGTCTCTCTTCTGCCTGGTATCTACGGCTTCTTCCCCAGTACAGCACCTCGGACATTCCAAATGCCTTGAGTCGATGGGCTGTGGCCTCACCAATCCGCCCCAGTCCCACCACACCCAGTGTCTTCCCTGTGAGTTGGTGTCCACACATCCATGTTGGACTCCATGTCCCCCACTACATTTTAGCTCAACAGAAGAAAGTGAGCCACCTACTGCTCCTTGCTCTACTGCATGAATGGCCTTTCAAATTAAGTATAGAAATGAACAGTCACTTACCTCTCGAATGCGACGTGCTGCCACCAGTACCAATAGGGCAGTGGTATCGGCAGTGGCTTCTGTCAGCACATCAGGCGTATAGCCCAATGGAATATCACGCACCTTCAGTGCAGCTGTGTCCACGTGATCATAGCCCACACTCATTGTTGTTACCACTCTTAGCTGGGGGCCTAGGAGAAAGAGACAGCAGTGTCTTGTGTGAGTTTCTCCCAGTGACCTATTACACTAGAGCCACAAATGCACCTGCTGCTTCTAGCACTTCTTCATCCAATGTCTCTGTCAAGAAGCAGAAAATAGCATGGGCTCCTATAATACAACCATCAAACCCACCCGCCCCCTCCTTTTGTTAACAAGCCTCTTCTTTATTATTACTATTCTTATTCTTATTCTTAGTATTATGTCTTGGACTACCTTTGACGAGGGCCAATAACTCTTGTCTGGGGATAGCAGTCTCCTCCTGCCACTGTACAAGTTCAAATGTCTGGGAAGCCAGGTAGACTTGGGCCTGAGGAGGGAGAAGACGAGTCACAGCTACTTTTATCATGACCAGTCACCACTACAAAAACAGAAACAGAAACAAAAATAATACAAATAGTAATAGTAATAGTAATAGTAATAGTAATAATAATAATGCAACAACAGCACAGTCCACCCTGCATGACTCACTATTCCACCCTATCCCCTCATCCTATTTCATCCAAGAAAACAGTCACTCCTCTCTGGAGGATGTACTTGAAGACCCGATGCCATGCCTTGTACGGTGTTGGTAGGGTGATGGAAGGGTGTTTGGAATGGCGTCATTGGATTCAACTACGAATCTAGCTATGGATTCAACTACAGATCGAACAATGCATCCTTATTGAGTAGTATAGAGCCATGTCCGCCCACATTTCATAAGTAATAATAAAGACATGTGCACACAGCTCATCTTATCTAGAGGGTGGAGAGCATTTAATATGTATAAGAGACAGAGTGAGAGTGAGAGTAAGAGTGATTGCATGTGTAAGTGAGAGTGAGAGTGATTGCATGTGTAAGTGAGAGTGAGAGTGAGAGAGTGAGAGAATAAGCCCATGACATTAGCAGAAGAAGAGTTCTAGCTTCTTCTCACTGTAGAAGGTGTTTGGCTAGCTGGCAATTGGGCCTCTGCACCTGTAGGAGGAGCATAAGGATGGTGGGTGGCAAACTGTTGCAACTGTAGCTGGTACTGCTGCACTTGTTCTGGTGTCAACTAAGGTGATAAACAGCAATAGACAGTAAGAACCAACTCTTTTACACCCACCCAACCCTACTTTACCTGTGACAGTTGGGGATAGTAAGCAGCAGGATCCAAAGGCTAAAGATCAGTGGAAGAATTGAGGGCTGTCAGTCATTTACCTGTGTAGGGGTATACTGGTTCATCCCTGCTGTCTGCTGGTAGTAGTTGGCATAGGCATTCTGATCATAGACAGGAGCACTCTGCTGCTGTACTCTAGAGTCAATACTACACCCCATTCACTTGCTTCCTTTGTTCACTCTTACTGTGCTTACTGTGTCAGTGGTCTTGGCTGCCTCCTCACGAGGAACAATATCAATAAGAAAGTCACACATGTCTGTCTTGGAGATGGCCGTGGCAATATCAGAACGCTGCAATGTTCGACGTTTGTTTTCCTCGGCGTGCACCCTAAGTCAGTGTGTAAGTCAGTCCATCCTACCCTCGTCACCACGTCTACTGCTCTTTATAGATAGATAGAGATAGATAGAGATAGATAGAAATAGATAGAGATAGATAGAAATAGATAGAAATAGATAGATGAATAGATGAATGATTACCATGCACGTCGAGTCAATTCAGCAATAAAGATCTCACATCCTTTGGCAAAGAGAATAGGCGCCTACAGATAAGCATGTATAGTCTTTTGTTCTGTTGCTTACTTCAGCACTAATCATCTATCCAAGGCCAATGCATTAGAATTGGACAAGGAGAAAGGAGAAACAAAAACACCACTGCTGCACACTTTACCTTGACATCCTGGTCGGTTTTCATCACCTTTTTAATACGTGCAAGTGGCAAAGGATGGTTCTTAAAGTCAGAATCAAAGTTCTCTGCCATGGACATTTGCTCTTGCCAGAACTCATTAAGGTTAAACACAGGATGACCTCCAGGCGCAGTCACAGGCACAGAAGTACTGGACGACTGGAACTGCTGATTAGGAATAGGGTGCATAATGGAGCCAGCAGAGGACTGCTGTTGAGTATCTTCCTGCGTGTGTTTTGAAGCCATAGTGTCCAAGGAAAGAAGAGAAAAAGAAAAAATAATACAGGCAGGTTAAAACAATTCTCTCGGCCTACAGTTACGTCACTTGCACTAGCACTGAGTGTGGATGGAGGTATTGAAACTCCGTATGATGTGAGATGGGTGTATCAATTTGTGTGTGTGTGTGTGTGTGGGGAGACATTCCATACCAGATTCCCTTTTTCTATTTGTGACTGGTGTGCAAAAGCCAAGTAGGTTGGCTCTATTCACTAGGACCCTTCCCGTCTGCATTTTTGTTCTTTATTTTATTTTATTTTATTTTATTTTTTATTTTATTTTTTATTTTATTTTTTATTTTTTATTTTTTTATTTTTAATAATTATAATAATTATGATTATCATAATTATTTTCTCTTCTTCTTCCCCTTTTTCTTTCCCTTCTCTGCTAGTCCTTTCTCTTGCACTATGACTTCCCAGCAGAGTAGACATTATGTGATTGGTTCTCGCAAGTCCTTGTTAGCCATGACCCAGACTCAGTTGGTACGGGATTTGCTCGAGAAAAAGCATCCTTCCTGTACCTTTTCTATTGAAAGTATGACGACTTCAGGGGATCGTATTCTGGATGTGGCCCTCAGTAAGATTGGTGAAAAGGCTCTGTTTACAAAGGAATTGGAGATTGCATTGATTGAGAAACAGGTGGATTTTGTTGTGCACAGTTTAAAGGACCTTCCTACTGTGCTTCCAGAGGGCATGTATCTGGGAGCAGTGCTTGAACGTGAAAATCCCCATGATGCTTTGGTATTATCACCTAAAATGAAAGGATACACACTCTCCACTCTTCCTAAGGGTTCTGTGGTGGGCACAAGCAGTCTGAGAAGAGTCGCCCAGCTTAAATCCCGATATCCTCACTTGATATTTGATGATATGGTAAGTGCTCAAGAGAAGAGAAGAGAGGAAGAGTGCACTTGTCTTGCTGTGTCTATAGCGTTATTTCTTTTATTTCTTTTATTTCTTTTATTCCATGAATGCTCTATTTCTTATGCTTATGCATTGACTTTGGCTGGACACTAGAGAGGAAACTTGTGAGTATTCTTCTCTTTCTACATTTCCATAGGAGAGGGTCACTGGAATATATGTCTATGTCTATATCTATATCTATATCTATATCTATATCTATATCTGTATCTGTATCTATCTGTGTGTGGTGTATTGACATTTATCAGAAATACTCGTTTGGCAAAACTAGATGATCCAGATAGCAAATTCAGTGCTATTGTCTTGGCAGTGGCTGGATTGGTACGCATTGGACTCGACAGCCGCATTTCTGAAATCATCGCCACCTCAGATTCACTCTATGCTGTCTCCCAAGGTGCTTTGGGTGTAGAGTGTCGTGAAGAAGATAAAGAAACCCAGGCTCTGTTGGATACCCTGAACCATACTGATTCACGCATTCGGTGTGTTTGTGAGCGGGCACTGATGCGTACTCTGGAGGGAGGTTGCACCGTTCCCATTGGCGTCAACACAGTACTGCAAAAGGACACACTCTTCCTACATGGCCTGGTGTCTAGTCTGGATGGTCAGCAGAGAGTGGAATACCAGAACACAATTGTTTTGTCAGGTAGCCCTGTTGAGAAGTTTGCATTGGCTGAAATACTGGGACGTACTGTGGCTGAACAACTGCTTCTCTTGGGTGCAGACAAAATATTGGAAGCACTGCGTCACTAACCACACCACTATTACTATCATCTCTATTCTCGCCTACATTAAAAATCTACCCACTACCCATTTTAAAATACAGCTTGATAGTGTGGCGCCAGTGTAGAGTTGGCACATGTCAGCAGCAAAGTGTAGAAATAATAATAATGCTAAAGAATGTGTCCTTTGTCATCAATAATGCATTTTGTAATACTGATGTTGATGTAGCTGAGATGAAATGACAGACATTTAGGGTAGAATAAGAAATGTGCATAACTCATCCATCTTCATAGCAAGTAGCCATAGCAAATGCAATGTGTAATTTAGACTCTCATGCGTAATTACATCTTTCCATCGATGCATGTTTACCAGAAAAGTAAATATCAGTACTTTCTCTCTCTCTTTCTCTCTTTCTCTTTCATGGAGAAATGTTCAGCAAATGCATCCTACTGCTTTATATTAGAAATAGCCATTACATCATCTCTGCATTTAAGAGAAATAAGAAGAAATAACTGATAGTGGCTTGATGAAGAAAGGCTACTGTCACCACTACTGGATAAAATACATTATGTCTTTTTTCTTCTTCTGTGGGGATACAGTCCATTACAAAGGTAGCTAACAAATGACACTTGTGACATTGTCGTTTATTGGCAGTCTTTTGTGAATAGAGAATAACATGTCCACAGTTCAACAAGTATCTGCAGTGAACAGTACTTGATGTGCTTTCTCTTTATAAACAAAAACTATTATTAGTCATCTATAGACTACTAAAATTTAAAAATATAATATGTAACTATGTAACTATGTAACTATCAACATAAAATAATACATTGTACATAATATTACAATGCCTTAATGAACCTTTCTTTTTCTTCTTTTTATTTAATAGATTTCATATAGAAATAAACATCAACACCTATCCAGCTCATCTACTAAAGACAAGGAAATAAATATGAAAACATAAAAATAAAAGAAAAAAGAAAAAAAAAGAACTTGCCCCCTTGTCTCCATTCTCAAAGAAGAGTCAACAATCACGCATAAAAATAGCTTATCCACGAGTCAACCACTACACACCCATCATGGCTAGCTTTCTTTTTCTTTTTCTTTTTCTTTTTTAATCTTTTTATAGTTTGCCTTTGGATAGATCTTATGTAGGCAATGGATAGGGTTTTTTTTGCTCTACAGCAGCAACAGGAACAAAAATAAAAAATAAGGAGAAACAGGAGACCCAGAAGATGATCAGGAGCAGCAGGAGAAACAGGAGGATTTGAAGATGTGCATCATCTCAAAAATAAAGAATTACAAAAAAAATCGCTTTATTGAATAGAACCAAAGCTTATTGACTTTTTTTTTGCTTTGACAAACAAGAGGATTTAACCTCTTTAATAAACAAACATAACAAAGTGAAATGGAAATTAAGAAGAAAAAAATAGGGAGGGAAGAAGAAGGAAAGGGTGAGCTATAGAAAAAGGTGTCATTTGGTTAGATTATACGTGAGATCCTTCTAATACTTTAGAGTGTGTGTCATTTTCTCTGCTGGACTCTGTAGGCTGAATCTTGGATTCATCATTCCAAATATCATAATGCTTGACAAGCAAGGTAATCAAAAATGCAGCTATACAACAAGCAACAGCTGCAAAGAGGAAGAAGAAGATAAAGTAGGGTAAGCATCTTCAAAAGTAAAACACATATACATCCAAATGTTCTTTCACTTACTAAATCGGTAAATGTTATTGATAGCATCAATAGAAACAATCTGAACTTGACGTTTGGCTGCAGCAGGTAGAAATTTAATAAGACTGATGTTTTTGAGGGTGAAGCTTTGATGGGTTTTCTGAGATAGATCTGCCAACCCAGCCTTGGTACGGAAACTGAAGATGGTTTCCGCAATACTAATACCACAGGCACCTCCGAAAATACTATAGAAATAGAACATCAGATGAGATAAGGGAGATATAATTTAGGAAACATATAGGCAAAGCTAAAAAGAAAAGAGTGGAAAACTCAAACAGGGAAAAATGAAGGGAGAAATGAGGAAATCCAACGAGATTTGAGAGTAAAAATAAAGACAATGGCTGTTCTTGACCATAAAGAAAAAAGGGGGAGACAAAGGATCTTACCGAAAGAATTGGCCGATGGAAGTAGCAAGTGAGAGACTGAAATAGAAGAAAACAACAACAACAACAAAAAGTAAGTTGATCGGTAGTGAATCAAAAGTAACTTACTCTTTAGGATCGGCAGCGACTTGGCCAGCAACCACAAAAGTCTGTTTGCAAAGACCAGTACCAAGGCCAAGAATACCAAGATAAACATATTGAATAGTGCGTGGCATCTCAATGGTTGTTGTCTGCAACAAGCAAGTGCCTACTACAGTAAGAGCACACCCTGTCCATAAAATCAATCGGTATCTGCCTGTCCATGAAATTAATAAGCCTGTAACGAAACTTGCAACCACGGCAGAAATAAAGAAGGGTAGCAGTTCAAGGGCTGAAGAAGTGGCTGTATCACTATGGACAAGTTGGAAGTAGAGTGGGACAAAGAACATAATAGCATAGTCAGTGGCACCACCTGTAAAGTTGGCCATGCAGATAGCCACATTGGTGCGGGACATCACGAAACGGCGAGGAATAAATGGATAGGGCACAATCCATATTTCACAGGCAATGAAAATAGCACACAAGGCAAAGCCAACAGTAAAGAGAGCAATCACATTGGGAGATGACCACGATGTCTTTTCACCACCAAACTGCAGTGCAGCCAATACACAAATGGTGCCAGGCATCATAAGAAAGACGGGTGCGTAGTCTGCACGTTTAATCTGTGTCATAATGGACTCATTGCTTGCTTTGTGAGTAGGGAGTTTGAAGAAAAAGACAATGACAGCAATCACAACAACACCAATAAAGCCGTTCATATAGAATGCCCATCTAAAGAATGCAATACATGAGTTGACAGAGTACAGAAAAACATACAGAATAAATAAATAAATAAAACAGAAAAATGAAAAATGGAACAGAAAAATAAAATACACTCACCGCCAGATATGTCGATCAGCAAAATAACCACCAAGAAGTGGGCCAGCAAGAGTAGCAACACCAATAGCAACACCAAGACCACCCAAATATTTTGCTATCATTACCATAGTATGAGTTTCAGAAGAATCCCCCTTCTCTCTTTCATTTCTCCCGTATAAAGTGAAATAAAAGATAACCTACGTCTCTCACGAGGGGATACCAAGTCGCAGATAATAATCAAAAGAATAGTGATCAGTCCAGCTGCACCAATTCCTTGGACACCTGTGCATAGTGTTAGCCAATAGGCTATATTAAATTATGCTACATACCTCGAGACATAATCAGCATAAGCATTGTTTTGGAGGCTCCACAAAGGATACTCCCAATCAAGAAAATAGATAGGGAGACCAAGTAGACAGTTTTATGACCACTGTAGGTAGAATAAGCAACATTAATGGAATACACCCAATAACTTACATAATGTCAGCAAAGACACCATAAATAGGTTGAAATCCACTAGAAGTCAATAGATAAGCAGACCCTACCTAATAATAGGAGTGAGTCGTAAGTGGAATAGGAGGGACTTTTTTATTTATTTTTAAATAAATAATAATAGTAATAATAATAATAGTAATAAAGCTTACCCATCCTAGCTGGTCAGAGGCATTAAATTCAGAAGAAATAAGTGGTAGTGCAGTGGTAAGAATGGTTTGATCTAAAGTGGCCATAAACAGGCCTAGTAACAAACTATGACAAGAATAATGCAGGTTATGATTTATTATCCTAATAAAAATCTCATTCAAAAGGGTCTATTGTAAATTACCTAGCAAATACAATGACAAAACGGGTGCCTGTCAATACAATGGGCGGGGGTATATTGGATCCACTAGCATGTGCAGAAATATCATCCAGTTCACTTGATTCTACAGAATATTGATAGCGACTCGTCTGAAATTTATTTTCTTCTGTCATCGTTGCAGAGGCAAATAAGGGAAAGAAACGACAGTTAGAAACTGGTATGTAAAAAAGTTTTTAACGTACCTTTATATGTACGAATGATTTTTTTTCATCGAGCATCGGGGTGGATGGGGGTAAGTGGATGTATGTAAGTTGAGAGGTGTATGTAGATACTATTTGGGGGAACAGGGGAAAAGGGCACTGCAACTGACTACCTGTGCAGAAACACTCATGCACCTTCTAGCAAACACCATACAATTGACCTTTTATTAAAAGGAGAGATTAGATGTGTATGGATGAATATGTTTATTTATTGGATCTGTTTGTTTGTTTAGCTGTCTTTTTATTATATTATTTAAATGACTACTCGAGTGTCCATTTCAATATAGCTTATTACCCTTGGTATAACCACTGCTATTGTGTTCATGGATAAACAGAGTGAGTTTGATACATTTTCATTTCTGATTCCATGTTTGTGTTTGTGCATGTACCTGTGTAGGTGCCTGTACTTGGGTGTAGAGTACAATGGGCCTGGATTCACCTAGTAAAAGAGTGGCCGTGCAAGCAATGAATGAACCCATCAGATCATAAAACCTTTATTTGATTAGGTGAGTATATAAGGTCAGTGAGTGTAGATGAATAGGTGTTATAGATGAATATAGGTGAGAGAGGAGAGGAGATATTAGGGAGGAGTGGGGATACATTTTATCCTTCTTAGGTCTACAAAACAATAAAATCGAATACTATTTAGCCGGTATACTAAGGTATAGCAAAAAAAAGAATATCCATAAGAGATTAAGGCATTGTAGTAGCCCTAAAGTCATTGATCAACGTGTATGCATAGCTATTTTTGTTAGGGGCATCGCACTGCTCTTTCAATAAATAAAAACTTGGCCTATTACTGAATGCTCACAGACTACTAAAAAACTATATATTATAAAAAGACATGTGTATACTATAACCTTTTCTTGATGAACTATGCAGGATAGGACATAATGGCACGCCAATATCAGTCATTTATGATTTCTTCATATGGGTAGTTATGTGAACTGTCTTCATGTGGTTAGTTATCTATTCGATCATGTTTTCTCAATAAATAAATAAAAAAGATGGTCTATCAGGGGTTTAATGGAAGTGGAGTAGAGCACTGGAATGTTGCTTTTGCTATTCTGCTTTACTTGGCAGCATCAAGGAACACCTATTAAACAGAGTAGACTCTTTGAATTTATCTGACCAATAGACTCTCATACTGTAAATTGGGTCTTTTCTGTCTAGAATAATTTAGTAAAACATCATTTCTGAGTGGTGAACTATAAGTAAGTATAGCCAAATACCATTGTTCATAGTATTCAGTGGCCAGTGACTGTGGAATTCTAGGCTGCTATATGGTTAGAACTGTTGATAATTCAATGCACGTCTAGTGTTGTAAATGAAATGAATAAAACAACTAAATAAAAAGGAATGTGTATAAAGATGAACTACATAGCTATTCTGTCATTTATCATCACAGCTATGAGTAAATATTGAAAAAGACATTCTAAATAAATAAATAAAAATCCATGTGCTTACTGTTGTGGATCTGTTTTTATTTTACAATTGGGTATTGGTGCATTTATGAATATATGCATAAATAAATAGATCTATTAGTATGAACATGAGTGTAAAATGGGATCTGTAAATCAGATATAAGTTTCCGTAGATTGACAAATATTCTTTTATTGTGATGATACCAAACTCAAATATTTAAAGATATAGAGTACAGCATTATCATTATAGTGATCTATTTGCATATGTGATTATAGTTGGATTTATCAGGAGAGATAAAGAGAGAGGAACACCTAGGTAACAAAGAGATTAAAAGTGCAAAGGTGCAATTAGACTTGTCCTACAGAGAGAAAGAGAGATTTGCGTGGAGAAAATAAGAAGCTATATTTTCTTTTTATAAAAGATAGGCATGTCGTGGGAGATTGTCCAATGTGTATTGTATTCGGCAATAGAAATGTGTCATTGTTGCATTAGACTGGTATTTGTATATTCTCAATCAATGTTACATTCTATTGGAAAGTGTAATTCATTTGAATACAGCAACTCAAAATGACAGAATTACTAAGTAATAAATCTCATATTAAAAGGGACTAGTTTTATTATTTTATTATTTTACTCTTCTTTTAGCTCTTCTTTTGACATGTTCTTTTTGTACCTTATTCTTGTTGATTTCACATATGATATTCATTAACACACTAGTTATGAATAGAGCTTTTATTTTCTATTTTTAATCCCCTATAAAAGGGATATGAAGTGACAATGGAGAACGAACAATCCATTTTGCTCTTTTATCTTTTTAGCCTATTGATTATTTAACCGGGATGGCTATATTATCTAAGAATAGAGGAGGAATGCTATTTTTGATGAGTAACTTTGGAAAGAGAAAGAAAGGAAAGAAAAGAAAGAAAAGAAAAAGAAAAAGAAAGAACTTTTCATGTAGAATGACGTTCATCAGCTATTCTTCAGGAGATAATGAAATTTTCCCGCTAAAGCACTGTGGCCAAAACCTATTCTTGTATTATGAAAGGTATCCTTGTATTCTATTAGTAGTTACTGCTGAAAATTAAGACAAAGGGACAGGTTGAGTACATTTTACAAGGAGTCGTTGTGATTATGCCTAGTAGGTCTTCTTAAACACCAATAGTAGGGAGAGCCTACACACCGTTAATGTAGAGTGCTAATGATAAAGATAATGATATGACTGGTGGTAGTGGTAATGATATGACTGGTGGTAGTGGTAATAGTAATCGTAATCGTAATCTTAATCGTAATAGCAGTGATAGATAGATAGATAGATAGATATACTACAAGACTAAGGATATGAAATCACATCTTAACAACTAAAAAAAATCAGTTTATAAGACTAAGTCCTTTGAATCTATCATATCTACGCCTACAAGTGTATTGTTTAAAGTGATTATTTATATTATAACTACGTGTGCTAGATTGGAATTATGAATTTCGTTTCTTATTAGCCACGTGGAGAGTTTCTTCTCTAAAATAGATGTGTAGGAATACCCCTGTGTGATAGCCAGAGAAAGAGTAAACAACCCTTGTTTCCGTGTGATAATTGTTTTAGACACTTATTAGGCATCACGTTCTATGGATAATAAAGAGATAATAAAAGAAAGAAAAAAGGGACAGTCAAGTTTGTATTCAAACTGAGGTTATTTCCCAAGCACTACTCTTCCTATATCAAAAAGAATGATATTATGAAGAGTAAGTAGTTGAATAAGAACTCATAAATCATGGAAACTATATGTGTGCTATTTACACGGAGAGGGTTGGTGCTGTAGGGCTTAACTTCTTTCTATCCCAATGAGTGAATGGATTCCCAAAGCCACTTCAGTATTTGGAGACAGGTGAATTGCTCTCTATAGAGACAGAATAGGTGATAATAAAAAAGAGATATGACCTATACAACGCTACAACTCCATAGATTACTTTCTTTCAAACAAACTAGCCCTGATAAAACAGAGGTCTAGTCAATGTTTTGCCACTGAAGGAAGCCTGGCTTGCAATTAAAGCCCTTCCTATGACACATTCAGTAGCCATGAAGGCCTTACACCTTATTAGCAATAGAAGCCACCCTGATCTGCTCTACATTGAGAGTGCAAGCAATGAAAATGCTTCTATTACAAAGGATTGCTAAAAGCATCGACATTTTACGCTCATTTATAGTCTAATAAAGCCACGTGAATAGCTATTCTTACTGAACCGTGAAAATCAAAGTCATGCCAAAAGTGGCTTGTTTAAACCCTTTCTTTCGTTCAATGTCAAGGAAAAGGTCAAATAAGAAGGCGAGATTAGGAAATTTAGCAGAGCCAGCAACAGAGAGTCAGCAAGCTAAGACAGGTTCAGACAAGAAAGGCAAGTATAACAGCGGCTGTCTTGTGCATTAGAGTCATCATGACATTAACGTGTATATGTAGAGGAAGACTTTATTCTGCTTGAGCCCCAAGACAAACTCAGCCGACAAGAGAAACGTAACCTTGAACGAAAACAAAAGAAACACTCAACTCGAGACCATGAGGGGGAGGGGGAGGAGGATACATTAAAGACCCACTACGAGTTGTTTTGTCCTTGGTTGCCTGGTACAAGAGCAATGCAACTTCCACCCGATGTGACAGCGCATCAATTGTAAGTCTTGGTCCAAGGAGAATAGGCTCATAGAACGGTAGATATAATTCTGAGCTCGAGTGTCTCTTGCAATACCTGGAGCCCACCCATGCAGAGGTTCAAATGAGAAATTATATTATCCACAAGATACGGACAGTGGTGAGACAGGAATTATCGTCCAAAGCTAGAGTGGAAGTATTTGGCAGTTTTGCTTCCAATGTGTTTTTGCCAGACAGGTAAGAAAAAAGATAAGAGGAAAATCTGTAGATAGAGTTGGCTAGAAACACATGAAAAACTAAAGAAGATCCACAGTGACATTGATTTGGTGGTTATCTCTTCTGTACCTTTGGTGCTAAAGAGATTAGGCACGGCATTGGATACGGCAGGCGTATGTAAAAATCTTCAAGTGATCTTACATGCATCGGTAAGTAGGCTCGTGGTCACTTTTTCCCTTGGCACACACACACACACACACATATATATATATATATACAAATAGACACAAAGAAATCAATCAATTGTTAATGGTCTATTAGGTACCCGTCATTAAATTCAAGGATAGGCTTACTGGCCTCAGAGTAGACATCATTCTTGACTCAACTACAGGACTTCAAAGTGCACAAATCATTCGGGACATGATACGATCAAAACCCGCGCTTCGTTCTCTGACCCTTCTTGTTAAGCTCTTTCTTGCAACGCGTTCACTCAATGAAGTCTTTGTTGGGGGTCTTGGTGGTTATGCTATTGTCTGTTTAGTGATGAGTCTTTTGCAGGTAAATCAATGTATTGTATTTATATATGAATATAAATATAAAAGGATATCAAGGAGAAGTAAACTCATCCCATCTACAGCAACATCCCAAAATCCGATCACGTGCTATTATCGCCGAGCACAATGTAGCCACTCTCCTATTGGACTTTTTTCAGCTTTATGGTTTCAACTTTAATATTAGTTCCGTTGGTATTTCTGTCAAGGGAGAGGGATCTTATTACTGCGAGGTAAACAATGGCCAAAGGAAGAGAAAGAAAGACATAAAGGAAAGAGTATTAACTGTATGTCATTCTGTACAATAGAATATCACTACGAGTAGAAGAGGAGGTCCAGTCTTTAATATTGAAGATCCTCGAGATCCTAATAATGATATTGGCAGCAAGTCCTTTAATGCTGTTGGAGTGACTAATTGCTTTCATGCAGCTTATCTTGCACTCACAAACAATATTTTCAACAAGACTCGGACTATTGAACAAACCAAGGACATGTCTTTACCTGATCTTTATAATACTAGCATGCTTGAGCCGATCTTTTTTATACCGGACACAATGATACGACAGAGAGAAATTATTCAAAAAGTGTATCAAGACAAACAATGGCAAGGTGAAATGGCTGCAAAGACCTTTAAATGGACACTGGAGGAGGATACACGTTCATGAAGATGTGGCAGTTTGACAACTTTATTTACCTCATTAGCATTTAACAAATTATGAAAACAAAAAGGCTCTCTTGTAGACTTTTTATGTAAATCAACTGTATTAAATACACATACACGGCATTACTCATTCACGTTAATATTCATAGTTATATTCATAGTTATATCCATAGCTATACTCATATTCATAGTCATAGTTATGTCCATAGCTATACCCATAGTTATACCCATATTCATAGTCATAGTCATAGTCATATGTTTATGCATGTGTGTACCTTCACCCACATCTATAGCTATAACTGTAACTAAATTTACATCTATACTTACAGGGTCCCTTAGATAGAGAACAATGAGACAGTACTCGTCTATGGACTATAGCTCCTCTTCTTCCTTCTCCTCTAAATTGATATCCCCAAAACACCCTTCTCTTTTTCCATATCGGTTGACTTACAAATAGGCGTGAAACGTTGCAGTGACTCTACTCAGTGTGGCACCAATATGAGCGCCAGTTCGAGATTGATGTTATCATGTCAACCATACACTCAGTCCACTATAAATTTAAAGAAGAAAAAGGAAAAAGGAAAAAGGAAAAAAGAGAGATAGGCGGACAATCACTGATGCCCCACAAGAGCAAATCAAAATTAATAGGAAAAGTGCAAGTGTGAGGGATAGGCAATAAAGAATCCTATCATTTTTCATAGATAAATCTAGTCAGCTACAGATAAAGATAACGTGCTTATCCCAGGTTAAGGGAGACTGGCTTTCCTTATTACCTAGGACAGGTCTGACACGAGTGATACGAAAGCCACTTGAATTTTGACCTGCCCTATAAAGTGTGAACAAAAACTCTTGCTTCTTTTCTCTTGTCTTCTTTCACTTTTTATTACTATTTGACTTGTATCCACGCAATGTCCAGCTTTGATCAAACCTTCGCCAATACATCTTGCTCATATCAGTGCTCCATTCATGAGGGTGGCACCGTACTAGAAACAGCTGCCCACTATTTCTCTGCAGCCTGTGTAGCCGAGTGGCTCCAGCGAAGTCCAAATGCCAAAGCAACATTAATGTTAGACGGTGATCGAATTGATTTACCCGTGTATGCCCTTCGACGCAGGAATGCGGTTGTTGCTGATTTGCCAGACGCTCCCATCTCAGCATAAATCCCATGCTTAAACTCTCCTTTTTATTTCTGTTCTCTTTATTCTCTTTATTCTCTACAGACACACCTATCTACATATACCCTATACTCTTTCTGATATCACCAAGTATAGATAGATGTATACGCACTGTTTCCTATTTTATTGTTTATAGACTTTCTCTCTGACCTTGTAGTATTTACCCTATACCAAATTGTTTCTTTTCAAATTCTTATATATCTTAATCTTATTTGCAATGTACATGTTCTCTTTTTATTTTATTATGCTATTAAAGCAAAATTAAACCTGCAAACAAAATTAGCCGTTGATGAGTGTGTACTCTTAATGTGCTAGTTCTTTATCTCTACTCAAGGGACTTTCATAGTGCAAAATAAAAACGGAAATTGAACCGAGAGAACAAACACCAGCTCACTACACCAACTACAGACATCTACACATCTATACATTTATACATTTACATACAGTACTCTTTATGAGTTTGGTGATAGATAGGCTATTGATTAGTATACAATAACAATAAAGAGTACCAATGTGTAGCAGAGCACAAGTGTTTATAGTGCTAGACAGACAGTCTTCATAGGTTAATACATACAAACATACATTGATGCCATACACCTCAGTCAACTCTTTTTTCTTCTTTGCTAACTCATACCAGAAATGTATGACAAGTAGCTTAGTAGGTTTACTCTATACCAACACTAGAACAGCCTCTAATTTCTTTGTACTCATCTATACTACTTCCATATTCAGTTGATAGACAGGCTATTTGGGATTGTTATATTCTGAAGGGTAACTGATATCTAGTGCTCATAGAAAAGAGAAAGAGCAAGGCTCAGAGCAGTCAATCTTCAATGCATGGAGTTCCATTTCAGAGTCTATACAGTCTCCTCACAATGCATGAACCCTCATATCTACCACCAGTAGAAAGAGCAGCCTCATGCCATGCCAACACCACCAAGTGCCTTTGCCTTTGTCAAGTGGTCTGGTAGAAGAATGTTTCTGCCCTCTCTCAAGAAAGGGAAGGCATATGCTTTTAGAGAATGAACACACCTTTGAGACTTGTCAAATTAAGCAATAGAAGGTCACTGAAGCTGTATTACGGTGTACTTAGAACATGAGATGTTTGTCCTATAGTCGGAAAGAGAGAACTTTCTTGTGTTTTCACACATTAATTATTTTAGTGGAAAAACCACCCACTTTTCTTTTGGTATTCATACTATTGAGTTTAGTTTAGTTTCATTTATTATTATTATTATTATAATAACAATAACAACTACAACAACTACAACAACTACAACAACACTGGTAATAAAGGAATAGTATAGTAATATTTTATAATATTTTTAACAGTAGAGAAGACTAAGTTGAATATGCAACAACTATCCATCACTTGACCTACTGTCTGCAATACAACGACTAGCATAACAAAACAAATTTCTGCACTAGTACAATTTCTCCTTGTAATAGAGTGTGTAATTATCCTTCACAAATGATAAAGACAAAATAAAACACAGATAGTCAATAACAATCAACACCAGTGAATACACCCTTCTTAATTAAAAAAAAGAAGAAAAAAAAGGGAACTCTGCTTTGCTATTGAAATCAGGAGATGTTTTTATTAGGCCAGTGTAATCTAATGTAAAATCCCAAAGAGAGATATAAAAATACAGGAAGAAAAAACATAGATATGGGTCCATTTCTAGTTACACCAAAGAACAGACAATGACACTAAAGGAGAAAAAGGAGAAAAAGAAGGAGAAAAGGAGGGTTTATCCATTATGTTTTGGTGAGAAATGAAGGTGCATTGCAATGTGGTTACAAACTTTTATGTGCACGGTCAATGAGAACAATGTTTCTATAGCTTTCATTTCTCTTCTTTTTATATCTCCTTCAGAGATACACACACAAAGAGGAGGAAATATGTGAATAAGAATGGGGTTTCTTTTCATAAGATCAAGACTCTTGATAGAATATGACACAAAGGCCTTTATGCATTAATAATAAAAATGAAAATTGAAGTCAAGTGAGCAAGTATAAAGAAAAAGGAACGAATTATGCCATGTCCATATTAAAGGCTTCACTCCAGGATGTCACCACAGAAGCACTAATATGGCTCTTATCAGCTGCAGGTGGTTCTGACCAAAACCGGATCTTGCCACCATTCCAGTCATTTAATACAGTCCTAGCAACTGTAAATGTGTCTGGAATACCACCCTACATGAGTCGGCCTGTGAGCAAAACAATAACTCACAGACACAGTTTCTTCCCAATCCTACCTTTCTTAACTTGCCCCATTTCCGTGCCAGTGAGATCAAAAACTCATTCGCAGTGTCAAAGTAGGGAACATCGTACATGGCCGTCAGTTGTTCACGGGGAATACGAGACACAATCACCTCCACTGGTATATATGAATAACATAAGTAATCATAAACATACTAAATACACCAAGATACACTAAATACACTAAATACACCAAGATATACTAGGATATACTAGGATACACACACTTTCTCCTTTTCTTTACCTGGTGTAATTGGATCTTCAAGAAGTTCTACTTTAACACAGTTACGCAATGCAATCTCTGCATCTGTACGCCCATCCTGGCCTCTCTGTGCAAACACAATGCCTGGACAATCCAACAATTTGATATTCTTATCCAATGTAATCTGTTGTGCTACTTTTGTAAATCCAGGTGTGGATCCAACACCACACACTTTGGACCGCTTCAATGAGTTGATCACTGAGGATTTACCAACATTGGGATAGCCAATAATCCCCACCGTCACTGATGTCTTCATATTGGTACTTCTGCAGTAGTTCTTTAATAGATTCACCAACATATCAGCTCCTAAACACTCGGATGACTTGAGAAGATCCTCAGAAGCAATATCAGTGGCTGTACGCGACTGTCCCAAATGACTTCTTTGACTCTGAGTAGATGCCTTGAAGGCAATCGTGGGATATTCATTACGAAGGTACTTTAGCCACTGGTCCACATTCTCCTTGGGAACAAGATCTTTGTGCATACCAAAACAAAGTAAACCTTGTGTTCCTGATATGCTTTTACACTATTTACCTATTTTATTTAGCACTAAAATCACTCTCTTAGAGACACCGCTGTCCATGATCATGCGTTCAACCTGAAGTGTACGTGTACCAAGAGGATCGCGTGCATCCAGAATTTCAAGCACAACATCTGCATTCTCGAGTACCTTTCTGAACTCTCGATAATAGGCTTTTCTGGAGTTATCTTTTTGTCCTGTAGCTGCAGCATCTTCTTGTGATTTATCCACTTCAAGAATAGGTTCCTGGTCATCAAATGCACTGGCGCGTGATTCTGCATTTCTTGCCATGTCGAGCAGAGAAGGGGGTTCTATCATCATTTCGTCTTTTTCTACATGTGTCTTTTTCTTAGCGGCTTGACGGTCAAATGCCTTGAAAGAAAGAAAAGAGAGAGAGAGAGCATGTGTATGTGTGTGTGTGTGTGTTTTTAGATTCATTCCTTTCTCTTTTTTATTGCCCTTTGTAATGTTGGGCTGTGTCTTGACTTTCTTACATGCTTGCGTTTGTTCTGTTCTTTTAATAACTGCTTATTTTTGAACAGCTGGAGGTTAGGGACACCGAGATCTTTCTTGAGTTCTACATTGGAGTTCAACAAGGTCAGTATATTTTATAGTGGCATCTACATGATCCTCCATTCCACCTACTTGCACCGTTGAGTTTATTATTGGCATTCTTTTTCTCTTTTTTTTAATACAGCCAAACAAGTAGAGTAAGTTAGTTTTTTGATTTTGCTTTTCAATAGCTTTCAGTCACTCCTTATGAGAGTTTCTAAAATTGTCTCGGATGCTTACTCAAAGCACCCATGACGGCTACAAGTGTATAGGTGTGTATCTGTTGAGGGAAATGGGGTAGTCTTAGTGCTTGGATGAAATCCTATTATTTTTCTTAGTATTTCAAGTAGCGCTCTTTTTTTCTTACTGCAGGTTGAAAGTGACTCTTCTTGCTGCAATAAGCAGTCCCATAGCGTGGTTGTAATCTCAGCAGATAATCATCCCAGCAAATGGAATCTTACCGCAGACAATCCATAGACGGTCCACAGACAGGACATGGAAAATAAACTCCCCTTTTTGTTTCTCTTCTTTTCTCCCCTTTTGACAAATGACTGCGGCAAGTATCGCAGTTGTCGTTGAAAAAACTCCTCTCTACTACAAAATAAAATAAAAAAATGACTCCATTCTATAAAAAAAAGAAAAAGAAATAAAGAAAACTGTGCAAGGCCCTTTGGACATGTTTCTGGGCTTATTTGCCTTAAATAAAATCGAAATTTATAACTCACATAAAAAAAACCCCCAAAGGACCACTTTTATTTCTATTCTTTTCTTCTTTCTATTTCTGTTCTGACCCTATGTAGGTGTGGCATTTATTAGAGTATCATTGAGTATGTGTGGATTTCTTCAGGACAGTCATCCTCAATAGCTTATGGTGGTGCTCAATGGAATTCTTTTATTATAAATAAGAACACCTATAAGCGTATCGTGTACTGACTCTCTTATGTACACTCTTCTTCACCATAGACCTATTCCTCGTCAATAATAATAATACAGTGGTTGTTGTACTATGACTGATTTTATTCCCTTTCCTCAAAAGGCAAAAGGCATCGATAAAACCACATGGAGAAGCGCCAACACACTATGGTCTGCTCAACTTACTACTCTTCTAAAGAGTCCTGAAAGCGAATATTCTTCTCAAATGATCCATAATAGCAGTCTGTATCAGTTGGTGACTCGTGTTCTCGACACTCAGATCGATCAACAGCCTATTCATGCCAATGTATCTCGGTGTGTCTTCTTTATCTATGTTCGTGCTGCTACCCTGCCCTCCTCCTTCTCCAGTCCTTTGCTTTCTTCTAGTCACCTGGCAAGGTTTGCTGCTATTTATGGTGCTGACAATAGCATTGCTGTTCGTCTTGTTTTTCGGCAATTATTGAGTGACAGCGTTTTTTATAAGACTGTACAGGAGTCAATGGCTTCCATAGTCAATGGTGCTGTCCATCTGCCTGATCTTTTAGCCACTCACTCCACCCCCGACCTAAAGAAAGCCTATATGATCACACGTCTTTTAGATGCCTTGGTATTAGCAACATTAGATGTAAAAGGCATCGTACAGAGGGATTTGGAATCTACACTCTTGGAATGCTATCAGTCTATTGTCCCTGTATATGCTGCACTAGATAAATCACTCCTACAGATAGAGCCACTCTATTACTACCTTAAGCTACATTTGGTATTCACCTTCAACCATCTTATGGATCATCACTTTTTTCAACCATTGGGATTCACCACCAACACAAAACCACCTCTTGACTTTATTCCTTGTGAAGCAATGTCAGAGAAAGAAGGTCCTATGAATAGGTTGAGTGAACATCTGTTGGAATTAATGGAAAAGAGCAATCTAGAGCAACTTAAAAGCGCTTTTGAAGATGCACCACTGATTATGGACTGGGAAGTGACATTTCATATTGCTAACAAGTTGGACATCATGAATCGTGCGTACTGGAACGGTCAAGATGAGCGAGTGGAGTTTTTAAAAATGTCTATGGAACAAGTAACAGACATGAACCAAGGATCTATACCATGGAATACACTACACAGTGATCGTCGTAGTCTCATCAAAAAGACAGTGAAAAATAGATCTTCTGACATTGTAGAAGACAAGAAAATATACATTGAGAACAGGATAATACAAGTACAAGATGTATTTCCGGATCTTGGAGAAGGATTCATTGAGGCATGTTTAGAAGAAAATCAACATGATCCTGAAAGAGTAGTGCTACAACTTATTTCAGAGGATTTGCCTCCTACTCTTGCTGCATTAGATCGGACCATGTCAAGGTAACTATAGACTGAATTCTACAAAAATATGTCTTTGAGGAAGATAAGGGGGAGATCTAAGTCGTGATATACTATAGACACACCTTCAAGTCATTAGTACCTATCAACTCATCAATTGTCATGAAACGTGAGGAGGAAAGAGAGGATGTCTTGAACTCTCGGCACAATATATTTGACAATGATGCATTTGATATGCTAAGACACTCAGTCAATCAATCTAAAGTTCATCTCGGCAAGAAAAGGTAGGTCTACATACTACTAAAGCATGCTTATAACAATATACTAGCCATGGCACAGTTCAACATATCATGGAAGATAAGAGCTTCATAGAGAGTGAAAAGGCAAATATACTTCAACGCGTCTTCAATATGTATGAGGATGATTACGATGATACATATGATGACATCCATGAAACTGAGGGTGCAGTCGATCTCGGTGCACTAGAAGAAGAATGTAAAATAGATACAGTGAAATTAAAGAAAGAAAAAGAAACAGATCCAGGAATTCTTCATGAAAGCGACTTGGTTCATGCACTTATGAAAGATCCTGAGTGTTTCTCTCGCTCACCAGCGGTTCGCAAATCAGCCAAACGCGCGAATATGCGTCAGAAACTACAAATGACGGATGAACAGTTGGAAGGTTGGGCAATTATGTTTAATAGAAATGTAAGTATATATATATATATAATTCATCCACACGCTAAACAATGTTGTTACTAGCCTCGTAAACAGCACATTCTCGACAAATATGCACTATTTGATGGAAAACAGGCCGAAGTATCTTCTCAAATATCAGAAACACAAAAGCAAACCCGGAAAGACAACAGGCCTCCTCCAACTGAAGAGAAAGATAGATCTTACAAAAATCAAAATAAGTCAAGGTTTGGCAATCATAACCGTAAGAAAATGTATGATAAAAAGATTAGCAAGGCTGGTGGTGCTCCTTCCAATGATTGAATAAATTATAAGAGTAAACTAATGTACTCCAGTACAGTTGGAAAAAAATCAGAAAAAAAAATATGTTTAGACTATATTTGTGTATCAACTTTTGTGATATTCCCTAAAGCAAATACAATGTAATGTTTGATTTACATAATATAGAATGGAATAAACATACATTAATTTTTGGAAATGATTGGGACATTTTTTTGAAATAAGTTTTGGACAAAATTTATTTAGAGATTTGAACACAGATTGAGAAAAAAAAATGAAAGTAAAATCTTACTGTACCAAATGTCCCAAGATGAATTCTTTATTAAATGCATCTATGATTTAGACAATCATCACGTCTCAATACAGAGTGCTTACAAAAACATCTTTGATAACTCAAGAATAAAGAATCTTCTCTTGAAAGGACTTCTCTCTTCATACTGCCTTTTATGACTGACCAGAGCTGTTTCATTGGATCTCATTTATTTGATGTTTAATGTAAAATAAAACCTTAAAAATGCCCCAAATTTTTTATTTTTTATTTTTTATTTTTAAATTTTATGTCAATCTTTTTTCATTCTATTGTTGTCTTTGAGTTTCTAGGTCAAAAACATATGGAACAGTAGAACCTAAATTTAAACTATAATGTTTACTATTTAAGATTTCTACTTTTTCTACTTTCACTACTAAAGTGAGCCATGAAATGTAATAGGATTTTTTCAAATTCTAGGCTATTTATATATTAAAAAAAATGTATACACTATTTCTTTTATTTTTCATAAAAATTCTTATAATGTCTTATCCAACACTATGAACATCTTCACCAAGACCCTTGAGATGTATGGGAGATATACTATTCCTGAGACTCACTCAGCTATCATCCACTAGGTGCTGAACCTGAGTTGATATCAGGTCAAAAGATCTGTCATGCCCCGACTTCAATCCAAGGATTCTCCATGAATTGGTTAACATTAGTAGTGTGCTGTGACATTCAGAATCCTCTATGAAATTTTGAGTGCACACAAGTACCATAGTGTTCACGTGGCTTCTTCTGCTAAAGAATCACAGCCTAATGGCGATCCCCCTGCGACAAACACCAGTTGGGCTAGCGTTGCTGCCAACAAAACAAACACTTCTCTGCCTCTGAGCAACACTCAAGGCATGAAAACGTACAAGACACGTATATGGCGTAGTGTATACTACCCAGGCACAGTCATCTTTGACGTGAGCGAGGTCTTGCCCACCTACCTCCAGGTATAAGAGGCATTGTTTGAACAATACCCCTGTGATTATTCAGACAAGTAGAAAATAACGAGACTGAACAAAGATAATTTTTATTAAGTGAAGAGTGGTTCATTATTTATACTTTTTGTGGGTGCTTATCCTTCAGTGGCATTCTACCTTTTGGTAGTTAATGATTAGTTCATGGCATAGCTTATTGATAGATGCAACCGTATGGTTGGTGTAGATGATCTACCTAATGGTAGACTACATGTTGGAGCCTTATGGTTGGTTCATTGAATAAGCACACCATTATAGAGCCATCTATTATGTCTTCACTTTTAATTGCCTTTGATAGGTCTTATTTAATCCACTAAGGATTTATAGATGAAGGCAGCTCATTAAGTGTCTGATAATAAATTGAGCTTAGAAGGTTGATTTGTAGTTACAACCAATCAGTGAGATTATACAGAGATGTACTATGGTGCTTGTGTGCACTCAAGCTTTCATAGAGTATTCTGAATGTCACAGCATACTACTCATGTTGACCAATTCATAAAGAATCTTTGGACTGAAGTCGGAACACAACACTTAAAGTCTCGAGTAGACGTGGCTTGATCAATGGCTTGCACCAGTATTAACAAACTGGGCCAAAGATCTCACCATTTAACAAAAGACTTAACTGTACGCGGCAGAAGATTTAGACAATAGTCAATGGGATGAACGTTTTGTGGTGGTGCAGGAACTAAGAAGAACAAGAACGTGGAGCATTCATGGTCAACGAATGTGCAAGTGAGAAAGTGGTCCCAATTGGCAGATGGGTGGCCACATTGGCAAGGAACTGAAGGTGTTGGTGGTAACCAAGCAATCCTCCATTTTAGTAGACGATGTCTTTCTTTGTGTGTGCACGGTAGTAGAAGAATTGGATCCCAAACAGATCTATAGAGTCCATGGTCTACCATCACCAGTGGGTTCTTGCCATTTACTAGACTAGTAATTTCACTTTGAAGACGTTCAAGATAAGCTACTTTCAATGGATATTTAGGAGGGTTGTGAGCCCATCCTATTCTTTGAGCATTTTGCCGGAGTACATTGCCACGTGGCTTAATCCATCTGGCTTTACTCTGAGGTGCTTCAAGCTGCAGGACAAGGCACCAGAGGAGGGTGTCTTCAGGAAGGGTAGCTGCGTGCTTAACAAATTTGGCTTGCAGATAAAGAAAACAAGAGTATATGTTAGGGAGGGCAGCTAATTGGGCAACCTGGATTGTTCCAAACCTAGCAGTAGCAGATCTAGTGAGACAAAGTATCAGACAAGCAGACTGACAGATTTGTAGCAGGCAGATGCCTAGTCTATTGACATTACAAATAGCCAACCCATACTCAAGAATAGGCCAAACAAAAACAGTATATGCTCTTAGGGCTGCTGTAATCCTAAAGCCATACATGTTTACACCCATTCCTCTCAGCTTTTGCATTACTGCAATTGCCTTGACTTGTGAGTGTGAGAAAAGTGCATCTTGGTTAATACCTTGATGTGAAAAGGGGATACCAAGGTACTTGAAAGTATTACAGGAGCCCAAGTAACAGTGACATGGGACGGACTGTAAGAGGAATCTGACAACTCAGAAGAGTCATCCAAAACTGTAAAAGTAGGAAAAGGATTGTAAAGGGAATTCTGTAACTCGTCAAGCAATGTGTGAACAGTTGCCTGTGGGGAAGCAAAAGAGAAAGGATTTCGAGCACAGAGATTAATGGACCGTCCCATGGTAGGTGGGTGCATACCAACCAGTATTGGGGATACCAAAGCAAACCTCAAGAAACGTGGAAGAGTATCAATGAAAATAGAATAAAGGAATGGAGAAAGAATACTACCCTGTAAGACTCCTTGTTTAGGTGCAATGTCCCAGGATGCTACATTTTTCAGAATCACATTCACCACAATGTCATCAAACAAATTCTGTAGTAGCAAGAGCAATGGCTGAGACACAAAGGGCATCAGCAACTCCCATATGACAGAGCGTTCCACACTATCATATGCAGCTTTAATGTCTAGGAAGACAACAACTGGGGGTTTTGGATCTTGCTCTCCTGATCCTTGGGCAGCGTACAACCCCATAAGTTTGTGGAGACAGAGGGCCTGGTCTAGAGTTCCACAACAAGTGCAAAATCCACCTTGAGCCATGTCCAATGCAGGCATGGTCGAAAGGAGCTCCCCAGCTATACATCTTTCTAAGAGCTTACAAAACACCAATGTCAAGCTAATAGGCCAATAGTTACTAGGGTCATCCTGCTCTCCTTTGTTTTTGTAAATAGGTACCACCTGTGCTGTTCTCCAGGCCACAGGCATCCACAACCATCTCCAACACAATGTGAAGATCTGATGTAACAGAGGCACTAGCACTCAAACTAGGGGTTTGAGCATTTCTGCTCTAATATGATCAATGCCTGGTGCTTTTCGATTTGGTATCTTTCAAATAGCAGAGTGAATAAATTCTACAACCCATGAGACTGGATTGTCTTGGAGAATAAACTCCTGATGCTTCTGTCTTTCCATAGATCTGCCAAACACACTCTCTAGGTGGTCAATCATGCAATTGGCAGCATGCCGAGGGCCCTCTGGAGATGACAGGGAAATTGGTGAACATCTCTGCAGCCTCATTCCTTTCACAGCACTTGTCATCTCTGTTAAGCCCTTATGGACTTTATCACAAAATACATGCCAGGCTTGTTGTTGTGCTTGTCTTATAGCCTTTTTCAAAGCTAAACACGCTTCCTCATACAAGTGGTGGGCTTCAATGCATTCAATATCATTGCCTACCTGTTGTCTAAAACAATAAAGTTCTTGACAATGGTCAGCTGACTGTTGTAGATCAGCATTCCAGTAGCTTTTCCAAGCTTTTGGATGGGATTGTGTGCACCCTATGCTATCATCCAGGGCCTTGTAGATTGACTCATTGAGTCTCTCAGCAAAGTCCTTCATCTTAACAGAGCACAACAGGGTTTTGTCTTCCAATAATTTTTGGATCTCTCTTTGCAGTTCACCTGTGTTCTCTGCAAAACATTGCCTGTACTGGTCACAGACTGTTTGTTTGTTTAAACGTTGCAGTCTCCAGAGGTGACAGACAGCTTTTTCTGTCATGAGTGGTGGCATGAGCACTGGCTGAAAGGACAGCTCACACAAGTGGTGGTCTGAACCTAACGTCAGATTGTCCCTAATGTGCAAGCACACTTTGGAGAAGTTGTAGCTTCTTGACAGGAACAGGTCAATAATGCTAGCAAACTGACAACCATCTGCTAGAATTTGCTCATATGTAGGCAAGCCAAATGCCAACTCTGAGTTCCATAAGGTTAGATCTTGATGGCAGATTCAGTCTTCAAATCCCACATGTCTGTCATTTATGCCATGATCTCTAGTCAGGCAGCCTAAACATGTATTCAGGTCACCAAGGACAAGTGTGAAGTCATCTATGGGTAGTGAATTCAACCTTTCTGCAGCCTCACTAGACAACAGCCTTGGAGGTAGGTACAGACCATGGAGTGTATATGGGCCAATCCTACAGGAGACCACAAAAGGATTAGTAATTGGTAAGGAATGTACATGGTAAGGAAAGTCAGGACAAATAAAGAACAGGACTCCATCAAAACCTTGTCCAGCATCACCATGGGCTGTAGCATAGTTGTGTATTTGTATCCAGGGGCACCTCAACATTTGCATGTCTTTGGTCAGGAAAGTCTCTGTCACTAAAAGTATATCAATATCATTCTGCACACACACATTCAGAACGTTCACCAGTTTGGGCCTGATTCCACAAGCATTCAATAGACCAATCTTCAGTCTATTAATAATTCTTCTTGGTGGGTGTTTTGGGTGTCTCTCTCATCTTCATCCATTGCTGGGCTTGATCCAAATGCCTAGATGGCTTCTTCTTCAAGGGTGGTGGGGTGGCTGGCAACTGGGGTCTTGGCCTTGAGATCTGCCAAGAGCTTCTTAAAGGCAGTGGCAGAGAGGTGGAGAGTGGCATTACCCAAGCCAAAATGGCAAGCAATGCTGTACCCTAAGTGGGTGGGGGAACAAAGACAGGTGTTGGACACTCTCTGATCAAAGAGTTCTTGGGCCTTTGTAGCCTTGGTGCTGTCTGTTTCTGAGGTTGTTTAGACAGGTAGATTAACAAGACTGAACAAAGATGATTTTTATTGAGTAAAGAAAGGTTCACTATTCATACTTTTGGTGGGTGCTTATCCTTCAGTGGCTTCTACCTTATGGTAGGATAATCTATTCTACCTTATGGTAGCTATGATAGTCAACCTTATGGCTGCTTAACAATTACAACTAAATGGTTGTTGGGAACATTCTACCTTATGGTAGAATTCACTCTCTTTGACCTTATGGTTGGTGTCTATATTACTACCTTATGGTAGTATTAATAACTGCCACCTTATGGTTGGCTCATATGTTTTACTTAGTTGTAGTATTATTAGATTCAACCCTATGGTTGGTTCCTGGGATAAGCACTCTATTATTGAAACCATTAATTATTATGAGTCTTTACTCAATTGACTCTGATAGGTTAATATTGTTCTGTTAGGATTATTAATGAAGATGGCTCTTGTTAAGTGTCTAATAGTACACTGAGCTTTAGAAGGTGATTTGTAGTTACAACCAATCAGTGAGATGATACAGAGATGTACTATGTTATTTGTGTACACTCAAGCTTTCATAGAGTATTCTGAATGTCACAGCACACTACTCATGTTGACCTATTCATAGAGAATCTTTGGATTGAAGTTGGAACACAACAAAAGCTGTTTTTGATATCTCCAAATCAATAAAAGACTTTGTCAAGCTCTCCATCATTTGATCCAGGACTAAAGAGGGCTGATTGTCCAATAAATTGACCAAAAATCTTTTATGGCTATCATCAAGTAGTGCTGGTCTACCAACTGGCCTTCCACTACCTTCTTTTCTGGCAATGAATGTCTGAGGATTCTGCTGATTGTTTGAGTAACATTGCTGAGCAGTGCATGGGTGGATTTGAAGTTTTAGTGCAGCAGCTCTGATGTTCATACCCCTTTCATAAATCAACACAAACAACTGCTCTTTTTTGGAATCTTTGTAATGCCTGTGGATACCAGGAGCTCTGTTATCCTCTTCTGTATTGACATCTCTGTCTATGGATTGTTGTACAGTTCTTCTTTCTGGCTTCTTGGGTGGTTTGAGGTCAAGGTACATCCCAAAATTTGTAACCATCTCAATGGGGTACATCCCCTTGTCTACCTCCATCTCCACTACTGTAATGGCTATGCCTTCATCATTATAGATATTTCCTTGGCTGTCTTTTGTGCACAATGTTATTCATTTTTTAAGAAAAGTAAAATGTAAGAAAACCTTAAGTACTTAGAATATGCCAGTTTTAAATCTTTTACTATGCCAAATTTTAATTAATTAATGCAACATATTTTTCTCTAAAAGTGCAACAATAATAAGTGAAAATAGTGTACATAAATTTAAAAAGAAATACTCAAAACATTCAGTTTAAAGGTTTGAAACTACGCTCCCGGGTGGGCTCGAACCACCAACCTCCTGATTAACAGTCAGACGCGCTGCCAATTGCGCCACGGAAGCTTATCTGTTGTGACAGGGTGTGTATGGACCTTGTCCACTTCAGCCACCAAGAAGATGGAATGGGCCATGCTTCTCTTTTGTTTGGTACCAAACCATGACGTGTGTTGCAGCTCTCCTCTGTCTGGCAAAGACAGAATTGCTAAGTTTTCCTTGTCTTTCTGTTTCCTCCTTTTTCCCTTTTTTGGTGTGCACTTTTCTTTTCCTTTTTGATACCACATTTTTCTTTTTTTTTGCACTACATTTCTCTATTTTTCTATTTTCAGTCCATACTTTTCTTCTTCTACACCATGCTTTTCTATATTTTCCCTTTTTCAGTCCACACTTTTCATTTTATTAATTACCATTCTTTTGGTAATTCAGTAGTGTTAACCTTATTTTGTGGCATATTTCATCTTATTTTATTCTATTATCCCATTGATATTATTGTAAGCTATGTAATAGTATAATCACATTAAGAATTGCCCTATTACTACACTCTACAATGCTTATATGAATTGACTTCATTATATTGTTACCTTATTGTCTATTAGTATAAATACTCCTAGTTATTTTCACTAATAAACATTGTCAAATTCTATCTTGATCCTTCTTTCTGAATATTTCTTATTCTTTTATTTTGTTATCTTATTCTTCTGTTTCAATTGGATCTTTCAGAGACAAGTGTATCATTTTGTTGATTTCCACTTGTGAATTATCCATTGTGTTTTGTACAAGTCAGTCTCTGAATATTCTTGATTGTACTGTTTTCCTTGTGAACTTGTTGTTCACTGTTTTCTTTTATATTTGTATCCTACAATATCCCTTTCTCTTTTACATTCACTTGTGGGTGTAAATTTTATTTTATTTTAGATAGTCAATTCTTTTGAAGAGACTATTCCCCTTTTTCCCCAAACCCATTTCCCTCCATTATCAGTGATAATCTTTATTTTAACCTTTATTTCTATCTTTTTATCCACCTGTCACATATCACTAAATACCACATGTGTCAGTTGATTGTTGCCACTATACTAAATGCTATGATTCCATTGGCCAGCACACTTTTCCTTATTGGACTCACATGGATTACTTCTTTTGGGTTTATTAAATAATCAAACAAACAGTATGTCTTGGATGAAGTTACACTCACCCTGAGTAGACTGAAGACAAGATGTACTTAGTCAATTGTATCATATGTAAATTAGTATAAATAAGCAACTATTTTGAATGAATAAAAAGCATCTTCTATCCTCTCTTTACCTATTCTTCTTTGATCTATGTGGGCTTCAGTCCAGACCTTGTTATCCTCAGTTTTCTCTTATTGCTGTCTCTACTTTTGGGCTTAGTATTATCCTGTCCAAATTGGTAACTGACATGATTGTCCATGCTAGACACTGTGCTATCAAATAGAGTAATACTATTGGCTGCACATGTCTTCCCACCATTTTTGGATACACACAGATAATATAATATAATTAATAAGATAAATGCTAATGCAATATATTGTCTTGGCTTAACATGTTCACTGTAAAGAGAACATAAAGCCAAGACATGTATGTGCAATTGTACACTGTAGAATTTAGTATAAATAATTAAGTGAATTCAATGAATAAACATTATCTTCTATCTTTTCTTTTATTCTTCATCTTTGATCTACATGGGCTTCAGTCCAACCAAGAACCCTAGCTATTCCACTCTGTCACTACCTCGGGTTTAAAATATTCTTCTAAATTAGAGAAGACACAACCATGATGGTTTCTTGGTATAGGTTAAAGATTTTTTATTAAAGGAGATATATGCATTTGCTTAATGAAGCCTTACTGCACTCCTTGCACTAATTGAATTAAACAAAAAAGTTATACAGGACAAAAGAACAAAAAAAGACAGGCAAGAGAAAGAAACTAAGACTACTAGACTTTAAGGCTGTCCCTGCTCTCCACTCTGCAGCTGTGTTAAAAGATTGTAACAGTGAGAGGGAGGAGGCCAGAGAAGCAGAACAAAAAGCTGTTCATTCATGCACCTGGTGCACCTGATCATGCCAAAGCATGCCTGGACTTGAGTGGGGACTAAACTCACTGTCAGGGTTGCAAAGCTGGTCTATATGCCAGAGAATTGTATGTAGAGGCACCCAGAAAGAAGGACAGGAAGAAGATTTCTTAGAAAGACAGTTGATGGTGTGATCCAATGGATGGCAGTGTTGTGGTGCTGGTGGCAGTTGATCCCATAGGTCCCTTGGAATTGCTGGACACTCTGCAAGATGTCTTCTGGAGGTGTGCTCTGCTGGACTGCACTGACATGGACATGGCTTACCAGGAAGCCATCCCATTCTCCAACGTATGAGCCTGCTTCTGTCATGTCTGGTTGCTGGCAAGAAGAGGACTGGATCAATGCCAAGTGTTGGCCTGCATGCCTTGATGAGCACCTTGTCTGTCACTTGCAGGTACTGGTCAAGGAGCTGTTGGTGTTGTTGTTGGAAGTATTGCCTAAGCTGTGCAGATGATTCTGGCAATACTCCTGGAAGAGAGGCAAAGAGATGATTCTTGGTGAGTGGTTCAAGTGGTGGCACTCCTGGACTGTTCAACAGCAGAGACAAAAGACATTGGGGTGGAAGTGAGGCAGCACGTAGACAGAACCTTGTCTTGAGAGAGTCTGAGCAGAAACTCATGCTGGGCAGGTCACAGATATGCTTCAACACCTGAGTGGAGCTAGTGGGGTGGCCACCTATGATCATTCTTAGGCACCTGTCTTGTATCTTCTCCAGAGCTTTGATATCTTTCTTCAAAAGAACAGTGATTGCCAGACCATACTCAAACTTTGGCCTAATGAAGGTCTTGTATAGTCTTGAGCTGAGGAGCAAAGAGAAACCAGAACGTGAGGCACCAACAGCATGCAGTGTGGACATGGCAAACATTGTGCTTGCTTTCTGTGTAAGATAATCCCAGAGGAGTTGATTCCATTGTAGACAAAGGGCATGCCAAGGTAAATAAACTCATTGGCTGCTGGAAGGGCCTCTCCATATATCTTGAACTGGTTGGCCTGGGAAACAGAAGGGGGAAGGACCACTGCACACTTGGAAGGACTCCATCTAAAGCCAACTGAAACAGAGTAGTGCTCTGCCAAATGCAGCATGTGCTGAACCTCTCCAACCTTACCAAAGACAGCAATATTATCAGCAAAGAAGAGTGAGTTGATTCCTGTAGGCTTATCCATAGTGGTGCTACTGTTGTCTGTTAGTGATTCTTCATACTCTGCCAAAGATGATGGTGAGCTAGACTGCACATGTGTTGTTGTTGTTGCTGTTGCCACACTTCTGAAAAGACATGCAAGTGGGTTAATGTAGATTGAATAAAGGTGGGGGCTGAGAACTGAGCCTTGCAGTACACCAGTTACTGGAGAGAACAAGAGGACACATAGTTGTTCAGGATGACTGACACATGGACATCATCAAACAAGTGGACAAGCAAAGCAAGCAGTGGTGGCGGTGTGTTTCTCTTGTGCAGGGCATCCCAGATCAGGTTCCTGTCTACAGTGTCATAGGCTGCCTTGATGTCCAAGTAGGCTACCACAGGATAGTGGTGGTGTCTCTGATAATATCTCTTCATCAGGTTGTGTAAACACAGAGCCTGGTCCAGTGCACCTTGTCTTGGTCTGAATCCACCCTGAGCAACATCAAGTGGGGGAGAGTACTTGTGCAGGTCTGGTGCTAGACATACCTCAAACAGCTTTCTGAGAACAGAAGTCAATGAGATTGGCCTGTAGTTGGCTGGATCACTTGGGTCACCCTTTTTGAAGATGGGGAACACCTGTGCTTGACGCCATGGGAGAGGAACATAGGACCACTGCCAACACATGGTGAACAGACCAGAAAGAATGGGGACAATGGTGGTGCTGAGTGGCTTTAGCATTTCTGCTCTCAGGTGGTCTACTCCTGGTGCTTTCCTATTTGGCAGCAGCTTCATACAGAACTTGACAACAGGTTGTGAGAATGGTGTTGTGGCTGCTGGGAAGGGATGCTGATGCTGCTGTGCTGTTACTGGTGGTCTAAGTGATGTTAATAGTGAGCCTCTATAAACACTCTCAAGGTGTTGGCTCATCACTTCTGCTGCTGCTGCTGGCCCATCTGGGTGTTGGAATGTCTGCTGTGGCTGTCTTCTTCTACGAATCTGCTTCACCTTGGATGTAGCCTTTGCATAGTCTCTCTCCATGCTCTTGCAAAACTCCTGCCAGTGTCTTCTCTTGGCTCTTTGCACCTCACACCTAAAGGCCCTCTGTGCATCCAGGTGCCTCTGCCACCAACAAACCTTGTCCAGGCCTCTTGCCCTTTTCCAGCTCTTGAAGCTGTGCTCCCTCTTCTCAACTGCCACCTGCAGAGCCTCACTCCAGAACTTCTGCCAATGTGCAGGTCTATGTGTCTTGCTTCCAACAGAGCTGTCCAAAGCAGAGTAGATGCAGCTGCTGAGCTGATCTGTCAGGCCATCAATGTCAGGACAGACACCAGGAGGATTGCTCACTGTAGATGTAATTAGTTGACATAGTTGAGAGGAGAGACTATCAAACTTGTCTCTGTATAGATCAGCAACATCTGGCTCCACAAGGCGTGAGAGATTCCACATTCTTCTGATGGGTGGTGGTGTGAGAGGAGCTGTAACATGTCATGATCAAATGTCATACTGAGCAGCCTATGGTCTGAACCAAGAGAGAGATCACCATACACCATCATGAATGTGTTGTCAAAGAGACAGTTGGACACAAACAGATCCACAATGCTACTCATCTCTTGTTCTTGTTGGAAAGAGTGGCAGGTTGCTTGACCAAAGGCATGCATGCTGTTCTGGACATACAGCTGACATTCTTCTAGCCATTCCAGTAGGGCTGTGCCTCTAGGATTTGTGTCATGGTCCCCAAGAACTGCACCAAGTCTTGCATTCAGATCCCCACAGATGATTGTGTCCTCTGTCAAAGGAATGGAGTTGAGCACTGCAAAAGTGTCTTCAAGGGAAAGGGAGGGGGGAAGGTAGAGACATATAATTCTCAGTGAACCAATTTGGACACTAAGGGCATAGGGGGAGGGCATAGGGATGTGGGTAACATGGTAGGGACAGGAGGGAGAAACAAGAGCACAGATACCAAGTGAGCCACAGTAGCTGTTCTCAACAGGCTTGCCATAGGTGTGGAACTGTGTCCAGGAAGTAGGGAGGTGGGAGAGAGAGAGAAGCCAGGCTTTCTGTGATAAAGAGCATAGTAAAGGAGTGTGAGTGTGTCATAATGTCATATACCATAGACTGTTGAAGTCCATTGGCATTCCATAGGCCTATAGAGACTCTATTCATATTGGTGTTTGTTGTTGGAGGACTCAGACATGGCAACAGAGCTTCTTCTGCTCACTTGGAAGGCATTTGCTGGATCATCTCTGTCAATGTATCCCTTGTTGGTTGGCTTGGGGGGCATCTGCTCTTCACTGATCCAGCCATTGGCTACAAAAGCAGCAGCAACAGAAAAAGCAATGTGGGGGCGCATGTACTGGATAGCCTGCATGCATCTGTTCTCTTGGAGTCTGGCTGCCTCAATGCACATCTGCTCAACATTGAAGGTGGCATATTTTGGGTCTGCCAGATGCTTGGGGTCCAGAGGGTCAAAGTTCTTGTAGATATCTACCTTGGCCTTATTCAAGACTGCAGTAAGAGACTCAACATACTGGACATGGACCAAAAGACCAAGAACAGAATGGGCAGGGAAACACACATCCAGGATTCTACCTGTTTCCAGGCCAAGGGTTCTCAGGAGGCGTCTTGCCTCTGGGTGGTTCATGCATCTGCCTCTTGGAATGTACACATAAGTGTAACCTTTAGGGCCTTCTTGGATGGTGAAGGCATGTGCAGCAGATTCCACTCTCCTAGTTGAAGGTGCTGGGCAGGTCTTTTTGGCTACAGTAGCCCATGTGGAGTCCTTGGCTGTCTTCTCAGCCTGTTGGTGGTTCTTTGGTGCCTGTATCACCTCTTGTATCACAGTAGTTGCCTTATTAGTCAAGGCAGCAAGCTTTGCCTCAAGGGCTGCCACAGTCTCTCTCAGCTGCTTGTTTTCTTCCATAATGGCCTCAAAGGCCTCAAGTCTCTGCTTCTGATGGGTGTGCTCAGAAGCCATTTGAGCAAAGCTCTGTTGGAGTGACGTCACTGCCGAGATAAGTTAAGCTTCGGTGGTGGTGGTGGCATTAGCCAAAAGGTGTTGTTGTCCTGCTGGAGAAGAGAACATGGTGGATCTGGTCAAGTTTGAGAGCTGGAGGTCTGAAATTTTTGTAGAAGATAGTCGGGAGATGGGGGAAGATGGATTGATGATGGATGCAGATGGATGCAGCTTTTTGGAGACGGATGGACGTTTTTGAATTTTTGGATTGAACTTACAAATTTTAAAAAAAAGTGATCTTTAGCAGAAAGAGAAGTCGGGTTGATGGTGTAGTGGTTATCATTCTCCGTTTGGGTCGGAGAGGCCCCGGGTTCAAATCCCGGTCGACCCCTTTTTCTTTATTGAAGAGTATTTTTATAATACAGCCATACAGAATTAGAAAGTATCTAACTTTTATTTAAAAAAAATTATAAGATGGTGTAATTATAGTCAGTGAAAGATCTAAGAAGTAAGTAGGTCTCAAGGGAGATGGGCTACCAACACAAGACTGCACACAAAAGAGAGAATTAGGGGATGTTCTTAATGGAGTAGTCTTTCTGAATTAGCAGAAAGAGTGATAACAGAGACCAAAACGAATTCACCAACAATAGTGACAGTGGACAAACAAGTGTATGTAACCTATGGTGTTACAGGGACAGATATAGTGATTGTGATAAAATAGAAAATAGATAAAAGAATGGGTATTACTGTCATGTTCCAACTTCAATCCAAAGATTCTCTATGAATAAGTCAACACAAGTAGTGTGCTGTGACATTCAGAATACTCTATGAAAGCTTGAGTACACACAAGTAACATAGTACATCTCTGTATCATCTCACTGATTGGTTGTAACTACAAATCACCTTCTAAAGCTCAGTGTACTATCAGACACTTAACAAGAGCCATCTTCATTAATAATCCTAACAGAACAATATTGACCTATCAGAGTCAATTGAGTAAAGACTCATAATAATTAATGGTTTCAATAATAGAGTGCTTATCCCAGGAACCAACCATAGAGTTGAATCTAATAATACTACAACTAAGTAAAACATATGAGCCAACCATAAGGTGGCAGTTATTAATACTACCATAAGGTATTAATATAGACACCAAACATAAGGTCAAAGAGAGTGAATTCTACCATAAGGTAGAATGTCCCCACCAACCATTTAGTTGTAATTGTGAAGCAGCCATAAGGTTGACTATCATAACTACCATAAGGTAGAATAGATTATCCTACCATAAGGTAGAAGCCACTGAAGGATAAGCACCCACCAAAAGTATAAATAGTAAACCTTTCTTTACTCAATAAAAATCATCTTTGTTCAGTCTTGTTAATCTACCTGTCCAAACAATCTCAATCTCCCTCCATCTTACATTGTCCAATTGTCTTGGGGAAAAATGGTTATGGAAATCCTTAGAGAAATCCTTCTATGTCTTGATCTGCTCTTCTAGATTGTCCCACCATAGTTCTGCTGGTCCTTTTAGGTATGATGCTGCCACAAATAGGGCCTCCTTGTCCTTCATCTGGACAGCTTGTCTCAATTGGTCCATGCTCTTGAACCATGTGGTGGCATACTTATTGTCTTTACCTCCCCTGAATGGTTCAGGGTTGGCCATAAATTTGGAAAGATCTTTCCCATCTGCCATATTGTGGTTTGATACAACACGTTCTTTATATGGGATTTTTTTAGTTCAAATCCCACTCTCTTCACCAATTTGACACGTGTGGTATATAGGTTTGTGTAATAAATAGATAAGAAGGTAGAAATATGCTGTAAGTAAAGGGTTATTAGCAATAATGGAGGTTTGTGGGGTTTAGATAAAAGGGGATAGTCTCTTCAAATGAATTGACTATTAAAATAAAATAAAGTAATTTACACTCACAAGTGAATGCAAAGGAGAAAGGTGTATAATAGGATACAAGTATGGATAAAACAGTGAACAACAAGTTTACAAAGGAAAACTGCAATCAAGACTATGCAGAGAATTGACTTGCACAAGAAACAAAAAAAAACAACAGATAATTCACAAATAACTTCAACAGAATGTAATACTTGTCTCAGAAAGATCCAATTGCAATGAAAGAATAAGAAGATAATAAAAAGAATAAAGAAAAATATTCAAAAGAAGTATCACAATAAAATTCAGCAATTTATTTCAGTTTTTTGTAGATAGGGTATTTATACTAAAGAACAACTAATAAAAATACAGGATGATTTCATAAGAAATCAATTCTAAAGAAAAATAATTAAGACAATTGCATTGTTGCTACATTATAGATGAATAACAACTACAAATTTAATAAACTATACTAGCATTGTTACAAGAATACATCATAAAAATGATTCTTCAAGAGAAAACAAAAAAGAAAAAGAAACTAAAATAGTACTATTGAGATAAACTTGTAGTGATAAAGTTATCCACTGCAAAGCAACTAAAATAGCATAAAGAAATACATCATAGAGAAAGGAAAACAAGTTTAGGTAGAAAACAGAATAGCATGAGAAAAAGAGTAAAGTGAGATTGTTTGGACAGGTAGATTAACAAGACTGAACAAAGATGATTTTTATTGAGTAAAGAAAGGTTTACTATTTATACTTTTGGTGGGTGCTTATCCTTCAGTGGCTTCTACCTTATGGTAGGATAATCTATTCTACCTTATGGTAGTTATGATAGTCAACCTTATGGCTGCTTCACAATTACAACTAAATGGTTGGTGGGGACATTCTACCTTATGGTAGAATTCACTCTCTTTGACCTTATGTTTGGTGTCTATATTAATACCTTATGGTAGTATTAATAACTGCCACCTTATGGTTGGCTCATATGTTTTACTTAGTTGTAGTATTATTAGATTCAACTCTATGGTTGGTTCCTGGGATAAGCACTCTATTATTGAAACCATTAATTATTATGAGTCTTTACTCAATTGACTCTGATAGGTCAATATTGTTCTGTTAGGATTATTAATGAAGATGGCTCTTGTTAAGTGTCTGATAGTACACTGAGCTTTAGAAGGTGATTTGTAGTTACAACCAATCAGTGAGATGATACAGAGATGTACTATGTTACTTGTGTGTACTCAAGCTTTCATAGAGTATTCTGAATGTCACAGCACACTACTTGTGTTGACTTATTCATAGAGAATCTTTGGATTGAAGTCAGAACACAACATTGCCCCCTTCCAGGTTGTGACTACATTTCTGGAGTAAGATTCATAAATGTGGAATCATATAGATGAGTGTAAGTGTGTGTCTCAGTGGTATGCTTTTATATTGGTGAAAAATATGTAGCTTGTGGTAATGTTGAGTCATGAGTTCAGGATGGAAGAATGAAGTAGTTCATAATGCATAGAGTTTATGGTATACTTGTAAATGTCTGCATTATGGAAGTATAAGAACATGAATAAGAGTTGTAGTGAAGCAGATACTTATTTTTTAGGTGTGTTTTTATCCTAAATAAAATAGTAGTCACACTAGTTTTTTGTGCATTTTCTGTTAGGCATACTTTGGCCATCTGCTTGTCTCTTATTGTTCTGTTTGGCTCTGGATGAGTCATTAGGTGGTGGTTGTTCTTTGCAACATAGCCAGTATGTTTGAATTGGTCTGTAGTTGTCAAAGTTACTTGCGGGTTCCCAAGTGTCTTTGTTTTCACTGTAACCACACCATCTTACCAAGTATAGGTAATTTCCAGGATTGCCTTTGTGATTAAAACTGCTTCAAAATTGTAGGCCTCTGTGAACTCTTCAGATATTATTTTGAGATGAGAAGGAGGGATATTTCTTGGGAGTAATGCTCCCATATTATCACAAAGTATATAACTTCTGCCTTAGTTTTTCCTGATGACAGTGAAGTTACCAATATAAGATGGGTCTGTCTTTGCAGTGCAGTTTACATTCTTGATCATGACCTGACTACCAGCAGGGATGTTGGTGAGGATTCTATGAGACTTGTTGAACTTGTCACGTGATGCTGCTTGTGAAGTCTGTATTTTTTCACATATAGCAGGTAGGACTATGTTATTAAATCTGCCAATTCTCTTTGCTAACTGTTCTTCTGTTTCATCATTACTTTGAGTAGATGTATTGCTGTAATCTTTTGCTTCATTTAGGCGTCTAGCAAACATTAAGGCAAATGGCCTTGTATTGTGTAGAGCAAAAGGAGTATTGTTCAGAGTTTCTTGGGTACTGTCAATGTACAAGTCCCAGTCCTCATCTTTTCTTTGTATTCTCTTTGACAATATGCTTTTTGTTTTGCCAACCCAACATTCAGCTAAACCATTGCTTCTGGGATGATAGGGAGAGATGAGACAATGGTCAATGCCAGAGATCTCAGTGTAGGCCCTTATGATTCTGTACCATTATCACTTTGTATTACTTTGGGGCAACCAAAGAGTGACAATATGCTTCTTAGTGTGAGTGTCATAGTGAGTGATGATTTGTCAGGTATGGCTCTTAGTACACAGAATCTTGTGAACACATCAACTACAATGAGGATGTAATTGTTCCCTTGTGTAGATGTAGTCATAGGTCCAGCAGTGTCAATGCATATATGGACCCAGGGTGCATTGGTATATATGGATGTCAGTGGATGATAACCATGTTTAGCAATGTTGAATTTTTGACAATCAGGGCAACTCTTGACTACTTGTAGAGCATCTTCCTTTAACTTTGTCCAGTGAATTCCTTTACTATGTAAAGTTGTCACAATTGCTTGTGAGCCACAATGTCCTTTAAGATGTGTGTTGAGGATTAGCTGTTGATGTTCTTCAGGTGCTGGTGTGATTAGATCTCTGGGGATCATTATGCATGCAGTCATGTTTGAGGTAAGACTTTTGTCAGTGGCATGAGTAGAATTGGAATTGTTGAGGTCTTTACCCCCCACCAGTATTATTTTGTTTTTGAAGAGATGCAATAATATGTCTGGCAGTATGTTTTGTATACCAGGTCTGTGAATGATCTTAAAGTCATAATCCAGTATTGTGTCTAACCATTGGATCATCATAGGGTTTGCAATGGGTTGTGTGTGGATGTAAGTAAGTGCCATGTGGTCTGTAAACAGAGTGAAAAGGCTACCCCTAAGAATGGATGGAACTTTTTAAGAGCAAACACTATAGCAAGTAATTCTTGTTTGGTAGTGGAATAGCTCTTTTTAGATGTGGACAATGCACAAGCCATGAATCTAATATGTTGCATGTTATTGTTGATTATCTGGTAAAGAACAGCACCAATGGAATAATTGCTAGCATCAGTGGCCACAAGGAATGGTTCCTCAAGGTTGGGATGGTACAGCACTGGAGCAGATACAAGTAGCTGTTTTATTTTGCTAAATGCACTGTCCTGAGTGTGATCCCAGACTTTGTTGGTGAGTTTACCCTCAAAGTGCAGCTTGTCAAGTGGAGCTGTTACTTCAGAGAGGTTGGGCAGGTATTTCCTGAAATAGTTCACCAAGCCTAAGAAGCATTGAATGTCTTTTCTTGTTGTTGGCTTTGGCCAAGAAAGTGCATTTGAGACCTTGTGGGGGTCAAGACGTAAGCCTTTTGCATCCACACAGAATCCTAGTAGGTAAACTGTGGTCTGTGCAAAGTGACATTTATCTGCATTGAGGATAAGATTGGCTTCAGTCAACTTCTGTATTATATGTTGTACATGGCTGATATGTTCTTCATAAGTCTTGGAGAAGATGATAATGTCATCTACAAAGGCAAGAGCATATGGTATACCTGCTAGGATTGAGTTGATAACTCTTTGATAGCATGAGGCAATATGTTTGAGTCCAAATAGACAGCCATGGAACATGTATTGTGTACCTTGGAAGGTAAAGGTTGTCTTCACATGATGAGGTTCATAGACTTGGAATCTGTGAAAAGCTTGTCATAGATCCAGAGTAGAGAAGATAATAGAACCTTGTAGTTGATCAAATATTTTGTCAATTTTTGGGATAGGCTGTTTGTCATTGGACTCCAAGATAGAGTTTAGTAGATGTGGATCTAAGCATGGTCTATAGCCTGTTGAATTTCCTTGTAGGTCTTTCTTAGGTACAATAGTGAGTGGAGAGTTCCATTCAGAATTGTGAGGTGCACGTTGAATTACTTTGTCCCTTAACCATATATCAATGTGTTCTTGCATTACAGGTATTAACTTGAGAGGGATTCTGTATGGTGCCCTATAAGCTGTTTTGTTTGGCTTTGTCTCCAAGTGAATAATGGATTCAGGAAGAGTACAAAAGCTGTTTTTAGGGATTTGAGCATTCTGATCAAGATTGGGTTTGATAGAAGCTGCAAATCTAGCTTGTTCATTTTGGTTACCATAAGGAGAGTTGTTTGGTTCAAGTGTATCATGGATAACATCCTTTACTTTTGTTTTCTTGTTTGGGTGTCTTACTGCCAAATTGGTTATTTGAATATTCAATTTGGGTATTAAGTCTAATCCAATGACTATATTTGTATTAAAGGATAAAGGAAGAACTTCAAAGACATAGGATGTGTTGATGATTGAGTCATCATTATCTCTGTATGTAATGCTTAGTGCTTTTGAAGTTGTACCAATGTGTTTTGTTTTATTGTTGCTAGTGGCTAGTATTATAGTTCCCAAGACTTTTTTGTTTATGTTTATTTGGTTTTTATTGGCAAATACTACATCAATAGAACTAAAAGAAGCACCAGTGTCTAAGAGAGCAAAGGTTTCTATTTGTTCTATGATGTAGGTATACACAAAGAATGGTTAGCTTTTGCTTCATTCTGTTTGCCAATTTTTTGCTTACAATCAAAGTTCATGGGAAGGCTTTTATATTCAATGTCCATATTTGTGTTATCTTTTTGGAGCTGTGCCAAGGTAGGTATTTTTTTGGAGTTATTGTTTTTTTGTTGGCATCTTCTGGCAGAGTGGAATGCTTTTGTTGGACCAAAATTCTTGTTGTTGCATTTGCAGATTGCAGCATGCAAGGGAGACCAAGGGACATTGTCTGTGCATTGGAAGCACACAGAAGATAAGACAGGAGAAGCAGAGGTTGGAGCCAGGAATGGGGACTTGATGTTGGCTTTGGCCAGGATATGCTTGTAGGCATGGCATTGCTCACTAGAGTGGCTGTCATTGCCATGGATTTTGCAATATGCCTTCTGTTTGAAGGTAGAGGAGCTTGCTGAGAGCTTGCTCAGGTTGAGACTACCTCTTTTGTTTGCAGGATTATGAATTGAATTTTTTACACTACTGACAAATGTAGACTTAACAGGAGGCTCTGCTTTCATATTGCCTTTAAGATTAAAGATATTAGAAGCTACCACATTGCAGGCAATGGTGGCTACTTTTACCACTGAGTCTTGTTGGTAGAGTGGCATGCTCATCAAGGACCAGGAGACTTCTCTGAACAGTTGTTCAGGCAATGCACATTTGAACAGGGTGGCAGCCTTGAGATCATCCTGCCACTGGGCTGCACATCTGATTCTCTGGAACCAGTCAGTGAAGGCTTCAATGGATTCATTGGGCAACATTTTCATGGTTACAAGCTGGCCAAGGTGGCTAAGGGTGTGTGTGACATCCTGCATAGCATAAGTTCTCTTTAAAATTTGTTTCACCTCTTCCCATGAAATGTTTCTGCCTTTTAGGTTTTCATTAAACCAGGAACGTTGGTCACAGTTCATCTTGATAGGCATGAGTCTTGCCCAGTGTTGGTCCAATGCTAGCCCATTGGATGTTACAATGAGTGCAAAGGTGTCCAGAAGGTCTTCTACTGAGTCTTGCAACTCAGCATTATCCTTCCACTGGTTTCCAAGCTATTGCCATACAGGGAGGTTGGAAGGGATTAAGTGGTTGGCCCTGAATACTGCACTTGCTTGCTGGTTTCCCTGGGACACAGCTAGGATGGGCACAGGTGGAGAACAGAAAGCATTAAGCTCATCAAGGTAATGGATACACTTGGCTATTTTGGTTACTTCATTGTGCAGGGCAGAGAGCTGGTCTACTGGGAGATGGTTAGTGACAGCAGTTGCAAATCTGCCAGAGACTTCCTGCAGTTGGGCCCAAAGTACAGTAATGGGGTCCTCTTGACTTGCTTGTTCAGCATCCACAATTTTGGATGGTTGAGGGGTAGAGGTAACCTCAGGTTCCACTTGCTCAGAAAAGGTAATGTCCATGACAAACATAGGGGAGATCATGGACTTGACAGATTCAGTAGGGATTGTTGTGTTCTGACTTCAATCCAAAGATTCTTCATGAATTGGTCAACATGAGTAGTATGCTGTGGCATTCAGAATACTCTATGAAAGCTTGAGTGCACACAAGCACCATAGTACATCTCTGTATAATCTCACTGATTGGTTGTAACTACAAATCAACCTTCTAAGCTCAATTTATTATCAGACACTTAATGAGCTGCCTTCATTTATAAATCCTTAGTGGATAAAATAAGACCTATCAAAGGCAATTAAAAGTGAAGACATAATAGATGGCTCTATAATGGTGTGCTTATTCAATGAACTAACCATAAGGCTCCAACATGTAGTCTACTATTAGGTAGAACAGCTACACCTATGTAAACTACCATAGGATAAATCATCTACACCAACCATATGGTTGCATCTATCAATAAGCTATGCCATGAACTAATCATTAACTACCAAAAGGTAGAATGCCACTGAAGGATAAGCACCCACAAAAAGTATAAATAATTAACCACTCTTCACTTAATAAAAATTATCTTTGTTCAGTCTTGTTATTTTCTACTTGTCTGAATAATCACAAATAGTTTATATAAACATCAACAATATATTATTAATTCTACTTTTTTCTGAATAAAATCTTTATTTAAATCAATGATCTAATTTTTTAAAATCCAAAATCTAAATATTTAAAAATGTTTCTCCTTAGCTGTTTAAGTGATTTTTGAAAGTGTAATGACTCAATATGAACACTCCTTTATTATTTGTATAATATATTTCACTTATTCAATTGTCATAAATAAATCTGCATTCTGATATCTGTTATCAGCTTATACTATCTATTATATCTTGTCTTATTTGCACAACACCTAGTACCTTCTCCCTACCTGTTTCCAGTGCTCTCTTACAATACCTCTAAGATCAACAACTGCCTTAAATTACAAAACCTTTGATTTTAAACACAGATACATAAAAGGAAGGAGATAACACCACTTAAAGGTCAGAAAATCTTTGGGTGTGTAAAACATTATCAAAATAATAATGCAAACGCCCAACGGGGGGCTCGAACCCCCAACCTTGGGATTAAAAGTCCCACGCTCTACCAATTGAGCTAGCCGGGCGAATTTGTCTTTATTTGGTTACCAATTTAACCAGGATAATACTAAGCCCAAAAGTAGAGACAGCAATAAGTGGAAACTGAGGATAAAAAGGTCTGGACTGAAGCCCACGTAGATCAAAGAAGAATAGGTAAAGAGAGGATAGAAGATGCTTTTTATTTATTCAAATAGTTGCTTATTTATACTAATTTGCATATGATACAATTGACTAAGTATGTCTTGTCTTCAGTCTACTCAGGGTGGGTGTGACTTCATCCAAGACATACTGTTCTGTTCAATTATTTAATAAACCCAAAAGAAGTAATCCATGTGATTCCAATAAGGAAAAGTGTGATGGCCAATGGAATCATAGCATTTAGTATAGTGGCAACATCTTGACACAGTGTGTGTGGGCCTTCCAGGCTTCAGCCACCAAGAAGATGAAACAGGCCATACTTCTCTTTTGTTTGGTCCCGGACCATGACATGTATTGCAGCTCTCCTCTGTCTGGCAAAGACAGAATTGCTAAGTTTCCTTGTCCTTCCATTTTCCCTTTTTTTTCCCTTTTTTGGTGTACACCTTTCTTTTTCTTTTCAACACCACATTTTCCTTTTTGCACTATGTTTCTCTATTTCTCCATTTTAAGTCCATACTTTTCTTCTTCTACACCATGCTTTTCTCTATTTTTCCCTTTTTCAGTCCACACTTTTCATTTTATTAATTACCATTCTTTTGGTAATTCAGTAGTGTTAACCTTATTTTGTGGTGTATTTCATCTTATTCTATTCTATTATCTCATTGATATTATTGTAAGCTACGTAATAGTATAATCACATTAGGAATTGCACTATTACTACACTCTACAATGCTTATATGAATTGACTTCATTATATTTTTACTTTATTGTCTATTAGTATAAATACTCCTAGTTATTTTCACTAATAAACATTGTCAAATTCTATCTTGATCCTTCTTTCTGAATATTTCTTATTCTTTTATTTTATTATCTTATTCTTCTGTTTCAATTAGATATTTCAGAGACAAGT